>CM038045.1:187310514-187823014 GCA_021397845.1 Areca catechu
TCGAGCTGGGAAGATGGGGCCCGCTTACAGCGGACCCGCCTCGTCATGGCTCGGCTGTTCGGAGAAGGGCCAACCTTGATTCCAGGCCAAGGGAGGGCCCAGCTTTGACCGAGCTCGGGCCGGCAGAGGTGGATGAGGCACGCCCAGCTCAGGGGACCTAGCCTCGAAGGAGCGCCACGTGGCGGAGGAGGCTTGAGCTCAACTCTGGACCACGGGGCCCGACCTCGGGCTCGAAAGGTCTGCCTTTAGTGGGACTTGAGCTCGGCTCCGACCTAGGCATCCGACTTGGCGGGGATCGATCTGGCGGAGGACGGAGGACGGAGCCCGGCTTCGACAGGCGGCCTCGTTGACCTCGGGGAGCTCAGCCCGGCGAAGGGGCCTGTAGTGAGAATCCAGCATGGCATCCAATGAGGGCTCCACGTCAGGCTCCTTGCTCCACGTCAGCGATTCGGTCATATCACATACATATATACATGCATATATATATATATACATACATATATACATGCATATATATATACATACATATATACATGCATATATATATATGTATATATGTATATATATATACATATATATATATATATATATACATATATATACACATACATATATATACACATACATATATATATATACATATATATACACATACATATATATATATACACATACATATATATATATATATACACATACATATTGATGTGGCAAGATCGCTGACGTGGACAGCGGACAGGCGCTACGTTAAGGGAGACTACCACACCGGACACCAAGGCAACAGCTCAGCCCAGAGCACCTTGCCGAGTCGAGCCGAGCTCCTCCAACGCCGCAAGTTGAGCTCAGTCCTCTGCCAGGTCGAGCTCGTGAGCTCGGCGACTAGGTCGGAGCCGATATCCGCCCTCTAGAGGAGACCCTCGGAGTTTAGTATCCCATGGTCGAGGTCTAGCCAAGAGCTCACCCGCCGAGGTCGAGCCTCTCCGAGTGCGCGCCCTCTGGATCGGGTTTGCCGATATCTACCCTCCAGAGGAGACCCTCGGAGGTTAGTGCCCCGCGATCGAGGTCGAGCCAAGAGCTCACCTGCCGAGGTCGAGCCTTTCCGAGCGCGTGCCTTCTGGACCGGGTCCGCCGACATCCACCCTCCAGAGGAGATCCTTGGAGGTTAGTGCCCCACAGTCGAGGTCGAGCCAAGAGCTCACCCACCGAGGTCGAGCCTCTTCAAGTGCGCGCCCTCTGGACCGGGTCCGTACTTCGCCCTCTTCCACCTGGCCATCCCCGCAAGTCCGGAGCGTCCAGATCGGAGCTGACCCTGCCATCCCGTGATGCCGGTGAGCCGCCCGAGGACCACGGAACGGTGCCCCCCATGCCGCCATAACTACCTGTCCGGCCGTACTTCCAGGAAATGGGCCGGCCAGAGAGCACGCACCCCTAGGACGGTGGCTCCCGGATCGAGGCGCTGCCAAACTTTCCGAAATGGAGCAACTAGAGAGAATGTCAGAAGGAATGGGAGCTTCCCCTACCACCTGTCATGAAAGGCATCCCGTTCATGACACGGAATCCAGCCCTATGTGCCTGTCAACCCAGTAGAGATCTCGAGACGAGCCCCCAACGGCCAATCTTCGGCTACAAAGAACGATCGGAACCCTCCAAGGGGGGAGAGGTAACAACAACAAAAAAAAAAAAAACAAGATAGAACCAAAAAAGAAAAAAAAGACCACCAGCATCAGGGAAGAAGGAAAGCCGTTGGGGGATAAGGAGAAACCCGAGGAACAAGGAACCCCTCTGTCCCCTCGATCACTCTCCCCCTGCTACTTTTCTCTTCCTCCAAAAAAAAGAAACATACTCCACATCCCTCCTAGTGTGGAGTCCATCAAGAGGGGCCCGACCAGGAGGATCTGTTTCCCTAGATCGTCACTGACTTGACCGTCGGAGTGCCCCCGCCGGAAACCCCATCCCGGGTCTTTGACCCTTATTTTGTAGGTCCAGGAGTGGAGGACCGGCAGGTGGCAAGAGGAGCGCGCTCCGACGCAGTAGCTACGGGCCATGACGATCTTGGTGGCAACAGTTTGGCACGCCAGGAAGGGGGGGTAGAACGATCAAGTAAGCCCTTCATTTCACCATAAGCAAGCCAGGTGGAAGCATGGTGACGACAAGAGCAAGGGAGGCTTCCACTAGTCGTGCAGGGGACTCCCCCTCTTGGGGAAACTCGCACCGCCAAGAAGTGGAGCCACCCGCTCCGATCCACCCACCTCCATCAGAAGCCCAGTTGGCCACACTTGCCCAGCAGATGCAAGTCCTTGCTACGGCGGTGTGCCAGCTTCAGCACTAGCATCGGTCCATGGCAACCCACCAACAGCCAGGGACCCCAACGGCCAACGCCGCAGCTCCTCGCGATAGCCTGCGCTCCTTCCAAGGAAGGCCGTCACAGCCGCGAGCCACCATAGACAATCGGGGCAGCCATCAAGCTCCGGCGAAAAATAGAGTGAGCCGTTCACCAAACCTCGAGTGGGAGACGCTAAGACCCTGCCGAGGAAAGAAAAGTAAGACCCTCCGCCACGGGTGCCATGCATCCATGTCACCTTCTCCGTCTCCTTCGACGGAGGGGTCCACTAACGAAGCTGCCAGGCATGCGACGGGCAGGCACCTGGAGGAACATGAGCGCAAGCTGGCGGAGTTTGATCGTCGGTTCGCCAGCATGCCAGGCTCCGCTAGCGAGCCAGCGGGCTACGATGCCCGTCCCCCATTCTTCCAAGAAATTCAAGCGGAGCCGATCCCACACCGATTTCGGATGTCACAGGTGGACCCCTACGATGGGACCACCGACTTTCTGTACCACCTGGAAAGCTACCAGACTCTCATGAGGGTCCAGGGGGCTGCCGATGCTTTTCTCTACGTCGCCTTTCCTGCTACTCTCTAGAAGGTAGCCCGGGTGTGGTTCACCCGTCTGGAGCCGGAGAGCATCACCTCCTTTGCCCAGCTAGGACAGAAGTTTGTGGCTCACTTCGATGCTTGTAGGAAGTTGCCCCGGAGAGGCAGGCAGCCATCAAGAAAGAGGTGGATAAACTCCTGGCTGCCGGCTTCGTTCGAGAGGTCCAGTACCCGAGCTGGCTAGCAAATGTGGTGATGGTCAAGAAAAATAATGGCAAATGGAGGATTTATGTTGACTACACCGACCTCAATAAAGCTTGCCCAAAGGACAGCTTTTCCCTCCTGAAGATCGATCAACTGGTGGACGCCACCTCAGGCCACCGGCTGCTCTCCTTCATGGATGCTTTCTCTGGATACAATCAAATCCGCATACGTCCGGAGGATAAGGAGCATACTGCCTTCATCACCGACCAGGGGACATACTGCTACAGGATGATGCCCTTTGGCTTGACGAATGCGGGGGCCACCTATCAGCGCCTGGTTAGCAAGGTCTTCAAGGACCAGATTGGCCGCAACATGCAAGTGTATGTGGACGACATGCTCGTCATGAGCAGGCCGGGCTCAAGCCATGTAGCCGACCTCACCGAATCCTTCCACAGCTTGCACCATCATCAGATGAAGCTGAACCCGGTGAAGTGCACCTTTGGGGTGGCCGTAGAAAAGTTTCTCGGCTTTATGGTCACCCAAAGGGGGATCGAGACGAACCCGGAGAAGGTGCAAGCCATCACCGACATGGAGCATCCGACCTCCAAGAAGCAAGTCCAGCGATTAACGGGACGTGTCGCCGCCCTTAATAGATTCATCTCGAGATCGGCTGACCGTTGCCAGCGTTCTTCAAGGCATTGCGCAAGATGCATGACTTCAACTGGACCCAGGAATGCAGAACGACCTTCGAGGAGCTGAAGAACTTCCTTGCCTCCCCTCCGCTGCTCTCTAGGCTGGAGGAGGGGGAGGAACTCCTATTGTATTTGGCGGTGACACCGGGGGCTGTCAGCCTAGTTCTCGTCCGCACAGACGAGGACAAATATCAGAAACCGGTGTATTACACCAGCAAGATCCTTCGTGATGCGGAGATTAAGTATACTCGCTTCGAAAAACTTATTTTTGTACTAATAATGTCTGCTAAGTGCCTCAGGCCCTACTTCCAAGCACACCCAATAGTGGTGGTGATGGACCAGCCGTTGAGGACTATCCTCACCTGACTCGAAACATCCGGGAGGTTGGCTAAGTGGTCCCTGCTGCTCAGCGAATTCGACATATCGTACCATCCGAGGTTGTCACAAAAGGCCCAAGTCTTGGCCGACTTCATGGTCGAGTGTGCCAGGTTCACCGAGGAGCCAGAGCAGACAGCAACGGAGCCCGAGCCGGGAGAAGAGCCCTGGATTCTTTACGTAGAAAGAGTGTCCAGTTCTGGCGGGAGCGGGGCCGACCTCATCCTCACCAATGGAGATGGGGTTGTGGTGGAATGCGCCCTCCACTTCAAGTTCGCCGCGACTAACAACTAGGCGGAGTATGAGGCACTCCTCGCGGGCTTGAGAGTCTCCCGTGAGTTGGGCGTGCAGGACTTGAAAGTCTTCACTGACTCCCAACTGGTCGCCAGGCAAGTATCCGGGGAATACGAAGCAAGGGACGCCCAGATGGCGAAATATATAGAACAAGTCCGGACGAGCACGGCAGGCCTCCGGTGCTTTAGCATTTTTCACATCCCTCGAGGAGAGAATGCACGCACGGATGTGCTGTCCAGGCTCGCGACCCTGTCGGACTCGTCGCTAGGACGTGCCTACATCGAGCACCTCGAAAGTCCCAGCTACGGGGATCGGACGGAGGTGCACCAAGTCGCCCCCAAGCCAAGCTGGATGGACAAGTACATCCAGTATATCACCGATGGCACCCTGCCAGGAGACCGTGCGGAGGTCGCCCTCATCAGGAAGAAGGCCTCTCGGTTCGTCCTGATGGAGGGCGAGCTCTACCACCGATCTTACTCCTACCCACTCTTGAGATGCCTCAGGCCCGCTGAGTCAACCTTCGTGCTCCTGGAGATACACGAAGGCCTCTGCGAGAATCACGTGGGAGGGAGGACACTGGCATACAAAGCCCTCCGCCAGGGGTACTTCTGGGAGACCATGAGAGAAGACGCAGCCGACTTCGCCAAAAGGTGCGATAAGTGCTAGCACCACGCCGACATCCAGCATCAGCCAGCGGCACCGATCTCCTAGCTCTCGGCCCCTTGGCCCTTTGCACAGTGGGGAATGGACATCCTGGGACCGTTCCCCCCAGTGTCAGGGCAGCGAAAGTTCCTGCTGGTGGCGATCGACTACTTCACCAAGTGGGTCGAGGCGGAGCCACTGGCTCGGTCGCAGAGGCCAACGTCCGCCAGTTCTTCTGGAAGTCCGTCATCTACCGATTTGGGCTCCCCCGTTGCATCATCACCGATAACGAGCTACAGTTCGATAACCGCGAGTTCGAAGGGTTCTGCACATCCCATGGCATCCAACACCCGTTCACCTCAGTGGCTCATCCCTAAACAAACGGGGAGGCCGAGGTGACCAATCGGACCATCCTTCAAGGGCTCCGAACCAGGCTAGATCAAGCTAAAGGCTTATGGGCAGAAGAGCTACCTAGCATCCTGTGGGCCTACCACACAACGTCCAAGACGGTGACTGGTGAAACGCCCTTTAGCCTCGTCTTCGATGCTGAAGTAGTCATCCTGTCGAGCTCGGCGTGCCTACACTGTGAGTGCGGTAGTACGATGAAGCGCGAAACTCGGCGCACCTCCTACTCAACTTGGACCTCCTCGAGGAAGCAAGGGATAGAGCCCGTCTGCGGATGGCGACCTACCGACAAAGAGTTGCCCGATACTACAATGCCCGTGTCCGGACAAAAGCCTTCAGGCTCGGAGACCTGGTGCTGCGGCAGGCGGAAGCGTCCCAGCCTAGGGAGTCCGGCAAGCTCTCCCTGAACTGGGAGGGCCCATACAAAGTGGCTGAAGCTCTCTCTCAAGGGGCCTATTATCTTGAAGACCTCGACGGCATCAGGTTCCCCAGAACATGGAACGCCTGCAATTTGCGAACATACTATCAATAATGTAAGGTTCCCCAACAATAAATAACAATGTTCTTTTCCTGTGCAAGTGTTTGTCTGTCTTGCAGGAGAATGCCAGAGGGACTTTGAGCCACGTAGCTCCCACTTCCCGGCGCCCCCGATCCTAGCTCCAGAATGCCAGAGGGACTTTGAGCCACGTAGCTCTCCAACTCCAAGCATCCCCGAGCCCAGCTCCAGGACGTCAAAGAAATCTCGAGCCACGTAGCTCCCACTTCCCGGTGCCCCCGAGCCTAGCTCCAGGATGCCAGAGGGACTTTGAGCCACGTAGCTCTCCAACTCCAAGAGTCCCCGAGCCCAACTCCAAGATGTCAAAAAAATCTCGAGCCACGTAGCTCCCACTTCCCGGCGCCCCGAACCTAGCTCCAGGATGCCAGAGGGACTTTGAGCCACGTAGCTCTCCAACTCCAAGCATCTCCGAGCCCAGCTCCAGGACGTCAAAGAAATCTCGAGCCACGTAGCTCCCACTTCCTGGCACCCCCGAGCCTAGTTCCAGGATGCCAGAGGGACTTTGAGCCACGTAGCTCTCCAACTCCAAGCATCCCCGAGCCCAGCTCCAGGATGTCAAAGAATTCTCGAGCCACGTAGCTCCCACTTCCCGGCACCCCCGAACCTAGCTCCAGGATGCCAGAGGGACTTTGAGCCACGTAGCTCTCCAACTCCAAGCATCCCCGAGCCCAACTCCAGGACGTCGAAGAAATCTCGAGCCAAGCAGCTCTCCATCTCAAACGCCTCCGAGCCTAGCTCCGAGATGCCAAGGGATCACGGGGCCACGTAGCTCCCGTCAATGCCTCGAGCCTAGCTCCAAGGCGCCAAAGACCTGAGCCAAGATCTCAGGCAATCCCTGGGCCCGAGCCTAGCTCCACATCCAGGAAGGCCTCGAGCCTAGCTCCAAGGCAACCAAGACCGGTAACCCCCTACCCTGATCTCCCCACTCGAAAAGAAAACGGGAGGGGAAGGAAAGAAAGGGAACAAAGGAGGGAAGCCCGGCAGCCCTCCTCTCTGATCTCCCTTCTCGACGAGAAGACGAGAGGGGAAGGAAAGAAAGAGAGCAAAAATGGGGGTCTAGCCAGCGTTCCCTCTTCTGATCTCCCCACTCGAAAAAAAAAAATGAAATGATGACGATGATGAAAGAAAATGAAAATGAAAAGAAAAATGAACAAAAGAAGAGTGGGGAAGGAAAGAAAGGGGGGGTGAGAAGAAAATACAGCACCATCGAAACTACAGCTCTCGGCAATCTCCATCCCCGAGCCTAGCTCCAGGACATCTTCTCAAGACCGGAGCTCAGATCTCTGGCCAAGGGAATTTCAAGCCAAGCAGCTCTCAGCAATCTCCGTCCCTGAGCCCAGCTCCAGGACATCTTCTCAAGACCGGAGCTCAGATCTCTGGCCAAGGGAACTTTGAGCCAAGCAGCTCTCAGCAATCTCCGTCCCCAAGCCCAGCTCTAGGACATCTTCTCAAGATCGGAGCTCAGATCTCCGGCCAAGGGAATTTCGAGCTAAGCAGCTCTCAGCAATCTCCATCCCCGAGCCCAGCTCCAGGACATCTTCTCAAGACCGGAGCTCAGATCTCCGGCCAAGGAAACTTCGAGCCAAGCGGCTCTTAGCGATCTTCGTCCCCAAGCCTAGCCCCGGGACACCAGCTTGTGACACCAGCACAAGACCGGAGCTCAGATCTCCGACCTAGAGACCACCAAGCTCGGTAGCCCTCGGGTACCCCCCTACCTGATCTCCCCATACATTAAAAAGAAAAACAAAAATAGAAAGGGAGTGAAGGAGGGGAGGAGCCAGATAAGAAGAGCAGTTTCAAGAAAAATCTGCATTTCATTGATCAAGTGTCAAGTACAGGAATCCTATCACGGGCCCCCGACATGCCGGGCAGCCCTGTTGAATACAAAAGAAAAGAGAGGAACAGATAATAACTATCTCCTAGCCGGATCACTAGGCCGGGAATCTCCATCACCAAGGGCCTCTAGTTGCGCGGCTTTGGTCTCAGCTGGCATGGCCTCCTCAGCACCTGCCTCCTGATCTAAAGTACCAGGGTAGTCGAGGTAGCCGCGGCCTTCGACTGAGACGAACTCCTCAACTAGGCAATGCAAGTACATGAAACCTTTGAAAAAGGAGTCCGACGCTGTCTGCTGGATTTCAGCAAGGAACTCTTCCGAAGCCCTGTACCTCTCCACTGCCTCCTCGGCTCCCTTCTTTGCGGCAGCTCCCTCGTGCCTGGCGTCCGCGATCGCCTTGGTCGCCTCATCTGCTGCCCTCTGAGCCACGGCTGACCGCTCCTCCTCTGCCGTCAGTCGAGCTCGGAGAGACCGTGCGATCCGTTTCTACCGGGCTGCCTCAGCCATAACCAAGCCTAAGTTCTGCTCCGAGTCGATGAGCTCCTTGGCTTTTTTCTTCGACTCCCCTTGCTCGAAGTCGAGCCTCTCCTGGAGCTCCTTCGCTCGCCCCTCGGAGTCGGCGAGCTGCCTCTCGAGGTCCTTAACCCGTCGATCAAGCGCTTCCTTGGAGTCGGCTTTCTCCTTTAGATCGGTCTTCAACGACGCGATCATGGCCATCTGCTGCTGCACGGACTGCTCCCAGTTCTGGTAGCAGCTTCTAATGAAGAGGGCTTCGACACCCATCTGTAGTACCTAGAAGTTCAGACAAAAAGGGGGAAGAAAAGGAGGAGGGAAAAGACGAAGCTACCTACCATGTACAGATGGGGAAAAATGCTGTCGATTACGAGCCCGACCAGCAATCCATCCATGTTCTCCCGGTCGCGCCGTGGGACGGAGAAGTCCATCATTTGGTAGGCCAGTGCACGGTTGTCGGCCAGGGAACTCTCCGGCCCTAACTTGAATGGGAGGCGACGCCTCGCCTCATCCCTCCAGCTCTCCCTTGGGGCAGCTGCGTCTACCTCTCCCTCAGCAGGACTCCCGAAGATCGACCGAGGGCCCGGCATCGTCATGACTGGAAAGCCATCAATTTCGGCCACCCCCGGGCCCGGGGAGTGAAGTGGAGCGGCGGCGACAGTAGGCCGGATGTCCTTTACGGGCTCTGGGAGAGGGGGTTCCGCCCGCAGCTCTACCCGTTGGGTAGGGACTCCCACGACCCCTTTCTTCTTCGAGGTGGCCATCACAGCAGGAGCAGGTACCGGTGCCTCCTCAACCCGAGCCCGCTTCGGAAGGGGCTCGGTGACCGCCCCGATGGGCGGCCTCTTCCTAGAGACCGGCGATGCCTCGCCCTCTAGAAGGCCCAACCCTGCATACGGGAATCAACAAAAAAAAAAAGAGAGAAGAGAGAGAAGAAAAAGGGGGACTGCATGCAGAGGAAAAAGCCGAACCTACCCGGCTCAGCCGACGAGTCGATCCTGGCGTCGAGGAGATTTTGCTCCGATAACAGAACCTCCAAGGAAGGGATTTGGGCGGTACGAAGCTGCTCGTAGTCGTCCTGATCGGCAGCCTCGATCACTAAGATCCGGTTTGGAGATTTGTCTGGTTCGCTCCAGGCCCAGTCGACTCTCTCGACGTCCGCGAAGAAGAACCTACTCTTCCATCCCTTGACAGAAGAGGGAAGTTCGAACCTAATGCCCTTTGGGAGGGAAGACAAAGACCACCACCCGTCTTCTGTCGGGTGGCATTTCAGGATAAAGAATGCCCTGAACAGGGAGAACCGTGCAACCAACCCGTGGACGTGACAGAGTACAATGAAAGAAAAGATTACCCTGATGACATTCGGCACCAACTGGGTGGGGACCTGACGATAGTTGTTCAGAACAGACAAGAAAAAAGGATGGAAAGGGAATCAGAGACCTCCAGAGAAGGTCCCCTCATAGAAAGCGAGACGCCCTGGGCCGCTGGAAGTGACCTGCTCCTCAGGGCGAGGAACCATGAGCCGGACATAAGCCGGGATCCCGTAAGCATCCCGAATGGCCTCCAGTTCCATGGTAGAGATCGTCGAAACGACCCCGCCCGAACCTATCGACCAAATCGGCTCAGGGGCTGGTTCAAGCAGAAGAGGAGGAACGACAAGAGGAGAAGGAGTGACCTCCAGCCCCCCACCGGACGCGGGAGGGGCGGCAAGGGCTGGCCTCACACTAATCCTAAACCGCTCCCCCTCCGATTCCTCGTCGGAAGAGGAGAGCACCACCCTTCGAGCGCAGGACTCAGGACGAGACATACTGAATTGACAGAGAAGGACCTGGACGCAGCAACGAGCATGAGGGATTCTGAGAGAAGCTTTTGCATGAGGAATTTTTCTTGTTGCTTCGAAAAGGCTCGCCAGGCCTGTGCCGTTATGACTCCCTCACCAACGGATCTGCGCCACGTGCTGCCCATCGACGAGCGAGGAATCTTGGTCGCTTAGAATTCTGCGCCTGCATTAATCGTTCCTCGAGCGTGGCCACGTGGCGTTCCCATACTGGCCTGCGGGGTCGTCCCTCGAAGCGCCAGCAACTGCAGCCATTATGGCACCGGATTTTCGCCTCTCCATGCCAGCATTACAGCTACTCCCTTCGCCCCGAGCGCCGTGCATTAACGAGCCTCGGGAGTGGAGGGGCAAATGATGTGGTAAGACCGCTGACGTGGACAGCGGACAGGCACCACGTTAAGGGAGACTGCAACGCCGGACACCAAGGCAACAGCTCAGCCCGGAGCACCTTGCCGAGCCGGTCCGAGCTCCTCCAATACCGCAAGATGAGCTCAGTCCTCGGCAGGTCGAGCTCGTGATCTCGGTGACTAGGTCAGAGCCGACATCTGCCATCCAGAGGAGACCCTCGGAGGTTAGTGCCCCGCGGTTGAGGTCGAGCCAAGAGCTCACCCACCGAGGTCGAGCCTCTCCGAGCGCGTGCCCTCTGGACCGGGTCCGCCGACATCCACCCTCCAGAGGAGTCCCTCGGAGGTTAGTGCCCCGCAATCGAGGTCGAGCCAAGAGCTCACTCGCCGAGGTCGAGCCTCTCCGAACGTGCACCCTTTGGACCGGGCCCGTACTTCGCCCTCCTCCACTTGGCTGTCCCCGCAAGCCTGGAGCGCCCAGATCGGAGCCAACCCTGCCGTCCCGAGACGCCGACGTGCCGCCTGAGGACCACGGAACGACGCCCCCCATGCCGCCATAACTACCTGTCCAGCCGTACTTTCAGGAAATGGGCCGGCCAGAGAGCACGCACCCCTAGGGCGGCGGCTCCCGGATCGAGGCGCTGCCAAACTTCCCGAAATGGAGCAACCAGAGAGAATGTCAGAAGGAATGGGAGCTTCCCCTACCACCTGTCAGGAAAGGCGTTCCGTTCACGACACGGAATCCAGCTCCATGCGCTTGCCAACCTAGCAGAGATCTCGAGGCGAGCCCCCAACGACGAATCTTCGACTACAAAGAATGATCGGCACCCTCCAAGGGGGGGAGGTAACAACAACAACTACAACAATAACAAAAAAAAGAAAAGAGACCACCAGCATCAGGGAAGAAAAAAAGCCGTTGGGGGATAAGGAGAAACTCGAGGAACAGGGAACCCCTCTGTCCCCTCAATCACTCTCCCCCTGCTACTTTTCTCTTCCTCCAAAAAAAAGAAACATACTCCACATCCCTTATAGTGCGGAGTCCACCAAGAGGGGCCCGACCAGGAGGATCTGTTCCCCTGGATCGTCACTGACTTGACCGTCGGAGTGCCCCCGCCGGAAACCCCGGCCTGGGTCTCTGACTCCTGTTTTGCAGGTCTAGGAGCGGAGGACCGGCAGGTGGCGAGAGGAGCGCGCTCCGACGCAGCAGCTATGGGTCACGACGGTCTTGGCGGCAACAGAAAGTATTGAGATTCATTTCAAGTTCAACTTTAATTAAGACTATAATTTTAGTTAGTCATTAATCTTAATATTTTTAGAACTTTACTTAATTATGTTCTATGTATTCTATTCCAAGTAGGTCTCTAATGCTAGAGTTACCTTATTTGATCTAGAATTTGTATATTAGTGGGTGAAAGTATAGAAGTGTGTGAAAGATTTGAGAGAAAGAGAGGTTAGGGATACTTGGTGAGGTGTGAGGAAATTTTTTGTATGGTTCAATTTTTTCAATAGAGGTTATATCTGTCTCATATTTTTTCTTCATCCAACGTTTCTTTTTATTCTTTTTTTGGTGTTTGTTTGGATCTTGGACCGGTACATGGTTCTACTTTTAAGTAGCATGCCTTTCCACATGGTATCAGAACCAAGATCTTGAGATTGATAGCCCATGTGGGTATCATTCCATAAGAGGTAGGGGTGAATTTTTGAGTCTTATGAGATTGCTGGTCACCACAACTGAAGAACTTAACAGGATAGAATGGAAGTAGGACGCAGGCAAAAGCTACCCAGTTAAGAACTCTTACATATTCTTCTGTCAAGGTGAAATGACCCCATTATTCGCTAGGATCGACTGGAAGTTGCCAGTCCCGGAAAAGGTAAAGCTGTTTAACTAGCTTTTCTAATAACAACAGAGTCCTTATGGCAGATAATCTACAAAAGAGAAACTTCCAGGCACCATCAGTTTGCCCGCTTTGCTGCATTGACGAGGAAAATGTAAACCATCTCTTCATTGGATTCAACTCTGCTATGAAATATGACACTCGGTTAAGCATGGTCTGGCGATCCCATGTCTTCTTCTCTCAAATGAATACCTAGAGCTTTGGACGCAATGGAGGCTATGTCTTCCTAAAAACATTCCCAAACCAGCACGGCATATACTGGTAGTCGGCATTGCTGGGTGCCGATGGAAGGAAATAAATATCAGAATTTTCAACTTCGAAACAAGTCCAGGTTCACAGATTCTTGAGCATGCTCTGAAACTACTGGATAACTAGTTGATGGCCATTTTCAGCAAGCATCAGGCTAACATTCGAAAGCTGCTGGATGGCATTAGGAGTTTTACTGGTTAAAAAGGGCAGCATAATCTCAAGATGTTAAAGTCACCATCGAGTATATGCCATCTCGGCGACAGACAATGTAACCACCTCCTGTAAACCTTTGTACATAAATCCAAAAAAACGAACTGGGTGGTCAATCCCCCCATTACATCCCAAAAAACAAAAGATAGCCATAACCAAGAAAAACCTTATCTTAGATATCTTGATCTATAATCAGCAGCAATACATTGGGAATCCACAACTTTGAACTTTTTGCAACTCTACAACCGGCATTGCTTGTGAACAGCATTGATCAACAATTAACAAACTAACGAACAGAGTTCACACGACAACAGTTTTGACTGTTGGAACAAAATGACTTATAATTTACACAACAAAATTCATATGATGAGAACAATCCAGCAGCTAGCTCACCATTGATACACTGCAACCCATTTTACCATGAAGCTTCCATGTTTTAAAACAAAGAAAGTCAAAACATAATACAACCAAACGCATGCTGTAACTTTTCAAGCAGGGACCCCATGGCATATTTACAGCAGTTCTGGAACAATCAAAAACAATGCAATTTGCCAGATTAAAATGTTACACAGGTTTCCAAACAGTTAGGACCTCTTGCAAGATTTCCAACATCAGTTCTCTATCAGCATGGCGGAAGAAGCTATTTATCTCATCTCTCACGTCATATATCTTTCCGAAATCAAACAAGTACATCATGCACCCCTTCTTTAGCTTGCCAAGCTGATAAAGCCATGCCTCATGAAGCCTCTCAAGGACGTTACCGGAGTTGATATCTTCCAAGAGGCTCTCCTCACAGCACTCTTTAAGGTCAGCAATATCGTACTTGTTTGCTGCACCAAGCAACGAGATGCGATGCTTCCAGAACTCATCCTGCTTGATGGTTCCATAAATATAGTTGAGAAAAGCAGAGCAAGATTCAAGTGACATGTCCTCTATATCTATTACGGAGGATTCTTTTTCTTTGAGATCGTGCAGGAACATGCTCTCAAACACAGGAGAGCTTGCAGCAAGTATAGCCTTGTGGGCCTTCAGCACACCATTGGAAGTGTTGATAGTGACATCAGAATGGATGCCCTCTTCTAGCATCCGAGAGAGGCATCGGAGAGTGCTTTTGCTTGCAAGAGATTGCATCATGCTTTCATTAGGCCATATCGAATATGGGTCACCTCCCTGTATTTCCATATGAAATATAAAATTTCACTTGTTTGAAAGTCTGAATTCACTTCCAGAATTCTTGCTAAAAATCTTTCTTTACTTCTGTCTTTTACTTAAAACTAGGCAATAAAAAGTAAATACAGACCAGGAATTTTATAAAACAAAAAAAGAAAAAACCAGACCAGGATTTTTTTTAAAAGAAAAAGAAAGCAAGAAAAAGGGCATGAATTAAGAATATATATATCATGTGAGCACATATCATATTGTTGCAACTATCATATATATATATATATATATATATATATATATATATATATATATATATATATATATATATATATATATATATATAGATTCTCTTTTGCCAACCACCATGTTGTTGCAAATATCATGTGAGTACCACTGCCACTGCAGCTGTTATCCACATTTCTCATTCACCATATCACATAGAAGAGATTGGTTGACTTTCTTTCTCATATTAGGAATGACAAAGACAAAAGCTACATGTTAAACGGCCCAAAAACATTAACATGAAGAAATCCTTACATTTAAAGGGGATATCTTCAGGTCCAGAAACTCTACATCGATAATGAAACGCCCATGAAATGTAGAATCAATGGGCCAAACAAAGTCATCACTGGTCCGGAGAAGTCTTTCGTGAACTGCAATTAACAAGACAGCCAGAACATTGTTGTTCAAATAGATCTTCATGCAAATATTCTCCATTTATATTTTAAGTTTTCTATTTTTAATATTGCATACAAAGCAGAAGGAATCCAGTCAAGAATAAAGCAATAATAAGAAAAAACAGACGTCATAGTTTTAGCACATATTGCTGCAAGGTCAACTAAAAAGCTTGCAATGTACAACATATTAGCATTCAGTCGGCTGAAAAGCAAGTAGAACTCATGACTCTTTTGTTTTTTCTTTTGCTCATTCATTCATTTGTGAGAGTAAAAGATAACAGATAGATGAGAGAGAGAGAAAGAGAACTGAATGTCCTTTATGATATCTTGTCAAACCACGGGGATCAAGTGGCATAAATTGGCTTTTGAAAGGTTTCTGACATCTGGGCTTGCACATTGAGGATTTAGTATCACAAGTTGTGATTTCAAACTCTTTCAAAACATAGTTACCAAATTCTGGAGCAAGTTAAGCGCAGGTGAAAAGAAATGAATATTTTAGAAACACTTTAAGTAAGATAGCTTTCAAGAAACGGATAGTAGTTTGGGATTCCATGAAAATTCTGAAAGAGTACATGTGAAAACCTAGTTTTGGGCCTAGTTTTGGGCCGCCTGGGATGAGGTTGGCAGAGGTTGCTGACTTCAATTCAAAATTTTGAAAAAAAAAAAAGCACAGAGAGGCCGAATAGGGGACGGAGCCCATGTTTACCCGTCCACCGAAGCCGCTGGAGAAAGTGGATGGAAGGGCATCGGGGAGTTAGATTCAACCAGGTGAAGCGTCGTGGAGGGGTAGGACTTCCGATTGACTAGTTTCCTTTCCGTACGGCGAGAGGATCTATTGTTCTTCTCTTTAAAACCCCCTTCCCCTCCACCGACGAAGGTGGCAGCACTCTTCCCCTCTCCCGGCTTCGGCGACCCATCCGGTGTTTCGCTGACCATCCACTCGGCCCAATTGATAAAAGCCCGTCATATCCCCCAGACTTGTCTCTTTTCTTAGCTTCTCGTGTCTTCCCTTGTCCCCCTCCCATCACTGCCACCGGGACCGCACCGGAGACTCCTTGTTGGGATCCGATTCCTTCGCCGCCGCCACTGAGGACTACGTCCATGTCTCTAGCACCGATCATCCCATGGCAGTTGCGGCGGCCGAACAGGCGGCACCAAAACCCTTCTTTAAAACCCTCTTCACCACCTTTAATCGAGCCGGAATGAGCCCCTCTGCCTCCCTTCTCTGTCTTCCCCAGCTCCGGTAGTGGCAGAGTCGACATGTGAAGCCGTTGCCATCTCCCCTTCCCTCCTTGATCCATGGATTTTGAAGGATTTTGGCCTCTATCATCACTGAAATTCAAGTGCCGCCGGCCCCGTTCTCGCCGTCGTCACGCATCGCCGGTGAGTTTCCTCCCCCTCTTCCCTCTTCCTTGGTCCATGGTAATGGGGAAGGGCTGTTCGGCCAAGCCAAGGAGAAAGCCAGGGGAAGAAGGAAAAAAAGGATAAAAAAAGGAGAAGGAAAAGAAAAAAAAAAAGAGAGAGGAGAGAGAAAGAGAAAAGAGGAAAGAGAGGAAAAAGAAAGGAGAGAGGAGAGAGGAAGAGGAGAGAGAAAGAGGAAGAAGAGGAGAGAAAAAGAAGAGGAGAGAGAAGATGAGAAGAGAGAGAAAGAAGAAAAAGAATAAACTAAATAAATAAATAAATTTTGTAAAATTAGTTTGGGTATTTAGACTGTTTCTATTGATTAATCTGATTTTCATTACCGGACCTAAATTGATATCTAGATCGAGCCTAGTCTTAGACCAGACCAAAAAATCTTTTATCTTATTTAGACTCAGGATTAATTATTTAACTTATTTTGTCAAAGCCTTTATTATCTTTATCAGTAAAGAAGTATCGCGGATCTAGAGTTTGAGTCGCGTGCTCCTGATAGAATCAATTTCAGGTAAATTATCTTGATCTCTAGTATTACATGCTAAATATGTTATGATTGTTGTGCATTGTTAATTGTGTCATAATTTGATATGCATTGGGTTGCATGCATTATCATGTATATTGGTGTTGATGCTCTTTAGTCTAACTATGATCACACGAGGACTTAGTCTCCTTCCGGGTCTCTAGTGGGGCAATCATTGATACATGACCGATGTACGGTATGTGTAATCAGGAACTAGTTGCCTTTTATTTTTAGCCATGCATGGCACTTGCTGGCACATGCTGAGGATGCATATTTTCTCGTGTGATATCAGAGTTAGTTTCCTTCCGGACCTCCAGTGGGGCGATCACCGGCACATGACCGGTTTTGGTATATGCAGTCAAAATTCTATTCTCTTTCAGGACTAGCCACGGGCTGACCATGGCAATAATCAGAGGGACTAGGAGAGTAAAGTAAATGATTGGCCATTCATAGTCGTGTTGTTTATAATTGAATGTGCATATAATGTGATGTTGCATTTTATTTTGTCGTGATCTGGTTGTTTTGTGATATATGATTTATGTATGTTGCAATTTATTGTTGTCATATTTATGCATATATTAGAGATGATGATAACTTACCGAGCCTGGATTTGTATATGTTGCAATTTATTGTTGTTATATTTATGCATATATTAGAGATGATGATAACTTACTGAGCCCATATAGCTCACCCCCTGTTTTCCTATATTTTTGTTACAGATCCGGAAGATTAATCAGGCTTTGGGACCAATCAATGAGGAACTAGGATTTAGGTGTTAATCCCTTATTTTATGATTTACCTTAAATTTTAGTTGAATTTTATCTACTTGTTAACTATGATGAAAAATTCTAGAATTAAATAAATAATTAGTAAATTTATTCTATATTACTGCCTGATTATTGGTTGGTAAGATAGGCCTTGCATATTCGATGGGATGGAACCCTAAGGGTATGCGACCGTCTGTTATGCCTGGCTCGAGCATCGGGTCGGGACGTGACATATTTAATGGTATCAGAGACAGGTTTAATATCAAGATGATTTAGTTAGCAAGAGAGGCAGAATTAAGATTTTGATTAAATATTCTGGAATAGTTGTCATTACTAAAAGTTTATTCAATCTTCTTTGATAGGTGTATGTTATAGTTCCAAGGATTTTGCTAAGTATAGAAGGCTTGCAAGAATAAAATGTTGGATTAAACTTCCCTAGCTTAATTTTTGGAAGAATGTCATCGAGGCTAGATAATGGATATATAGAGATATATATTGAGTTATATTATGGATTTGATTTATGTTGGAAATCTAATTTTGATATAATTGCATATTATGATGTAAGTGATTAGAAATTAATATGATGATTATTAAGGCATGACTGAATGATATCGAAGTTTGTGTTATGATCACTTGAGACTGTGACATAAGTAATTAGGATATGATTTAAATGATATTAAAGTTTAGGTTGTAGCCACTGTGGACTGTGACTTAGATATTTGAATTTAGTATTATGATCGGTCGGAATATAATAAAGTTGCAGGAATGGATTCGAAGTTTGGGTTTCTAATCCCTAGATATTGTGCATAAAATCTGGTATATGATTAGTGCAAAAGAGAAACATAATCTGTCTTTAATAAGAGTAGTGAGATTAATCTTGGATGAGTGTAAAAGGCTGAAAGATTTATACTATTTAATGATACGAGTTAGCATATTGTGGATATTGAAAAGCTGGATAAGATATATCTTTACTTCTGATAAATGGGTTTGATCAAGCTTCAGAAATAATGGATTGGAAGTATAATGTGTTATGGTATGCTGAATATGTATGTTCAATTATTAATTGAAAAATTTTGGAAACATAAACTTGATATGGATGAAGATCATGATAATATACGAATTTGTTGTTAATTACTGGATTATAAATTTTTGAGGACTGTTACAAGATGTTTATGATGTAGGTTATGAAGAGTTTAATGATATTAAGAAAGAAAATCTTTCGATGAATCTGTATATGGATTATTATTGAAATTATGTAATGAAAAATGTGTTGGGATAATGCATAGATTTGTACTTTACTATTGGCGGATCAGATTATATTATGTGGATATGGCTTGCATATCTTGGTAGAATCTTTGATGGTTTATGTTAGCAGTTTTAGATTGGATTACTTGATTTTTCATATATATATATATATGTTGGAGATTATTAATATATATTAAAATCTAAGTCAAATTTAAAATTTATAAGAATATTTAAATTACCTTGCTACTGATATTTCATTTAGCAAAGAAATGAGTATTGGAAGACTTATATGGGTTTACTCTATAAAGGATAATATTTTAAATGGTATAATTTTAGACAAAGGCTTTAAACATAGGAAATGGATCATGGTTTAAATTTGAAGTGATATGCTTGAACCTAATAAGAACAAGAAAATTTAATAGTTTTGATCTCGTTTTATTTGAATGTTAGATTTGGTTTAGATTCTAATGAAAGTGATATCCTTGTCAAAAATTCATCTAATAAAATTAGAGAATTTAGAAAAAAATTATATCAGAGTGCACAGCAAAAGTATGATGGACTAAAGATATTAGGATTAATTTAAAGTATCTTATGATGAAAGATTGGAAGCTCTTATTGGGATTACAGAATTTGGATAGAATGGTACATATGAGTATTGGATCACACATATTTGAGTTTTGGAAGCCTTAGATTTTTTTAAAAAATTTCAAGACCAAAATTTTATTGTAGGAGGGGAGAATGTGAAAACCTAGTTTTGGGCCTGGTTTTTGGGCTACCTGGGCTGAAGTCGGCAGAGGTTGTTGACTTCATTTCAAAATTTAGAAAAAAAAATAAGAGCAGAGAGGCCGAATAGGAGACGAAGCCCATGTTTATCCGACCACTGAAACCGCCGGAGAACGCGGATGGAAGGGCATCGAGGAGTCGGATTTAACCGGGTGAAGCATCGTGGAGGGGCAGGACTTTTGATCGACCAGTTTCCTTTTCGTACGGCGAGGGGATCCATCGTTCTTCTCTTTAAAACCCCCTCCCTCCACCAGCGACGATGGAAGCACTCTTCCCCTCCCCTAGCTTCGCGACCCATCTGGTGTTTTGCTGACTATCCACTCATCCCACTCGATAAAAGCCGATCATATCTCCCGGACCTGTCTCTTTTCTTAGCTTCTCGTGTCTTCCCTTGTCCCCCTCCCATCACTGCCACCAGGACCGCACCGGAGACTCCTCGTCGGGATTCGATTCCTCCACTGCCATCACTGAGGGCTACATCCATGTCTCTAGCACCGATCATCCCATGGCGGTCGCGGTGACCGAACAGGTGGCACCGAAACCCTTCTTTAAAACCCTCTTCACCACCTTTAATCGAGCCGGAACAAGCGCCTCTGCTTCCCTTCTCTGTCTTCCCCAGCTCTGGCAGTGGCGGAGCTGACATGTGAAGCCATTGCCATCTCCCTTTCCCTCCTTGATCAATGGATTTTGAAGGGTTTCGGCCTCTATCATCGCTGGAATTCAAGTGCCGCCGGCCCCGTTCCTGTCATCGTCACGCCTCGCTGGTAAGTTTCCTCCCCCGACATGTGAAGCCATTGCCATCTCCCTTTCCCTCCTTGATCCATGGATTTTGAAGGGTTATGGCCTCTATCATCGCTGGAATTCAAGTGCCGCCGACCCCGTTCCCGCCATCGTCACGCCTCGCTGGTAAGTTTCCTCCCTCCCTTCCCTCTTCCCTAGTCCATGGTAATGGGGAAGGCTTGTTCGGCCAAGCCAATGAGAAAGCCAGGGGAAGAAAGAATAAAAAGAAGGAAAGGAGAAAAAAAGTGAAGGAAAAGAAAAAGAGAGAGAGAAAAAGGAAGGAGATGAGAGAGAAAAGAGGAAAGAGAGAGAAGAGGAAGGACAGAGGAGAGAGGAAGAGGAAGGAGAGAGGAGAGAGAGGAAAGAGAAGAAAAAGAATAAAATAAATAAATAAATAAATTTTGTAAAATTAGTTTGGGTATTTAGACTATTTCTATTGATTAATCTGATTTTTATTATCCGGACCTAAATAGATATCTAGATCGAGCCTAGCCTCAGACCAGACCGAAAAATCTTTTATCTTATTTAGATTCAAGATTAATTATTTAACTTATTTTATCAGAGCTTTCATTATCTTTATCAGTAAAGAAGTGTCGCGGATCTAGAGTTTGAGTCGCGTGCTCTTGATAGAATCAATTTAAGGTAAGTTATCTTGACCTCTAGCATCACATGCTAAATATATTATGATTGTTGTGCATTGTTAAATATGTGTGGCATAATTTGATCTGCATTGAGTTGCATTCATTATCATGTGTGTTGGTGTTGACACTTTCTAGTCTAACTATGATCACACGAGGACCTAGTCTCTTTCTGGACCTCGAATGGGACGATCACTGATATATGACCGATATACGGTATGTGTAGTCAAGAGCTAATTACCTTTTATTTTTAGCCATGCATGGCAGTTGCTGGAACATGTTGAGAATGCATGTTTTCTCGTATGATATCAGAGTTAGTTTCCTTCCGGACCTTTAGTGGGGCGATCACTAGCACATGATCGATTTCGGTATGTGTAGTCAGAATTCTATTTTCTTTCGGGACTAGCCACGGGCCAATTATGGCTATAGTCAGAGGGACTATGAGAGTAAAGTAAATGGTTGGCCATCCATAGTCGTGTTGTTTGTAATTGAATGTGAAATAATGTGATGTTGCATTTTATTTTATTGTGTGCCGGTTATTCTATGATATATGATTTGTGTATATTGCAATTTATTGTTATCGTATTTATGCATATATTAGAGATGATGATAACTTGCTGAGCCTGTATAGCTCATCCTTTGTTTTCCTATTTTTTGTTACAGATTCGGAAGATCAATTGGACTTTGGGACCAATCAGTGAGGAACTAGAGTTTAGGTGTTAATCCCTTATTTTATGATTTACCTTAAATTTTAGTTGAATTTTATCTACTTGTTAACTATGATAAACAATTCTAGAATTAAATAAATAATTAGTAAATTTATTTTCTATCATTGCCTGATTGTTGGTTGGTAAGATAGGCCTTGCATATTCGACAGAGTGGAACCCTACGGGTATGCGGCCGTCTGTTATGCCTGGCTTGGGCATCGGGTCGGCGCGTGATAGTACCATATTCTAGGTAGAAGATTAAAAGGTGTTACACAATATTCACTCACCTGAGCTGGTATTCTTAAAGACTTAATCATCCGAAAAAGATTAATTTTCCTTTGATAATCTATCCTCATTTTACGGGGATCAAACACATAAGACATCAAGATGAAGTTCAATGTACAACAATGTAGCCACGATTTTGAATGAGAAAAAGAAGTGAGAAATCCTCTTTCAACTTTGACACTCCCACTCCCATAACTTTTTTATTTTTGGCAATTAGCCCAAAAATTTGTTCATTAGATATCAATATCCCAATATTTTCCTTATAGGTGGTTTCAAATCCTTATAAAATGCAATACAATATATTTGTCACTGCTATGCCCCTTGCCTTGCAACTTTAGCCTCATCTTGTATCTTTATTTGGCATTTTTCACTGTATCCTGGCACGAGGAGAGAGGAGGGTGAGGTGGCTGAACACATGGTGGTTCAGAGGACCATAGGAGTGGTAGGACAAGAAGGAGAGGAGGGGAGGAGGGTGGCTAGGTGGGAAGGTTGGCCAAATACAGAAGTTCATGGAGGATGCTCATGTTTGACAATCATCATTGTAAACTTCACAGTTCCTCCCTATTCTTGGTCATGTTTCAATATTATCCCCTAACATTTCATTCAGTAACTGGATAGCCACATGTGGATGAGTCTGAAGAGTCTAAAGTCGAAGGCCTGAGGCATAGCGAACTCTAATTCGGTGAAGGTGGGATCAAAAGGGACAGAAATAGGCAAGCGAGATGAAAGGGGAGCAACATCTAGTACTCTAACAAGCTTGTCCAAATTGCCTTGTTCTTCTCTCTCTCCACCGTGTTTGGGAACGGGGGCCTTGGTTTGCTTCCTAAGCTCATAGGAGGAAGCACAATATAGCATAACAGAGAGAAGGATTTTTGCTTAGTCTCGCATTGATCACTAACCACCGATCAAAATTCAAAGTTACTCTTCTACCCTTTAGCAAATCATGGGCTACAATTAAATCTATAAATAACTGAAAAATTGAGAGAATTATCAAAGTAAAACTCTATCATGTAATAGTATACTATGTTATGTTGTAGGCAATTTAAGCTTTGAACAGGGGCCAAGGTTAGTGCATAGTTAGGCGAGCTCAAACCTCAAATTTGATGAGCCCAAACCAATTCGTTGAAGGTCACAATGGCTAGAACCAAGCTGGCTAGCTCCGTCACCAACCTTAACCGTAACTTTCCATAACACCATAACAATAGCCAGTAACTAAGCCTTATTCTAAATGGAGCATTTTCTATTTAGTTTTCCTACTTCTTATCACGTACAGCGTCTACATGTGCCTAAGGTACATAACTATATGGTGCCTAAAATGCACTGTGATGTGATAACATAAAACTTAAATGACCACACCACTTAATTATGTATTGCATGTAGTTTGAGCTTACCTATATTTATATGAAGCATGGTTGTTGACATGTCAAGTGTTGGACACTCTTTCAAAAACTAAAGTCTAGAATAAATCACCATCATTTTCATCAACATATGCATCCATTGAAATCTCCATAATCCATAATATATTCAGCAAACCATTAGTTGCCAACATGTAAAATTCAATGTAACTCACACGTCAACACTCCATAAAGTCAAATCAACTTCAATGAATAACAGGATAACCTTTACTCTCTTGAAGCTCTCCAGATGATTCCCATTAGTATTTTCTAATTTCCAAGTTGCCTTTGGAGACTAATGAATCATGATACTTTTTATCAAGCTGCAGATAACACCACAAACAGTTTTTTTCCCATAAAACAGTATCAATTGTTGATGTATGAATTAGAAATTATCAAGAGATTCAATCCTCCAAATTATGCAATCCATGCTGTAGATACCATCTGGCAGCATAATATTCCTTGGAGTCTTAGTCATTGTCACCCCATGATTCAAACTTCTTTAAAGGTTTTTATCAACCAAGCTTCGATAGAACATGCACGGACACACACATACATATAAAGAGAGAAAGAGAGAGAGATCCTATATATCTCTCACCCCTCTTTATTGCTCTTTTACAACTCCTTCAAGGTTCTTACATATTTTCCAATGACATTTTCTTCTCCAATAATTTCTTAACTTGCAGCAATACAGTGAGTCTTGATAAATATCTCTTCTCAAAAATATTTCAAACTACAATTATAACTGACAGACCTTAAACCATCTATTAGGTGTCGGCCTTCAAGATCCATTCCTATCGAACTCCACATCCTCTCCCAATACAAGCTATCTCAAGGCTTCTCTTGGAACTTCTGTTGATGCTAGTTAGATTATCCTCCTCATTTCCTCCCTCTCACCTTGAAATAAATTCAAACCCATCTCTATTCAGCCTTTATCACTCCAACTCCCCAACATCGACCCTAAAACTTTTACTTCATAGCAGTAAATAAAACCAAAACCACTTTAACATGGAAAATTCATCGATATGAATCCTTAAAACACTAAAAATCCCAGATTTAGCAAGCAATTACAATAAAAAAGGCAGGACTTCAAATCAAGAACTACTAATTTTAACAAAATACTGTCGTTGACAAAAATTCATATTAAGTTAAGGCAGCAGTGAGAGTACCAGGTGAGATATAGGGTCGGCGGCCAGGCCCGGGGTTGGAGACCCGAAGCACGAAACGAGCGATGGGGGGCTGCTCCTTTGAGACCCGGCACGGCTCCGGGAAGAGCCGGATGTACATGTACCGGTTCTTCTCGACAGATAAGAACCTTTAATCCAAAAATATTTCAAGAAAAATCAAAATCTTACCCCCTAAAACATCAAAGATTAAGCGTTAAGGATCGAATTTTTAACCCACAAACTCCCTAAAAAATGAAAAAATTAAGGAGTCACCAGTTCCAGATGCCCAGCTTGAAGGCATCGGAGCGGCGGTAGGAGCAGGGACCGAAGCTCTCGATCTTCCACTGCGCCAACCTCGAGATGGTTTCCACCCTCGAATCGCTCCCGTTTGCCCCTCCCCCGCTCATCCCTCTCTCCCACCGAGCTTCCCCTCTCCCTATCTCCCTCTCTCCCAGTGGAAACAACGAGAGGAAAGGTAGTACTAGCGATATACCCCCAAGGCGTGTTTTTTCACCGAAATAGAAAGAGCGACGCGTGTATTAGCGATATCCCCGCCGCTAGCGTCGGCCTGATTTGTTTTCAGGATTAGTGACACGTGTCGTACTCACGTCTGGTATCAGAGGCACGTTATCGAGCAAATGAACAACTGACACGTACGATATAATCTTAAGTTAAAATCCTCCCGTGGACCTTGCTCAAGATTATTGTGGCTCGGGGCGCCGGGAAGTCGCTTGTTGACCCAGTTGGAGAAGATTTCTAGACGAGCGGTCCACTTCGGGTTAGAGTACTGAGGTGACAATGAAGACCGACGATATTTGATGGCCAATTAGGATGATTTGAAAGTAAAATTATTACAACAATTACTCGGTCTAAAACATCTAGCAGATCATAAGATGAAATCGATCATCAAATAATTAAGAATAAGAATGGACCATGCTAACTTTTTTTTAGAAGGAGATAATAAAATAAAAAAATATAAAAATATATTAATAAATAATTAAAATTAATATAAATATTTTTATAAATATTATTTAAATTGTATTTATGTTGTTATATAAAATTAAATTCATCAATAATAGAATTTACCGTAAAATTTTTAGCTATCTCCTAATTGATATAAATGACTAAATAATCGCTAAAAAGTTATCTTCCATCTTGTTATACAATCTGGTCTTGACAATCTTCATCGTTGAAAATATTCTTTTTATAATAGTAGTTAAAATCGGAAGAATCATAAACACAACGGATTCGTAGAGGATGCGTGCGCACCATCTGCGATGGTGGTAGCATTGCATCGAGTACTATTGGCGTTGCACAACGGGATAGGATGTCCATCAAGCAGCGGGGCTAAAGGTAATGGAGCGCGAGTGCAGTAGCATTGGTGGGAGCACGGGACATGATAGGCGCCTGCCCATCCGTGCCCTCAAGACCCGATCGTACTATGCAATAGATCCGGTCGCTAGGATGGTGCACTGCTTCACCGCATGTAGTGTTTATCGGTGTGGTGAGGCTGACGGAGACCACCGGACGGTAGCCATAAGCCAGCACATCGGTGGTATCCGGCCTTGCGTATGCGCAACTGCCCGATCTCACTGTGAGAGCGTTCTCACCAATCGTACTACATGATAAATCCGGCTGTCATCTTTTCCGTTGGTGCGGTGAATGGGACGGTACTGGCTGCATGAGGTGGCTTCGGCCATGGTGGATTCTGGAGATGGGTGCTAGTCAAGTGACAAAATTTTTTTTTTTTATCTTGTCCTAAATAAATTTTAAAAAAAATTAATAAAAATGAAAGATAAAGTTGGAAGTGATCCAACTTCCAAGTAAAGAAAGCTGATTTATGGTATTTGTTTTATTTTAATTTTTTTTTCTAAAATTTCTCAAATTATTTTTAATACCCCCAATTTTAAGGAGACGAAATATGTATATATATATATTTAAAATTTTACATAAAATTTTAAATTATAAAAAAATGAAAAAAAATTAGGAGGGCTAAGGCCTCCTGGCCCCTTCGATGATCCACCCCTGATTAAGAAGATAGCAACCATATCATCAATCGAAAAGGAGATGACTATCGACTATTAATTTATCCGATAATTAACTGAGTAGAAGATGATCAAATCAGTCGTTACATCGACTATCTCCGATATCTTGTACCAAGAGACTGCACACAATCGAATCCAATTGACATTTTTTTTATACATATCTACCGAGTACTTACTCGAACATGACTAACTTCAAACTTAATCAAGTGTGCTAAAGTATGATGTCAAGGTCCCTTTTCTCTTGGCAAGGCCCATACTCTCTCGATAATGAACAAGCCACTATAATACTTGGAGTCCATGGCACTCAACTAAGTAGCAGCGGCCAATTCCCATTATTCCTGCTATCCTAGCAGTGATCATGATAGACAAGATCATGGGAGGCAAGATCCTAACAAAATCAGTCATCCTGATAAAAAAGATGCTAACGAAAAGAATTCCAGGGAACGAGATCTCAATATCTGAATAAAAATCTATTACATATGCCAGAGGAGGTCACCTTCCAAACGATATTAAGTTACTCTACGTAACTCTATGAAATGATAAGAAGGGATCTTGACGAGATACATTTTTCACTACCACTTTCATGCTCACTTAGTCATCTTTTTTGGCTCTCAGCTCTGGCTATTATAGCCCATCTCATCCTTCTCACTAACTTGAGCGTTGAGGGTCTCCCGCTGGTTACTATCTGATATGGCAAGATCGCTGACGTGGAGCATGCATCAGATCTAGTTGGCCGCCAGGCAGTGCCACGTGGAGTTCTCTTCCGAGCTGTCTTGCTAGGTGGCTTGACCAGCTGTCATTCCCATCTCGAGCCGAGCTCGGCACTTCTGCCACTTCGCCAGGTGTCGACCCAGGCGGGGTCCGCCTCGACTGAAGTGGGCCTGCCTCTGCTCCTTCGCCAGGTGGCACCCCCTGATTGGTCCACCTCGTCGAAGTCGAGCCAGGCACCTCTGCTCCTTCGCCAAGTAGCGCCCCCTGATGGGTCCATCTTGGTTGAAGTCGAGCTTGCCTCTGCCACTTCGTCAGGTGTCGATCCAAGCGGGATCCACCTTGATTGAAGTGGGCATGCCTCTGCTCCTTCGTCAGGTGGCACCCCCCGATGGGTCCACCTCGTCGAAGTCGAGCTAGGCACCTTTGCTCTTTCGCCAGGTGGCGGCCCCTGATGGGTTCATCTCGTCGAAGTCGAGCTTGCCTCTGCCTCTGCCTCTTCGCCAGGTGTCGACCCAGGCGGGGTCCACCTCGGTCGAAGTGGGCATGCCTATACTCCTTCGCCAGGTGGCACCCCCTGATGGGTCCACCTCGCCGAAGTCGAGCCAGGCACCTCTGCTTCTTCGCCAGGTGGCGCCCCCTGATGGGTCCACCTCGCCGAAGTCGAGCTAGGCACCTCTGCTCCTTCGTCAGGTGGCGCCCCCTGATGGGTCCACTTCGGTCGAAGTCGAGCTTGCCCTTGCCCCTTCGCCAGGTGTCGATCCAGGCGGGGTCCATCTTGGCCAAAGTGGGCTTGCCTCTGCTCCTTCGCCAGGTGGCGCCCCCTAATGGGTCCACCTCGGCTGAAGTCGAGCTTGCCTTTACCCCTTCACCAGGTGTCGACCCAGGCGAGGTCCACCTGCCGAAGTGGGCCTGCCTCTGCTCCTTCTCCAGGTGATGCCCCTTGATGGGTCCACCTTGTCGAAGTCGAGCCAGGCATCTTTGCTCCTTCGCCAGGTGGCACCCCCAGATGGGTCCACCTCGGTCGAAGTCGAACTTGCCTCTGCCCCTTCGCCAGGTGTCGACCTAGGCGGGGTCCACCTCGATCGAAGTGGGCTTGCCTCTGCTCCTTCGCCAGGTGGCACCCCCAGATGGGTCCATCTCGATCGAAGTCGAGCCCTCTCCATGAAGCGTATGGAGGGCCAAAGGTGATGCGGCACGCATATGATTAATGTTTTGAATATGGTGTTTGTAGAGCAATGAAACCTAATTATACTTAGCATTGTACTCATCTTAATAAGATTTAAGGATTATATGAAAAGGGACTATTACATGATTAGACACAACTCTAAAACTAAGAAGGAAGAAGATCTAGACAATAGGGGCTAATGATTGAGGACTTACCTTGATGAGTTTTCCAACCTTCCTATGATTCAAAACTTGAAACTACTGATGCTCTGGACTGGAGAACTTGGATAACAGTGATCAGAACCCTAGACTTGGGCTTCAGCTTGTTGGTTCATTGTCAAGGGGAACCCTGTTCATAACTCAAGGACTTCGAAGGACCCTGCAATGAAGATCAAAGTTAAGGTTGAAGGATGCAAACATAAAGAAGGGATGGGAGAACTTGTGAACAAAGAAAAAATAGTTGAGAAAATCTGGCCAACTCCAATGCCTTTGCCTTGAGCTTGGATGATGAATTGCTAGGGAAGAGAGTGGCTTTGGGCGTGGAAGAAGAAGATAGGAAAAACTTCACACATAATACTCAAGATAATTTCACTTCAAACTTCATTCATTTCCAAAATCAATCTCTTTTACAATGGACGTCCAAGACTTTTAATAGCCTCACAAAGCTAGCTTTTGAAATTTAAAAACTTCCCAAATCGAGGAGGATTACAAGGGGGGTTGGAGGATTTGGTGGAGAGTTTGGAGGGATGTGGGGGGGGTTGGAGGATTTGGTGGAGGACTTGGAGGGATGTGGCCAACCTCCTTGGATTTGAATCTCCCTTGTTGGCGCCCAAAGGGTGATGAGGTGGCTGGTGAAGTGGCACCTGATGACGTGGCATGGTGAGGTGGTCTTCTACTTGGATAAGAATGACATGTGGCACCTAGTGGTCCTAGTTGATGGTCCTTTTCTCTTGCTTGGTTGATGTGTCTTCTCTTCTTCATGTGGTCAAATTCTGGGGTCTAGAATTTGAGTCTTATTGCTGGCTTTCATGGCTTTAAGACTTGATTAGACATAACTCAACTGAATTGGACTTAACTCAACTGAACTGACTTGACTGACCTAGACTTTAAAACTTGAAATGGACTTACAGGAAATGAAATTTTAAAAGTAATTACAGGACTCAATAAACACTCTTGATTTGAAACTCAAAATTAATTACAGGACTCTTGAAAAGGAAATGACTCTTGAAAATAAAATATTTTTGAACTAAAGGATATAAGGTAACCTAATTATCTTCGATCCAAATTGGGATAAGGCTAACCTTGTTGGAGTGAAGTTTCTTTCGGCTTCTGGTGTCCACACCAATTCTCCTGGGATGGGCAGAACTCGACCCAGTCGAGTATGGTTCAGTTTTGCCCTGGTAATGCTCGAACAAGTCTGGGTTAAGTCTTTGCAGGTCCTCTCGAGTAATCCAAGAGTTGTCAGACTCAGGTCGACCTTGCCATTGAACCAAGTATCGCTGATAGTCTTTATTCCTGGTAGTAATGATCTTGTCATCCAGGATTCTCTCAATCCTCTCTCTCTGCTCAGGTAAGGTTGGTGGTGGACACTCGGAAATATGTTCACTCTCAATTAAAGTTTCTGGCTCAAAAGGCTCACTAGGTATTAGTAGTGGTTCTTTGTATTCTACTAGGTCTGAAATATTGAAGGTTGTACTAATACCCATATTAGGTGGAAGTTCCAAAACATATGCATTAGGCCCTATTTTCTTTAAGATGTTAAAAGGTCCCGCTCCGCAGGCATGCAGCTTCTTTATGGTTCCAGGGGGGAACCGTTCAGGGTTGAGCCTAATCATCGCATAATCCCCTTCACAGAATTCTTTAGCCCTCTTATGTGAGTCAGCTAAGTGTTTGTAAGTTTCATTGCTCAGGTTGATCTTATTACTGATTTCTTTATGTAGATTTGTGACATGCTGTGCAAAAGACTCAGTAGACTCAGAGACTCGTGTGTGAATAGGTAGTGGGATTAGATCTAAAGGCTTCCTACGCTTGCAACCATGGACTGTCTCAAAGGGACTTTTGCCTGTAGATCGATTGACCGAACTGTTGTAAGCGAACTCAGCACGTGGCAATAACAAATCCCAGTTCCCTAGACTTTCTCCCACTAGGCATCTCAGCAAGTTCCCTAGACTTCTATTTACAACATCAGTTTGTCCATCAGTCTGGGGATGGTAGGCAGTGGAGAATTTCAGTCTGGTTCCTAATAGGTACCAAAGGGTTTTCCAGAAGTAACTTGTGAAGCGGACATCCCTATCAGAAATAATGGTTTTTGGTAACCCGTGGAGTCTGACTACTTGATCAAGAAAGAGTTTGGCTATCCTAGAGGCATCGGAAGTTTGGGAGCAAGGTATGAAATGGGCTATTTTTGAAAACCGGTCGACCACCACAAAGTTTGAATCATGTTTTCGAATGGTCTTGGATAATCCTAGAACAAAGTCCATGCTTAGATCCTGCCATGGACACTCAGGTACAGGTAATGGAGTGTATAGCCCGGTATTCTTCTTTTGTTGCTTTGCAACAGCACATGTCCTACATCGGGCTACAAGGTTTGCTACTTGTTTCTTAAGACCTGGCCAGTAAAATTGTTCCTCAACAGCCAAGATAGTCTTGTTTCGTCCGAAGTGGCCAGCCAAACCTCCCGCATGTATCTCCCAAACTAAAAAATCTCTTAAGGAGGTTCTTGGGATGCAAAGCCTATTCTCTCTAAAAAGATAACCATCTAGAAGGGTATAGTCACTATGATCACTAGATGGTCCTTGATGCAAAACCTGATAAATTTCATCAAAATCTGGACATGTTTCGTACTGCTCCTTAAGTCTTTCAAAACCTATGACTTCAGTACTGACTAAAGTTAAAAGTAACGTTCTATGACTTAGGGCATCAGCTACCTTATTATCGGTTCCTGATTGATGCTTTAGGACAAACGTATAGGATTGGATGTACTCTACCCATTTGGCATGCCTAGGGTTTAGTTTCTTTTGGGAACTCAAAAACCTAAGGGCTTCATGGTCTGAAAATAAAACAAATTCTTGCGGTAGGAAATAATGCCTCCAATACCTTAATGCTTGCACTACCGCATAAAGCTCCTGATCATATGTGGAGTATTTCTTCCTGGCTTCATTCAATTTCTCACTAAAAAATGCTACGGGATGGTTCTCTTGACTCAGAACTCCACCAATACCTACTCCCGAAGCATCGCATGCTACTTCAAAGACCTTAGAAAAATCGGGTAGTCTTAAGACTGTTGCTTGGGTCATCTTATCTTTGATGTGAAGGAAGGCCTTATTAGCTAACTTCGTCCATTCAAAGTGGCCCTTCCTAATACAATCCATGATAGGAGCAACTATGGTGCTAAACCCTCTAATAAATCTTCGATAAAACGTAGCGAGGCCATGAAAACTTCTTACTTCGTGAATATTATTGGGTGTTGGCCACTCTACAATTGCCTTAACCTTCTCAGGGTCAGCGGATACTCCTTCAGGGGTCATAACAAATCCTAGGAAGATAACTCTAGTAGTCATGAAAGCACATTTCTTTAGATTGGCATAGAGGTTATCTTTCCTAAGTGCTAAACATACCTGCCTCAGATGTTGTTGATGATCTTCTCTAGTCCTACTATAGACAAGTATGTCGTCAAAGTAAACGACAACAAATTTTCCAATAAAGGCTCGTAGGACTTGGTTCATGATTCGCATAAAAGTGCTAGGGGCGTTTGATAACCCAAAAGGCATGACTACCCATTCAAATAACCCGTCCTTAGTTTTAAAGGCAGTCTTCCATTCATCCCCTAGTCTGATCCTAACTTGGTGATAGCCGCTCTTCAGGTCAATCTTGATCAAAGTGAATTGGGGTGGGTCTCCTGACATTGGGTTCATAGTTAGGCTCATGATGGAATCTCCTTGGGTTGGGCTCGATGGTTTGATCAGGGTGGGGTCCTCTAGGAATTGGATCATAAAACTGATCTTGGGGAGCTCTCCTAGGGTTTGTTTCGTAGAGAGGGTTTTGATATGGAATCCTTCTAGGGTTCAATGGGGTCTCGAGTTCAGGTGCAAGACTAGGCTCAGGCTCAGTCTGGGCTTCATGATTGCTTTCAGGGGTTCTAGCCTCTAACTGATCCAACCTAGTAGTGATGTGGGCTAACTGCTCATTCATGTCTTGGTTGGTTTGTGCCACATTCTGATTTGTTTGGGCCAATTGCTCAGTTAAACTCTTAGTCAGTTGGGCCACTTGATCATTTAGGCCTTTGATCAAATTCCCTAAGTTTTGGTCCATGGCTACACTTGACTGGGCTTGGATTGGTGAATACGGTATCCCTGCTCTAGTTGTCATGCATGCAAATGGACTCAAGTTCGAGCTAAGGTTTCCTAGACCTAAAGCACAAATTAGAAGTCTAATTAAGTGAACCAACTAGCTAGTAGTACTTATGGGACTTAGCCAGGTAGGTGGAGGGGAGTGAAGGTCCCTGATTGCCAACCTTAGACACCAATCTGAGATTGGCCAGGTAGGCAGACCAAATCACAAGCCCTGATGCACCAATCTTAGACACCAAGCCAGTAAGCACACACCAATTAGCTGACACAGTTAACTTGACCCTAACCTGAACCCAACTTGTTGGTGTCCCTAACCCACTAGGGCAATTAATGTTCTACTCAATTTTAAATAATGGGCTGGGATCGATATGCTGGTTGCTGATTTTTGGGCTAGGGACAGGTGATGAAACCCTGACCCTATGTCAAATTGATGCCCTTAATTTGATTTCCCATAAGATGAATGAAATGCAAAAGTGCTGCAGAAGTGTGTTGCAGTTTGAAAGTAGTGTGGAAAACATGATGAAAAAAATGTCCAAAAATTCTGAAAAATTCACAGAGGATTCCTAACTTATATGTTTCAATTAAGATAAAAGAAAATTTAAAACTAAAATATATACTACTCTAAGAAGATCCTACAAATGAAGATAAATAAAAAGGACAGAACAAAACCCTAATGACAGTATCGAACTGCAGGAATTTTAATTTTTTTTATAATTTTTTTCTGATGATGAAATTTAATATGGTGATAACTGACTTAAAAAGGAACAAGAAAAAAAATATTTTAATAAAAAACTAGTGACTTGCCTTTGGAGCTGCAGATGGATTACAGTAAACAGATGCAAATTTTCAGAAAACGGAACCTAATCAAACAAGTGCAATGGCTTACCCAAAACTTCAATCTAAAAATTCACGTCCGGCCAGGGGCTCATTATTCCCATGGGTCGTGACAGTGTACTGGAGTACACCCGCTCAGGAGGCGTGAATTTTAGATCTTGCTTGGATTTAAAGAAAACTATTCTACCCTAATGCAACCATGCTCTGATACCAATTTGATGCGGCACGCATATGATTAATGTTTTGAATATGGTGTTTGTAGAGCAATGAAACCTAATTATACTTAGCATTGTACTCATCTTAATAAGATTTAAGGATTATATGAAAAGGGACTATTACATGATTAGACGCAACTCTAAAACTAAGAAGGAAGAAGATCTAGACAATAGGGGCTAATGATTGAGGACTTACCTTGATGAGTTTTCCAACCTTCCTATGATTCAAAACTTGAAACTACTGATGCTCTGGACTGGAGAACTTGGATAACAGTGATCAGAACCCTAGACTTGGGCTTCAGCTTGTTGGTTCATTGTCAAGGGAAACCCTGTTCATAACTCAAGGACTTCGAAGGACCCTGCAATGAAGATCAAAGTTAAGGTTGAAGGATGCAAACATAAAGAAGGGATGGGAGAACTTGTGAACAAAGAAAAGATAGTTGAGAAAATCTGGCCGACTCCAATGCCTTTGCCTTGAGCTTGGATGATGAATTGCTAGGGAAGAGAGTGGCTTTGGGCGTGGAAGAAGAAGATAGGAAAAATTTCACACATAATACTCAAGACAACTTCACTTCAAACTTCATTCATTTCCAAAATCAATCTCTTTTACAATGGGCATCCAAGGCTTTTAATAGCCTCACAAAGCTAGCTTTTGAAATTTAAAAACTTCCCAAATCGAGGAGGATTACAAGGGGGGTTGGAGGATTTGGTGGAGAGTTTGGAGGCATGTAGGGGGGTTGGAGATTTGGTAGAGGACTTGGAGGGATGTGGCCAACCTCCTTGAATTTGAATCTCCCTTGTTGGTGCCCAAAGGGTGATGAGGTGGCTGGTGAAGTGGCACCTGATGATGTGGCATGGTGAGGTGGTCTTCTACTTGGATAAGAATGACATGTGGCGCCCAGTGGTCCTAGTTGATGGTCCTTTTCTCTTGCTTGGTTGATGTGTCTTCTCTTCTTCATGTGGTCAAATTCTGGGGTCTAGAATTTGAGTCTTGTTGCTGGCTTTCATGGCTTTAAGACTTGATTAGACTTAACTCAACTGAATTAGACTTAACTCAACTGAACTGACTTGACTGACCTAGACTTTAAAACTTGAAATGGACTTACAGGAAATGAAATTTTAAAAGTAATTACAGGACTCAATAAACACTCTTGATTTGAAACTCAAAATTAATTACAGGACTCTTGAAAAGAAAATGACTCTTGAAAATAAAATATTTTTGAACTAAAGGATATAAGGTAACCTAATTATCTTCGATCCAAATTGGGATAAGGCTAACCTTGTTGGAGTGAAGTTTCTTTCGGCTTCTGGTGTCCACACCAAAAGGTGCAAGCCCTGAGGATGCTGCTGAGGTCGGCGCGCACAGTGCGTTGCACCCAGTACGGCATTCACAGATCTATAATGGTGCGTGGAACCTAGTTTGCACCAGTTTAGAAGGGGCACCTACCGGATCCAGTGGCCGGTGACCTGGAACCCCCTGGAGGGGAGAGCCGCGGTCAACTCCTCAAACCCAAGGGCGCCTGCGCCTAGATCGAGGTCCCGCCTCGTTCCCTCTTTCTTGACATCACGGCGGACGAGACAAGCTCACCACTTAACTCCCAACCATGAGGATAGGTGACCGGGGGAACGACAGATGAGAACCGTTGACCTCCAAGTCTCCTAGAGAGGGAGACTTGAGGCACCGAAGCACCCGATGATATCAAAAAGGCACCGACGAGCGTGAAAGAAGGTAAGTAATCAAGAGGGCAAACGCACGAAAGGAGAGAAGAGACGACTCTGAGACAAAAGCCTCGAAGGAACTCACAAGAGCGAGCCCGGCGAGCCCAGTCACAAGAATCAGAGTGCTAACCCCTCTCGTTCTCACTCATTCTTACTCATCTCCTCATCAAAGACTCCTCTAAGCACGGAGACCCAGCAGGGATCCGCGTTAGTGGATCTGTTTTACTTTACTGCTCGCTAACTTGACTATCAGAGTGCCCCCGCCAGGATCCCTAGCCCGGGTCTCTAACCTCGTTTTGCAGGTCCGGGAGCGTTAGGATTCCGTAGCAAAGGGGACCGAGGTTCGGCACTAACTCGCAGCTACAGGCCACAGCGGTAAGGTCGGCAACACTATCGATTAAAAAACTTTTCTTTTAGGTTCCCATAGTAAAGTACCTAGAAGCAGCTCTTCATCTTTGCCAGCGAAGATCAGAAGATCCTTTCAAAATTGATATTTGCATGGATACCCTTATAAAATACTTATTTTATAGGTATACCTTTTTTCTTTTTTTTTTTTGCATGTGTATTCATATTCATTTACTGCTATTAAAAAATTAATATTTTAAAATTAAAATTATCAAAATATCCTAATGGATAGATGTGTGAAAAAAATTATGAGGATATATATATGTAAATAAAAATTTGACAAGGATATTCACACAAATTTGAATATTTGGAAGAGTATACATACAAGAAATCTAATTTTTATCTATTTCATTTAGATGGATTTGGACCCTCTTTTCTATAATATAAAAATATATTATATAATATAACAACATGATGATGATATTATATAATATATTATATATTAGAATACTATATTATACTTTAGTTTTGGGTAAAGATACGATGACTTATCAAAACTTCATTTATTCCATAAATAAGTATAAGAAAATTTTCAAACAAAAAAGAGAAAAAGAAGTGAAAAAAGGAATTACAAAAAATATTATAAAACAAAACTAGGTTAGTAACAGCAAGGAAATTAATATCCAACATAGCTTTTTCTTATAATTTTTTTCATAATTTTAATGAAGTTATTTTCATGCATGCCACCACCAAGTCTTAATCGCATCCTCCAATAATTTTTTTTAATTAAGAGGGATTAGGCTTTTCAGAAAATTAAATATATCAACAAATGTGAGAGGAATAATGTGCAATTTGGGAGCTAAGTAGAAGATAATAAATTGGATGGGTTCTAGCAAAACACATTAATTTCATAATTTTCATTAATTTTTAATTAAAAAAATATATTTTAATTAATGGTGTTAGAATACCATTATATGGATGATATTTATATAAAAAAATGTTTTATAAGGGTGGACAGGCAAATATTACTTTTAAAAGGATATTTAGGTAAATTTGAATATTTGGAAGAATATATACATAAAAAAATATATAAAAAATAAATTAATTTTTTTTTACATGTATATCCTCATAAATATTCAAATTTACATGAATACACTCATCAAATTATTAGTTGTACATATACCCTAGCAAAATTTTCTTTTCACATTTATCTATAAAGGTTTTTTAGTCATTTTAATTTAAACCATTAATTTTTTAATGGTATTAGATGATATAGATACATATAACAAAAAAAAAAGAGAAGGGTATATATGTAAAATAAATATTTTATGAAGATATACATATAAATATTAATTTTGAAAATATATTCATATAAATTTGAATATTTGGAAGGGCATATATATAAAAAAATTATTCTATAATGTCGCTCCCCTTGAATTTCATGCTTAACTTAATGAAAAGTTATTTGGTGTTGGTTTGGCATTGCCTGCTCGGCTAACCACAGCCCTCCCCCCCTCCCTGCCACCCATCGGAAAAAAAAAAAAAAAAATTGTCATCTAGTTTGATTAGGCAATTAATCTTACAAACAATCTCCGCTGGATCAAGTCAAGAATATTGATTGGACATAATTCTGGTCAAGTTCCGTTAAGTTGGATTGTCCAAAAAAACCCTAGCCAAGTTGGGTTGGATTGGAAGTTCGCGCATGAATTATATCTTTGGTTTGGGCCTAGTCACCAAGCAGATCCATTGAGATATTGCAGCTTTTTTTTTTTTTTCTTTTTGGTTTCGGAAAAATCAGTACTCTTATCATTTCCTTGACTCAAGGGAGTATTCTAACAAATCACATAGAAAGCTATTAATCATGCTCATGAATACTTGATTCCTACATGGTAGAGCATTTGGCCATGAATGGAACTGATCTTTGCTTTGCTGGAAGAAAAGACTTGCACATCGTTCAAAGTCCAACAAATACAATTCAAGCTTTTTGGGGATGCATCCTGCTGATGGATGTGTTAAATTGAACTATAATGGCTCTTTCAGTCCACCATCCTCGCAGGCCAATATTGGAGGCTTAGCTCAATTAGAAGAGAGTGGACGAAGGTCTTCTTTCACAATAGCCAACTCGAAAGTTGGGTGCCAAAGAGTCTCCAGACACAGAAATTTGGCAGCATGTAGATGGATTTTGAACTCTTTTAAAGTTTATTTAGTTTATTTAGATAATTGGATCCAAAATCTTACAAAATCCAGGGATTGAACTAGCATGATTAGGAACAATTAGTCCGTACTATACTTATATTCTCAAATGCTCAGAGAAGCCTTTGGAGTAGACCGGCCCCGCTCCTACCGGGAGAGGGGAAAAAAAAAAAAAACATTCCAAATAGGTCTCATGTCCTCTTTAAATCTCATGGGGACTAATTTTCACCAAGAAATCAATGGTGGAACCCGGGTTGCATCTTTGGAGCGAAACCACCGTTGGATCACCCAAGCACTCTCGTTGATCCATTGGTATAGATCTCAAAGCAAGCAGCTAATGATCCAATGATGGATTCGTGCGAACCAAGTTGAATCCTTCTTTTGTGCGAGAGATACACCCCTGACGCACCAAGAAAGCTATACAACAACGGCGTTATTACTATCTCTTTAATTCGTTACATCGGGAATCTTCCGTGGATCCCATGCTTCGTGAGGTAAGGTGGAGATGGAACACGAGCTTTCGTTCATGGAGCCTCAACTGTCCCATACTCTCATCTTTCTAAACTAAAACAAAACTACATGACAACGTTAAAATCCCTAGAGAACAACTACAGATATCGTTCGTTCATCATATTCAAAGGCAATCAAAAAGAAGCGACTAGAACGCAAAACCGATGTTGTGGATGGTCTTATTTTGATCATCTCACCATCATCTTAAAATCTCTGGCCAGGGAAGAACATGCTGTATTATTATCTTGGTTTAGGCAAAGAAAAAGAATTTTTTTTTTTTTTTTTTTTCTGGAAGTAAAGAAAACAAAATTCAATAATTATTTTATATAATTGAGCGCATCCAAATTATAAATTATATAAAAAATTCTATCCAGTAGATTTGTTGCTGGATGGCCCATTTGGCCCGCTCCACTCTGGAATCATTCCAATAGGCAAGGCTTTGGATTTTAAGCCCGGTAGCCAAGTCGATCTGACCTGAAATAATTATTATTTTATAGACTAGCAAATAACCCATGCTATGTTGCGGGATTAAGTTGAATAATAAAAAATTAGCAGGAATATTGACAAGCAAAAGTTATAATTATATTGAACATTGAATGTTATATATACATATATATGTGTGCGCGTGCATTATGTATTGATTTCAGGAATGATTTTGATGATTACAAAATATCGAAGTATAAATAGTATACTAACATTTTTAAATAATTTAAAATATTTTTGTAGAGAGCATTTAACTTCAAAGATCGATCCTTGTATTATTAGAATACTTAGGAAGGTTACAAGGATCATTGAGAATTCATATGCATCATTGGAAGTCATTATAAGTCATTAGAATGGTTGAAGAGATCCCATGTATCAAAGGAAATATCTTAATGCCTCGAGAGATTAGTAGAGTTGTACATATCATTGAAAATCATTAGAAATAATTTTGATGTTTAGAGAGGTCAATTGTACTTAAATGTTAGTCAAAATGTTGTTAGAATTTATGTTTGGAGTGAAGAGCTGACTCACAAGAAAAAGAGTTGACTCTGGCACATTCTAGAAATGGCACACAAGAATGGCATAGAGGAGCCGACTTTTGTAGGGCACGAGCCAGCTCTCTCAGAAAATAGAAAGTTAAAATTTCAAAGCATCAGGCAAGTTGACTCTTAAAGACCAAAGAGTCGACTCTCTCAGTGGCATAGAAAGGCTGATTTTTTGGTACAAGTAGAAGAGCCAACTCGAGGACCAGGCGAGTTAGCCCTCTTAGTGGACAGAAAGCTAAAATTTTTAAGCTGTACAGGTCAGCTGACTCCCACAGAGCATAAGCTGACTCGCAGCCCTTTTAACAGAACAATAACGACTAGTTTCCATACTTTTAGATTTCAAATTTCAAGGTTTCTAACGATTATTTTTTGACTACCAATAGCTAGAAATGGCTAGAAAGGATTTTAAATCAATGAAAAAAATATTTGGAGAAGTATAAAATCTTGGATTAAAGTCAGAGACTAACATTTTTTCAAAAGATTCCTTGACAATCATTGCAAATACAAGTACTGTCACATGAAAACTCAAGAGAAGCTTCATTTCTTTCCACCTACTCTTTTGAAGCATTAATTGAAAAACAAGAAGATCATTCAAGAGCAACATTTGAAGCTTTTGAAAAGCTATAAGTCAAGCTTCATCAGCTATATTCAGTTCTTTTGGAAGTTTGTTTTTCTATTACTCTATTCTTGTTGTTTTGAGCTTTTACAAGTTTTAGTAGGGAGTTGAAACTCGGATTTGGATTTAAGGTTTTGACTGGCTAACCTTGGAAAGTCAATTAGATTGTTTGTGAGCTTAAAAAATAAATGATTATATTGGATTTTGGTTTATGAGCCTAGGAGGAAACAAATTAGCTATATTCTTACAAGAATATAGTAAAAATTCTAAGTGGACCTTAAAAAGTAGACATAGGAACTGAGATTGCTCCAAATCACTATAAATCTTGCTATGTTTATGTATGATCTTTGCTCTCTATTATTTAGCTTTCGCATATCATAACTACACTTGGTTCATACATTGGACAAGTTTTTAAAAGCACATATTTGTCTTGAATTTTTGAAAACCCAATTTACCAACCCTCTTGCGATTTGGACAACATTATAGCAATTATTGACTCAGTCTTGAGGACTTCCCAGACCACCGACTATGCTGCCAGCCATGAATTGAAACCTCCGACTTGGAGCGACCAACTTACTAAGTGTTAGATGTATGCCTTAGAAGCCAATTTGACTAACACATATTTTAATTTTAGGATATTAAATTATATTTAATATTCTAATTTAAACTATTTTTTCATATATGATGTATCCATTATTGTTCAAGGAATCAATGAACAATGACAAATATTCTCAAGAGTTGAGAATTTGAGACGTGTCATGATATATTAATTCTTAAATACTCCCGATTTAGAATATCATGGGGATGATGATTGATTTGATTTGATTGATGCACAGATCACTTTTCTTTTAGGATAGATGAGTCTTGAATCTATAGTATGGTGATACTGGAGTAAGAGTATAGGTAATTATTAGAGAACAATGGTATCGAGCATGACCATCACGAGAAGTCACATGGATATCTATTCACTCGTCAGTGACTTTCTCGATATTATGTTGTGTGAGTGGTTCTTTGACTTGCATGCCTTGGCCACTCATAGTGGGATTGTCATAATTTGATAATACAAAATATTAGCTTTAGCCATTCGGGCTCTTGTGGTATTCGTTGGCTATAGTAGGTTTACTGTAGGAGTAGAAGTGCACTTATAAAAAATCTATCGATCTTAGCAGTTAAAGTACAATCCTATATAATTTAAGAAGCTAAGTCCAGAAATTCCATAGTCACAGTAGATGAAGGATGGAAAAGAGTTTCTATGAGTTTCACATTAAACTTAAGTTAATTAAATTTAGCATATAATATATGCTTATGATTTGACGAGTTTTCATGACCTGCATTTTCTTGAAATACTCGATAGAAGAATTCAATTACACAGTAACTACACCAATGGATTCTTTCTTTTATTCTATTGGATTGCCACTACATGCTACTAGGCATCACTGATAAATTGTGAGAACCCACTAGGATCATTTCAGATCAATGATCATTGATAGGGTGAGCTATAATTATTCCAGTTTATTAAAAGAGTTCGATGATACTATGATGGAGATCATGGTGTATCTCATTATCAAATAGAATGGAACTTGATGGGTCATACAAAATAGAAGCTTGATCTGATCACATGATTGGATCAAAATATGTATAAGTTATATATTTAAAAATTTTAAATTTGTAAGGATTATAAATTTGGAACCTACTAATTTTGATACTTACTAATGTTGACACTGATAATATTAACAAGGAAGATTTTATTATAAAAGTGATAATTTAATTAGATGATTTGATCATTTAATTATGATTTGGCTTGATACAAATTAAATTAAAATTGATTTGGTTGAGTTTGGATGATGCCCTACTCTAATTAGGATTTGGATTAACCTAGTTATAAATGTTGCATGCCAATTTGGTTTGACCTAATTAGTTACCTAATCCTATGAAAATTAAATCTGATTTAATTCAATTAGACTTAATATATTCTAATTAGTTATGGAATTAGACCTAAACCTAATAGGATTAGGAGTTAAGTTAGTTAGAATCCTAATATGGTTAGAATTAGTTAGTTAGTTGGTTGAACTAATTCCTAACTTCTTTCTCTATCTCTCCCCACATTTTTTTCTTGATTAGTGTATAAGAAAGAAGGAGCCACGCCCCTTCTTCATGTGAAAATCCCAAGAAATAGAAAGGAGAATTATGTGGGGCACACCAGGTGGTTGGGGACTCCAAGTTTCTTTCCTTCCTATCCTTATCTAGATTAAGTCTTTGAATTTGACTCAAAAGATTTTTCTAATTCTAGATGGCATAGGATTTTAGGGAGAAAATAAGTGTAGATGCCGTGAGATAAGAAAGGTGGTGGGTGCAAAAATAAAAAGTGCATGGCTTCTTTTGAGGTTTGAACGAGATCATATCTTATTTTTTCTTCTGCCCATCCTTCTTATTATTTCTCCACTACACAAAATAAAGAGAAAAAAAATTTCATCACCCTCCCCTCCTCATCTTCTCTCTTTGGTGAATAGTTCATGTGTGAGGGATCTTCTCCCCCCTTGATTTCTTGAGAAGAAAATATTCTTTTTACAAGATCTCTAACATAGAGAAAAAAAAAGTAAGGAAGGAAGATTTGATCCAACCATCGAAGCGAGGCTTGCATGGTATTAGTGCTCTAGTGGCCTCAAGCTTCGATTAGGTCATTTTCATATGGATACTCGTAGAGGCTGGATGCATATGCAGCTCCAGCAAAACATGGAACTTTCTCTAGATTTGATCCGATAAAGATGGAGTTGCATAGCAAGCAAGTAAATTTGATCTACTTGATAGTTTTGTTTTTTCTTTGTAGATCTATATGTTCATGAATGAATCCGGTTATATATGTTTTGTTGGTGAGCGAGACCTCGCTCAATCCTGCGGAATGCCCGGGATCAACTTGATGTCGCCATGGACATGAAAGGAACCATCACTAGGGAAGGATTGGGGCACGTCGTCCGCTCCCGTCGCGGAGGCGTGCCCCCATGGGGCTGAACACACCACCGAGAATCAAGAAGAGGGAGAGAAGAAATCAAGACCTAGGAGAAAAGGATTTATGTATTTCTTTCTCACTTTCAAAACAACTACACATACAAAGTATATATAGACCCCTGAGTCAATCTGACTCAGCCTAGAAAAACTCCCTCCCCTAGGCCAACACATGAAGTTTGACTTGCGTCAGAAGAGTTGGCTACCACGAGTCGACTCGACCAGACCACGAGCCGACTCGACCAGAATTCCAACCTGCTGTCGACCTGCAGGAGTCGACTCCTACAGTGACCGAGTCGACTTGATCCATCCGAGCAGACTCCTGTAGATCCCAAACCGACTCCAACCTCAAGACCCCCAAACCTGGATCTCGAGCTCGTGGAGTGCCAAACTCCACCTTAGGACCAAACCCATCCTAGATACATCATGAACTCCCCTGGAACACCTCCAGGAATTGCTTGGCATGCCTCCAAGAATTCAAGGATCGCCTCCAGCATACCTGCCATGGTCTTCCAAGTCTCTCCAAAGCTTGGGAGCACCATGCAAATCCCAACAATCTCCACCTTGGTACCCTCAAGCTTTGGCAAACCTGGCAATGTTCTCAACGCACATCCTGATATAACCGTGTTTCCTGACAGCACCGTGTAGATATCTTTGCCTCTGCCAATACTCTTTAGCTGCTGAATTCAGTTGGAGACCTTTGGGATGACCACCTCCATAGCTGAAAATCCTTGTTTGTATCCTGGCATCACCGATTGTTGCTTTCCTTCTGTCTGGCAGCTATATCAATATGTTCTTGGACTTTCCTGGAGAGAACCCAGCGAACATAAATCGGCACTCGCTGTATCTGGAGCTCTACCTGATACAATCTCTTCAGAGCCATGCCAATCTCCGCACACTCTGCTCTACCTGGCTAAGTGACCCCTAGCACTCATGCTAGGATATGGTCCTCCATGCATCTTTTGCTCTGAACTCGTGTCAAAACCTGCTCCACTCGTGAAATCACCTGTCATCGATGCTCCACCTAAGACTATAGTCCCACTGATGCCACAGAAAGAAATCCCAAGGCCAGCAACTCAACGCTGCCTTGCTGAGCCTGCACCTGAATCTCGTACCTAATCGCTACCTCCTCGGACCCTCCGCACATCGCGGACCTCTACATGACAGTTTTGGATACTCTGCAACCCCACAAGAACCTCCGAAAACCAGGAGCTCATCCCAACTCCTTAAACCTAGTGATCGAATCCAGCAACCATCTCCACCTGGCTGCTCCATCTGTCCTAGCCTATCTCTAGGCTGTATGACCTGACCATGTCCCAGCCTGTCTCTAGACTACATGACATCCCTGGCACTCCCTGAGACCTATCCCTGGTCTCTTTGAGCTACCAGCCTCCATCAGCTCTAGTCTCTGTCCCTAGGCCAATACTACCATACCAGGATACTCCAGACTACCCGATACCCTTGGCTCTCCCTAAGATTATCCCCTGTCTTCCTAAGCTACCTCTAGCATTGCCTCTGCTGATGTACCCGGGTCTTCTGAGACCTCCCTAATGCTCCCTGAGACCTGTCCCCGGTCTCCCTAAGTTTCCAGCCTCCATCAACCTCTACTGATGTACTCGGTCTTCCAAGACCCATCTCCATCTATGTGGGATACCACATCCATGTACAGCTCCATCACGATCAAGGTAGTTGGAGTACTATCGATCGCTCTCCTTCACAGTGACCAAGAGCCTGGTCTGCTACCGATGGAGCTACCACTCATGCTCTGAAAGATCCTTGGTATGTATCGCTCCACCTGTGCTGAACCATAGATCACCCGACCTGTCAATGCACCACAGCACAGGACTCGCAGCTCTGCACCATCGTCATAAGCTCCTGCACCACCGGATCCATCATCCTCGATGAGATCTACTCTACAAGCAGACCTTCGCACTGCTCTCGAAACCACGAACCTCTGTTTGCTTGGGAGAGCCGAAGATGGAACCATCTTGCACGTGCTGCCCGCATACACGGTCGCTGCACCGTGATCTCCACATCATCTATGATCTGACTCCATCACCAGATCCAACCCAGCTTAACATGAAGAGCTCGAGAAATAGAATCCAACAATACAGACTAGGCTCAAATCAGAGCTAAAATGAGCGCAAAATCGCTAGAAAAAAATTGTCAGCACATTTTTCAGAGTAGAGTTTTTTGATACCACGGTCCACCATGAACCGCTCCACCAGTTCATGCACGATTTCTGGGTCTACCGCTATCATTATTGTCGGTCCATGGTAGAAACTATGGACCACAGCCTTTCTTGGCCACCGCCATCGCCTCCAACCATCGGTCCTTGCCTCCGGCGACTATCTCGCATCTCCGGCAACCACCCGCATGGCCATGCTATGCCCGATCAGTCCCGATCATATCCATCGAGCCTTGATGCACCCAGCTCCGATGATTCCATGCCTAGCACCATGCCCACGACTGGCGGCTCTACACTACACCATGCCCACGACCGGCAAGCCTGCTGCGACACCCCATGCCTCCTTGCTCGAGCCGACTCCATGATGGTCGAGCTGGCTCTGTGATACCCGAGTCAACTCCATCATCCTGCATCGCTTCCTACATTCTCTGCTCGAGCCGGCTCTATGATGCCCGAGCCGACTCTGAGATGCCCTATGATTGGTGTATACACGTCTCCTCTTCCCGGCAGCCACATCTCAGATCGAGCATTCACTCCACCACCTCGACCATTGCATTCTGGCACAAGGGAAGACCGCTCCTCCCTCCAATCCATGCCAACACGATCTGGATTTTTTATCCATCGCTGCTGAGCCATCTAGATTCACTGAAAACATCTACATCTCCATCGGAGATCCACAGATCCAAACTCTATGGCCCTCCTAAGCCGACAATCCTCCCACCACAATCACAGCTTTCAGATCCATCAATCTGAACTCCAGCCATGCCATCGTGATCTGGATCCAAAAAAAATTATTGAGATTTGCATGGTGCTCCGAAGCTTTGGAGAGACTTGGAAGACCATGGCAGGGATGCTGGAGGCGATCCATAGTTGCTTGGAGGCATGCCAAGCAGTTCCTGGAGGTGTTCCAGGGGAGTTTATGATGTATTTAAGATGGGTTTGGTCCTAGGGTGGAGTTTGGCACTCCACGGGCTCAAGATCTTAGTTTGGGGATCTTGAGGTTGGAGTCGGTTTGGGATCTGCAGGAGTTGGCTCGGTCACTGTAGGAGCTGACTCTTGCAGGTCAACAGTAGGTTGGAGTTCTGGTTGAGTCGGCTCGTGGTTTGGTCGAGTTGACTCGTGGTCTGGTCGAGTCGACTCGTGGTAGCCGACTCTTCTGACAGGTTTCAGACTTCATGTGTTGGCCTGGGGGAGGGAGTTTTTCTGGGCTTAGTCAGATTGACTCAGGGGTCTATATATACTTGTATGTGTAGTTGTTTTGAAAGTGAGAGAGAAATACAGAAATCCTTTTCTCCCTAGTCTTGATTTCTTCTCTCCCTCTTCTTGATTCTTGGTGGTGTGTTCAGCCCCATGGGGGCACGCCTCCGCGACGAGAGCGGACGGCGTGCCCTAATCCTCCCCTGGTGATGGTTCCTTTCATGTCCATGGTGGCATCAAGTTGATCCGGGCATCCTGCAGGGTCGAGCGAGGTCTCGTTCACCAACATTTGGTATCAGAGCATGGTTCATGGAAAGAAGATCTCAAGATCAGAGGGTTGGAAGGAAAGCTTCTTGCAGGTATGGTTTTCAGATCTCTTGATTTCTTGTTTGTGGTAATGGCATCAAGTGGGTTAAAGATAGATTTTGAAAAGTACGATGGCAAGGGAAACTTCATCCTGTGGTAGCAAAGGCTTAAAGATTTACTGGTTCAATAAAGGATCTACAAGGTCTTGGTTAAAGAAAGGTCGAAAAAGATCAGTGTTGAAGAATGGTGTAAACGAACTTCTTGATCGTGAAATCAGATTGAAATCTTCTTTCTCCCAAAGAATTCCCTCTTCTTCTCCTTTCTTCTCCCGTTCTTGAATCTTGATGTTCTTGATCTAGAAAGGCCTGAATCCTACCGTGTTCTCCAAGGAGATCACTGGCAAATGGTCATCCACAACCTATGATATGCTTCCATTATTGCTTTGTAGATCAGGGCATTTGTTCTTGATTGGTACAAGGCTTGAGTTTTTTGGTTCAACGATCTGGTTGAAGTTGGATCGAGAATTTTTAACATGTTTCAATTAAGTTTTTAATTCTACTATAATTTAATTTTAATTAGTTAAAAATTTTGAAACCTATACATGCAATTCCAGGATTGTTAGATGATTCCTTCACTAAGTAGGAGAACAAACCTAGCTACTACACTATCAACTGGGAAGAGGACTAGCGAGGAAAAGACGAGGCTGGATGAGTAGCTACTCCTTTTCAAGCCAAGTAGCTGCTCCTTTTCAAGTTGAGTAGCTGCTCCTTCTCGAATCAAGTAGTTTCTCATTTCCAAGCAGAGTAGCTACTTTTTCTTGAATCGAGTAGCTACTTCTTTCCAAGCCGAGTAGCAACAACTTACCGAGCTCAACTAGTATGGCATTCCCTATGCATATCCACCAACTACCTATTTGGGACCGACTAGTTACCTGAGTAAACCAAGTCGAGCATGCTCAGGTATGAGGCCAAGCCCCTTCTTTTGGAATCTGGTGCGTGTCTCAATACACCGATTTAGAACCTTAATTCCACTACTCTAAAGGGTAGAATAGCGGGAGTAAGGGTCGATTCCATAGAGACTTTGGGGTTATCTTGAAAAAGATTTTTTTTTTGATTTAAAATAAACTAAAATAAACTAGAACTAATGCAAGAAATAGATGCAAATAATAAATTCATGAAAATAATTCAGATATGACCTTTCTCAAGAGTAGGGCCCGTACCCGTAGATCACGGCCCGTCCCTTAGGTATAGGTCAGTCAAAATTAATTCACTTCGACTTACCTTAAATGCTAATCCAACATGACTCCAGCATTACTTCAAAATAAAAATAAACAATCATGGATTAATATGAAGCAAATAAATATTTATTGCATAAAAAATTGGGGTATAGAGAAAATAAAAGAAAAGTAAGGGAACAAGGATCCCTTTCTCCATTTTTTATCCGACTCTGACTCTTTGTGACGGCAACAGGAACTGAAACTACGGACAGCAAGTGGAACCTTCCAAAAAATTCCCCTTTTTTCTTCTTTTTTTTTATCCTCGGTAGAAGAAAATCACCGAGGTATTTATAGATGAAAAATACCGTGTCGGGTCCGTGTGGGAAGCGTAGTGATTTCCTCATCTCAATCTGATTTTCAAACTCTGCGCTATCTCCTTATCTGATATTTTTTTACGATCATCCCCATCTCAAAAATCAAATTCAAAAATTCTATCGCATAATCCCACGTCCATCTAGCGTCGTCCGACATCTCTTCTCGTTCCGATGTTTTCTTGGACATCCTGGTCTGAACAGCAGGGACGGTGACAAGCATCTTCAGGAGCTTGAAAACGGAGGTGACGGCTGGGCAAAGACGGCTTCGGAGGCAACAGGCCATGGAAGGGCTGGGCGGCGTGGTCGTGGGCGGTGATGCGGAAGAGGAGGCAGCAGCGGGTTGACGGAAGCGGACGGCGGCTGCAGGTTGGGCGGAGACAGCTGGTCAGACCGTGGCTCCATGGTGGCTCACGACGAAGCCGGAATGGCAACGGATAGCGACAGCGGCGGACACGGCATTCCGGCCATTTTTTCGGCCGAACGGGGGCTTCTTCGACTGGCAACGAGGTCGGCGGTAGCTTGGGCGGCGCCGGGGGAAGCTCTCCGTCAAGTTTTGGAGTAAATGGAGCTCGGTGGTCCACGGCTCTGCCCGTGGACCGGCAACAATGGCTGCCGTGGACCGACGGTTCGTGCGGTGGACCATTGAGCCGGTCCACCATGAGCCATTAAAAGGTTTTAAGGTAATACTCCTAAAATCGTGCAGCTCTGAAATCCGTGTTAAAATATTCTAAAATCCATTTCAGGCCCGTTCAAAGTCCGAATTACATTCTGTTTGTGACGTTGGACTCCTAAAATCAAGATCTACACATTTATGAAGTCAATTCCTGCAAAGTATCATAAAAAATATTAATTTTAATCAAATAAAGTTGGGTTAATTTTCATTATTCTAATGTCTAACAGGGGGCATCAAGCAAACATTAAGTTCCTAGAGTTGGAGCCATGGTGGTCACCCATATGCAAGATGCCTCCACTAACTGCATTGAAAATCCCTCATACCATGATGAATGACATAATTAGGAGGTGGAGCCCCTTGCTCCATCACCTCCATCATTGGTGACCAAGTAAGTCCTGTTCACTATCTTGATGCAGCAGGTCCAAATGCTAGTCATGATGGTGCAAGAACTGCAATAGTAGTGTAATCTATGGCCACTCAATAATAGCCAGAGATCCTAGACATTTTCATTGTTGCTCCTCGCCCCAGCCATCGATATTTCCGGGGGAGATCTTCTCATCGATAAGCCTCTCATCGGCTACGGACTCCTTCACCCTATTGAGTGAGTCGTTAGACCCTCCAAGGGAGGCCTACCACCATCAGACCATCCATCGATCGTAGTAAAATGATAGCATTTTCATACCTCCATCTCTAATCAACTAACAATCGATTGGAGTAAAGATGGGTATATTTCTATACCACCATCTCCTATTCGATCGACTAATACTAGGTCACAGTAAAGGTGGTAGCATTTTCACAACTTTATTTTTAATTGACTAGTAATCGATCATGATAAAGATGGATACGTTTCTACACTACCATCTTCTATTCGGTCGACTAATATAGTTATAGTAAAGATGACTACATTTCTAAACCTCCATCTTCGATCAACTTACAACTGGTTAAAGAAAATGGTTGCATTCCCATCCCATCCCATTCAGGTTTCAACCCATTTGGGTTCCATCCTATCCTATTCAGGTTTCATCTTATTAAGGTTTCATGCCATTCTATGTAGGTTTTATCCTATTCGGGTTCCATCCCATCTCATTTGGATTCCATTCGATCCTATTCAGGTTTTATCTCATTCAGATTCTATCCTATCCTATTCGGTTTTCATCCCATTCGGGTTCCATCATATTCGAATTTCATCCCATTCGGGTTCCATCCCATTCTATTTAGGTTTTATCCCATTCGGGTTCTATCCTATCCTATTTAGGTTGTATCTCATTCTATTCGGGTTTCATCCCATTTGGATTTCATTCCATCCCATTTATATTTTATCCTATTCAGGTCCAATCCTATTCTATTTAGATTTCATCTCATTTGGATTCCTTCCCATTCCATTTGGGTTCCATCCCATCATATTCGGGTTTCATTTCATTCGGGTTACATCCCATTCCATTCGGGTTCCATCCTATTTTATTCAAGTTTCATCCCATTCAGATTCCATCCCATCCTATTCAGGTTTCATTCCATTTGGATTCCATCTCATCCTATTTAGGTTTCATCCCATTCATGTTCCATCCCATTCTATTCGGGTTTCATCCCATTCGGATTCTATCCCATCATATTTGGATTCTATCCTATCTTATTTGGATTTCATCCCATCCTGATTCTATCTCATTCTATTTGGATTCCACTCCATTCTATTTGGGTTCCATCCCATTTGAGTTTCATCCCATTCAGATTTTCATTCCATCTAATTTGGGTTCCATCTCATCTTATTCAGATTTTATTTAACAACCGACTTCCTACAATCTGGTTCCAAACATTTGCTTAACTAAGGGACTTACACAACCAAGTCTAGAAGTTACCCTACTCGATCAGAGCTACACCAATAAGGCTACTTGTCAAGACTGAACCATTTGGCAAATATCCACATAATGTAAAAATTGGATAAAGTGAAAGATGATTTTCATTAACTCACCAAGTCTTTATAAAAGAGGGTTGAGCTTGAGTACAACAAAAAAGAAGGAAAACTCTAAGGATTTACTTTTCGGGATTAGTCAGTGGAGTCGAGCCCACCTTAAAAGTCTTCACTATCACATCAATCATGGCCTTACCTTCGACCATCACCTTGGCAAGTCAAGCTCTAGAAAGGCCTTGGCGACCTTCTTCTTGCACTTTCTGAAGCTGAGTTGGAAGGCATCATAGGTGACCTTGGTGACTTCATCTTTGAAGTCCTTGGACTTCTTGTGCTCTTTCACTACCCAAGTACCAGTGGAAGTTGCCTGCATCTCTGTAGCTTGAGCCTTGGCCTTGGTAGCCTGGGCCCTCTTCTCAGCCTCCTGAGCTATGACTTTGGCCTCTTTAAGTTTGAAGTCAGCCATATCGACTCGAGACTCCATGACCATTGCTTTCGAGATGGCGTCAGCCAGCTTGGACTCCATCTTGGTAGCATAGTCTTGCCCCTTGGTGATCTCTTCATCCTTCTCCACTATTCAAGCTTCTAGTTCTCGAATAGCATTCTTGGAGGCTTGTAACTCCTCCTTGAGTTTGGCCTCTAGGGCCTCACTTGCCTTCCTCAGGTCATCCAAGGCATGGACTTGTACTTTAGTATTCTTTGCCTCATCCCTGAGGGAGTTCCTCAACTTGGTGGACTCACCGAATGCCTCCTTAATGATGAAGACATCATGGGCAAGCAGCAAGAAAAGAAAAATTATAGGTTAGCTACTTGGGAGCCAAAGTAATCAATAAAGCAAGGGACCGAAGAATACTTATCCTAAGTAATTGAGGGAAGAAGTTTGTGAAAACCTTGTCAATCAACAAAGACTTCTTCTCCTCCTGATCTCAGGATAAAAGGATCATGTCAACCAGCTACCTAGCCAACCTCTTGTTGCTAAAGGTGGAAGTGGTCAACCTCACCTTTGTCCCAATCTTGATGTACTCCTCGTCATCACAAGGAGCCTCATCAGACCCCAAGGGGCTCGCTCATGCTAGAGGGCTTAGATGCCTTGGCTCTATCATTGGAGATGGCTCTGGAGTTGGAGCTGGAGGAGTCAGCAACCGAGTTGGTGCTGGAGCAGTAGGAGGCGACGATGGTGAGACCATTGTCACTTCATCATCGATGGTAGTAGGAACTTCCCTTGGACGGGTGCAGGAGCCTCTCTCAGCGACGAGCAGGAGCTTGAGCCATAGTAGATGGGCCCCTTAATGATAGACTCGTGTGAGGCTTTTTTGCCATCTCCTTCTTTGGCTTCTGTGCGGTGGTCGTAGCTCTCTTTCGATCAACGCTCTTCAGCTTCTCCAACGATGCCTTCATTTTGAAAAAAGCCAAGTAGAAGACCTAATCAATTCCAAACAAATACTAGAAGAACTCAGCAAAACTCATCCAAGGTGTTCACCGGATTGAGCCTGGTATCATACAAGTTCTGCTTTGAGAGTAGATCCCACTATCGAGGAACCTTTGTATTAAACTATCGGTAGTAATCTTCCTCATCGATGGAATTAACCATGTTTTTTTCTTATTTGGGGATAGGTCTGGATCACCCCAAACCTAGTTCACTCCTCAAGGAGCATTGCAAGGAATATAAAAGAAGTGACTCTTCCAGTTGTGGATGGAAAAGGGTATATTGGAGAGGATAGCCCGACTCTAACCCTGATGAGGGTTGATGAATGACCAGCCTTTCTTAGTTAGGTGTTGCTTCAAGATAAAAAATGCTCGGAAAAATGAGATCTTGGCCTCGATTATGAGAAAGTGATACAAAATAACAAATGATTCAAAAAGAGTTCAGGACTAGTTGGGCGGGAACAAGTCGATAGAAGTTATGAATATTATGGATGAAGGGATGGAAAGAAAGTCAGAGATCTACACAAAGGAACTCCTCATACAGGGTGACCTCGTCCATCGGGCCTGACATCACTATCATCCAGCCTAGGAGCAAACTTGGAACTAACTTGAAAACTTGTATTGTTCTCGGAGTCAAAGGACATGCACCTTAGTCATCATTGATACCGTGCTTGGTAAACCCTAGGGGATTGGAGCTCTCAAACTTGCCAATCGACTAGTCTGGAGCACCATCCTCAAGGAGCTTTCAACCTCTCCAAGATCAAAAGAGGTGGCCTATTCCCAGGAAGATTTTTAAGAAACTTGAAGTCTAAAGATATGGCTCACCAAATGGCTTTCACCTTCAGATGAAGTCATATCAACAAAAGAGAAGAAAAAAAAGATCAAGCAAGGAAAGAGATTCAAACAAAAAGCGAAAGCTACCAAGTAAGGCCTCACCTAAAAAACCCTAAAAGAGACCTAAGGGAAGATAGAAGTGAAAAAGGAAAGCGAAGAAGATAAGAATAAAAAGACATAATGAGGACTAACTTGCTAAGAAGAGATCTCCTAGAAGCGAATCCGGGTTTGGAGCTCTCTCTCTTTCTCTACAACTTAGCAAGAAGGGGATCCTTGTAACAGTTGTAGAGAACCCCCTTTTAAACCTAGTTTGATAGTTGGGATGTACACCTCGATTCAGTCGAAGCCATCAGATTTGACACGTGGACGACTCTTAATTAAGAAGCACCACACTGCCTTGAAGTCATCTCTAGCTAATTAATTTTTGATATTAGGATTAGCATGAATCATTTAAAAGGCATAGCTACCGAGCTACGTGATATCACCCAACTTGTCAAGGAGAGTCATGTGAGCTGGCTATCATTTGAGAATTTATTGCACAGTCTCCTGGAGCACTGCACTAATAATTTCTTCTCCCCCACTATTGAGGCGACCAGATAGCTGGTGATGATTTTTCAAAGGGACCAAATAATGCCTGGATCGTGAGAAGATTTATCCAACCCCCGAGGTCGAAAAGCCAACTACTCCCTTCACCCAAAAATGATAAGGCTCGGAACTATTCGGTAGCCTTTTGGACTCAAAAGTAGGGGGCGTCTATTATGATAATTGCTAACTCGATCTCGAGACTTCCCAGACCACTAATTTCATTGCCAACCATGGACTGAAACCTTTGACTTTAAGTGACCAAGCTACCGACTAAGAAGGAGATGAAGCTAACTACTGCACCATCAACCGGACAGATGACTAGCAAGAAAAAGATAAGGCCGGCCACCTTATTGAATAGCTACTTCTTTTCAAGCCAAGTAGCTACTCATTTCCAAGCCGAGTAGCTGCTCCTTTTCAAGCTAACTAGCTGCTCCTTTCCAAACCAGGTAGCTACTCCTTTCCAAACTGAATAGCTGCTCTTTCCAAGCCAAGTAGTAGCAACTTACTAAGCCCACTAAGCCTGTCATTTTTCAAATTCATCCATCGACTACTTACTCAAGACTAACTAATTACCTGAACAAATGATAATTACATTATATACATATATATGTATTAATTTAAAATTAAATTATATTTATTTATTTAAAATTAATATTTTTAGATATTGTTTGTAAGAAAAAAGATCATCAATGAGAAGAGCTTGACTTATGGGTTCAAATAAAACTAGTTTGAAGGGAATCAGACTTAAAATGAGCCCATAATCGAAGTTTAAGATTTATTAAGGAATTACATGAACTTTAAAGTAACTGGTCCACCATGAATCGGTGCTTGATCCATATAACACTTAATGGTCCACCGGCAGCCATTCTTATCCATCCATGGCTCAGAGCCATGGACCGTGGAGAGATTCCAGCTAGTTCTCCATCATATCTTCTCATCATCGGCACCGTCCTTCCCAAGGGCTCACTATCAACCATCTTTTCCTTCCCATGGTGGCACCAAGAGGCGAGGCAGTGCATGGAGGTCCATGGCTATGAGGGGGCACCCGAACGAAAGACCCTAGTAATGAAGATGATGATGATGGTGGTTTTGGTGAGATTCAAGGTCTCGGTGATGGCGGTGCACAGGTGGTTCCAGTGAGATGATGATGGTGGCAGTCTCGGTAGCTGCCAGTGAGTTGATGAGTAGCAGTGAAGGGGCACTATGGAGAAGGGCACTACAATAATGATCACAGGACTTCGAAGCAAAGATGCGGTGGTTCCAGCATGAGGGGATTCCGGTGGTGGTTTCAGTAGTGGCTCCAACGAAGACCAAGTTCTGGCAGTAGCATTTGGGCAATGACAATCAGACTATTAATGGAAGGAAGAGGACAAGCACATATCTAAAAGCAATCCAATGCGTGAGAACCTCTTATGCAATCAAATATTAATTTGAAGAGGAATTGAACACCAATTTTGATATGGATTTAGCCTAACCACACCCATCTAATTGTTGATTTATTATAAAATTAAATCTTATCCGCTCATGTATTCTTTTCTTTAATCCCATATAAAAAAAACATAATGATTATTCCCTTGTTAAACTCTATAAAAAGACTCATGTACCTTTACCTGGAGGCATCACTCCCTGGAATCCCTCTAAAGCCTTTGCATAGAGGTAGAGAAAGCAAAGATCATATGCGGCTAAGAAATTCCCATCTTTGGAGAGTAGATGAGGTTTTTGATATTTATATTATATATATATTTTTTATGTAATTAGTGCTTGATTGTAATGTTTACTTTTCATGAATAAAATTATTTTTCATTACTTCATGCTATGTTCTTCATGTCATACATAGTTAGATTTTAGAATAGTCTATGACTACGTAGAGACGAGTCATAATTTTAGGATACGATTCGTGCTTAGCGAGATAGGCTATGCTTGGAATCTGATTATAAAAAAATTTATTTATATGATTAGAGACTTTGAATAGTCTATGGCTATGTAGAAGTGGATCAAGGTCCATGTCTAGCAAGATAGGCTATGCTTAGGGATCAATCATAATTTAATAATTATATATTGAATAAATACTTAATATAATACCAAATACCGAATCGAAATCCAAGACATCTTTTATATTCTTGTTAATCTCTTGCTTAGTTTAATTCTTGTTCTTAGTTATAAATATATTCCAACTCTTTCATCTTTCTTAGTTATAAATATATTCCAACTCTTCTAGCTACCACCCCCACTCTCAGCTCAACACATACAATCCATTCCCGATCTTTATCTAAATTATAATAATATTTTCAAATCTTGGTATAGCATGCTTGCTTAATGCACTTTATTGATCAGGATTATCATTTAGGAGACTCTACGAATATATTTCTATCATGATGATAAGGCCTCTTAATTGATCCTATCTTTTGAAAATCTTAAGGGACGTACCCAAGTTTACTATTAGTAACACTCCCTCATAGCGTCCAGTTGAAGACGTTAAACTTAGCGCTGGTTGGGAGGCAATCGAATAATCTCATTTTTTTAGTACAATTATAGGAACTTAGATAGAAGAACAAGAGCCCGTTACTCCATGAAGCCCTTTTCAACTCCCGAAGCACAAGCACCCTAGGTGCATTCTCTCCTTTTCTTCTTTCCCACTTCATTGAGGGTAATATCGATTAAGTTGGGGGGAAAGACAAATAACTTACTTAGATCCTCAAGTATGGATAAAAAAAATTATATTATGTATACCTGATTGTTGTCTCGAGTTGGAGTTACATAGACACCCTAATCAATGATTGGTTAATGGTCTAGATAAGTCTAGAGATGCTAAGGGATAAATTATTAAAGAAACTCAATAAATGGTAAGGTTTAGACCAGAAATAATTTCATGAAGCAATTCTAGAATCTTCTGATCATTAATCTTAATGAAGAATCTACTTTATGGGGATATAAATAAAAATAACAAGTATGTTAAAGTTTTTTCTTGAAAAAATAAAAAGAGAGAAAAAGATTCAGTCTCTTCTCATATTTTTGCTTGAACTCTTATTGAGTAACCGGGTCCCTTCACCTAAGTAAGCATTATGGCTCGCATCAAAAGGTGAGAAGGCCAAGAAATCTATTAAGCAATGGTACCTCATTAAGTAATTGGGCTCCTTTATCTAAGTAAGCATTGTGGTTTATGTCAAAAGATGGGGATGCTAACACTTAAGAGGCTAAGATTGAACTTTTTTAAAAATAAAAAATAACAAAGAAAAAGAAAGAAAAAAAGAAAAAAAAAAAAAAAAAAGAGGGAAAACTGGCTGGCAAAAAGATACTTCATCAAACCCTTGGCAAGTTAGATGATTCAAAGAGTAAGGTGAAAAGTTGGCAAAAAAACTCTAAGAATTTTTATGGGCTTTACTCAACTACTAATTAGGTTGAATTAATAATCTGATGAAGTATTTCATTAATGGTCTGGCCATATATCAACTGCCTTTAGGACTGCCTAAGTTAACTTCCAATTCAAGGATGATTTGTATACATGGCTAATTTATCTATTGTACTCAAGGACGAGCAAAGTTCAAGTTAGAAAATATGATAATTATATTATATACATATATAAGTATTAATTTAAGAATTAAATTATCTTTATTTATTTAAAATTAATACTTTTAGATATTGTTTGTAGGAAAGAAGACTGCCAATGAGAAGAACTTGATTTATGGATTCAAATAAAACTAGTTTAAAGCGAATCAAACTTAAAATAAGCTTGAAATCAAAGTTTAAAATTTATTAAAGAATTGCATGAACTTTAAAGCAACCAATCCACCATGGATTGGCCTCTTGGTCCATAGAACACCCTATGGTCCATCGCAGCCATTCTCATTGGTCCATGGGTTAGAGCTGTGGACCATGGAGAGATTCCAGCCAGTTCTCCATCGGATCTTCTCATCACTGACACCGTCCTTCCCAAGGGCTCACCACTAGCCATCCTTTCCTTTCCATAGTGGCACCAAGAGGTGAGGCAGTGCATGGAGGTCCATGGCTATGAGGGGGCACTTGAACAGAAGACCGTAGTAATGAAGATGATGACGATGGTGGTTCTGGTGAGATTCAAGGTCCCGGTGGTGGTGGTGCACGGGCGATTTTGGTGAGATGATGACGACGGCAGTCTTGATAGCTGCTAGACAAGCTGGTGAGTAGCAATGAAGGGGTGGCACGGTGAAGGGCATGCAATAATGATCACAAGATTTCGAAGCAAAGATGTGGTGGTTCTAGCATGAGGGGGTTCCGGTGGTGGTTTCAGCAGTGGCTCCATCGAAGACCAAGTTCTGGCAGTAGCATTTGGGCAACGATGATCGGACCTATTTATGGAAGGAAGAGGACAAGCATAGATCTAAAAGCAATCCAATGGTTGAGAACCTCTTATGCGATCAAATATTAATTTGAAAAGAAACTGGACACCAATTTTGATATGGATTAAGCCTAACTACACCCATCCAATCATTGATTTATTATAAAATTAAATCTTAACCACTCATATATTCTTTTCTTTAGTTTCATATCAAAAACATGAAGATTACTTTCTTGTTAAATCCTATAAAAAGGCTCCTGTACCTCTACCTGGAGGCATCACTCCCTGGAGTCCCTTTAGAGCCTTTGCAAGAGGCAGAGGAAGGAAGATCATGCTAGGCTAAAAAATTCCCATCTTTAGAGAGTAGATGAGGTTTTTGATATTTATATTTTATATATTTTTCTTTATGTAATTAGTGCTTGATTGTAAAATTGCTTTTCATGAATAAAATTATTTTTCATTACTTCATGCTATTTCTTCATATCTGGACTATTGTTAGATTTTAGAATAGTCTATAACTACATAAAGACGAGTTATGATTTCAGGATATGATTCATGCTTAGCGAGATAGGCTATGCTCAGAATCTGATTATAAAAAAAATATTTATATTATGAGAGATTTTGAATAGTCTATGGCTATGTAGGAACGGATCAAGGTTCATGTACAGCAAGATAGACTATGCTTATGGATCAATCATAATTTAATAATTATATATTGAATAAATACTTAATATAATACCAAATACCAAATCGAAATCCAAGATATCTTTTATATTCTTGTTAATCTCTTGCTTAGTTTAATTCTTGTTCTTAGTTATAAAAATATTCCAACTCTTTCATCTTTCTAATCTAAATAAAACTCTAACAAAATAATCTTGAAAGCGAACATAACTCCAATTGATCCCTGAGGATATGATCCCGACTCATCCTAACTATAGTTTGAGTTGATGAAATTATTTTTGACCGTCCATGATAGTGATCAGTAAACCAAGTCGAGCATACTTGGATATGGGTCCAAGCCCCTCCTTTTTGCAATAGCCAAGCTAACTGCCTACTTGGGATTCATGATGTCCGAGTAGGTGTCAATCCATTCGATCATAGCTATTCTAGCATAAATCATGGTAGACAAGGTTGTGTCAAACAAGATCCGAGTAGATCCTGTCATCCTAATAGAGAGATGTTATTAGAGAAGAGTCTAAGGGACAAGATTGCATCACTTTAGCAGAATCTATAATACACATCAAAGGAGGTCACCTCTATAATAGCATTTGGTTACCTAGTATAGCCCTATAAAATGGTAAGAGAAGACCATTGGTGAGGTACATTACAGTACAATAACTCATCTCAACCACTCACATACTCATTAGTCACTACCATTGCTCACAACTTTGGTTGCTATAGCCTATTTCTTCCATCCACTGACTTGAGCATTGGAGGGTTCCTCATCGAAAATCCTAGCCTAGGGATTATTCTTGCAGGTTTCCATCTGAGAACCACCAAAAGCATGTTATAACCATCGTGCACCTATGTGGACCTAAGAAAATCAGTGAGGAAGCCCTCTACAAAATCTCACATCGATTAAAATTTGGTTGGATAGCCAATGGTCAAGCCCTAGATTACTATGCACCAGAAGCCTACTGTAGTGACATAGTTCATGCTCCCTGCTTCCATGGGCCTGGGATGCTCCTCTAGATCTCAAATCCTACTCCCTAACACCCAAGGAACTAGGGTTAGGGATGTGGTCCCTTGGAGCTTGAAGATATAGACTTGAAATCATGGATGAGGAGGAGTTTAGCTCGACAGGGATACCATGGCAGCTTTTTAGCACAATAGTCTTTTCCTATGCTCGTCTCCCTTCATGCCCTACCTTTGATTTTTGGACATGAAAGTTATTCCCGATCAGAGTATAACCACCCTTGATCTTTCTTGAGTTTTGGAGAACCTAGACATCCAAGATCAGTGCATGATCATGCTAGAAGAGAGACTCAGGTGGATGGAAGTCTCTCATGGACTCCCTAGCACTAGTGCTCAACTTCCCATCACGTATGAACTTCTTTGGATATTAATTTACTATTCTTTCCTAATATGAAGTTTTTCCTTCAGATACTACATGCCTCCTTTGAAAATAGGGATGGGGCATGAATCCTTATAGCATGCGAGGAGAGAGAATAACTACAGAGCTTACACCATCTTGTGATACCACGTGCCCTCCCTTTTGGAAAGGGGGTGCACATGAAACCTCCTTTACTCACTACTTTGGGTAGCATGAAACTAGGAAGAGAGGGAGAGAAAAGTTAGGGAGAAATTAGGTTTGATTCCTTAGTCATTAGATACATGTTATACCAATTTATAGACCAAAGGGCCTCCAAATCTAATTAGGAATACAACTCATGAACCTAACCTAACTCAAATTTCTTCCAATGCTAATCCAATTAGTAGAGCACTCATCCAAGCCCATGTATACCTATGACTTGACCCATTTTTACATTCATTTGAATCCAAACCTAATCAACATGGATTAGCCCCCTCAAGATCCAAAAACTTGGACCTCGAGGTTGTGAAGGGCCGAACCTCTATCCTAGGGCCAAACTGGTCCTAGTTTTAGGATCCAAACTTGTCCTAGACTCTTGGAGCCAATGCTATGACTCCTTTCTTGGTCTCCTAAGGCTTAGTAGTATCATACTTGCACCTATAATCTCTACCTTAGTATTGACAAATCTTGGCATGCTTTGTGCGCGATTTGTCTGCACCAACCTGCTACCACCATGCTACTACTATGGATCCTGATAGCTTCCTGTGCAAACTATAATATGAATGCCAAACCCTTCATTCCTAGAGGCCTCTAAGATGACCACCTCCACCTAGGCTAAGACTTCTTACTTGTATCTGGGTACCCTTCTGTGTCCTGTAGGTATCTTCCTCTTCTGTACTTGTACCAGCCATCACTTCAACTTCTCCTGGAGAGATAGTAGTTCCCTTGTCTAGACTTGAACCAACCTATCTCTTCCTAGGCTTGTCTTAGCCTCCTCATAGGTATCCATGTCCTCTCTCACTACAACCAAATCATCTAACATGGTCACCCTAGAGCCATGCCTCTTTAGTGCCTATATATCCCACATCGACCTGTGTAGTGCATCACACCACTGGTGCTAGAATCTGGCACCTTTTCATACACCTCTCGACTCTGAACCTAAGCCAAAATCTCCTTCCACCTAGAGAGGCACCTCTAGTCAGTGCTCCACCTAAATGAGGACTCATCCTGGTGCTCCTATAGAAAATAAAAAACAAAATCAAGATTAGCTACCCAAAGCTATCCTACTAGGCCTCCTACTGCACCTCCATCGCTGCTACTCCCATTTTGGACCCTTCATACTCTATGGACTCCTCCAAAACTCTTAAGAGGACCTCCTCCTCCTCAGAATTAGTAACAACACTCTGGGAATCAACCATCTCCACCACCCCTGGGCTTCATAAATCCATTCTTAGGTTGAACCACTGAATGTGCCCTAACTACTTTTCCGCCTTCTCACATCTGAAGGCTGTATAGTTACTTCTTCAGCTCCACCTTGACCATAATCTCTTGGGAAACCTTTCCTCCATCATGCCAAGTACTTATCATCCATCAAATAGTCCCTTCTTGTCTATCATTCTTAGAGAACTCTGCTGCATATTTGTCATACACTTCTGCCTTTCCAACAAGATCAGAAAATCTACCATGCAAATCTTCCACCTAAAGAAGCTTCCCTTTTTGTCAAGCTTCTCAACCTTCACCATTAACCCACTACTCCAAGTTGGCCAAAGCACAACAAAAATAAAGATAGATTCGGGGCATACCATGGAATAGGTGTGCAGATTTCAGCAACCTAAAAATTGAATTGCAGCAGCCTTCTTCCTCCCTTCTTGGATGCCTCTTGGTGCGGGCACCAGGATTCGAAAGAGGCTACACTCGATCTAGGCCAACCCAAACTCATTAGGGATTGTAGATGAATAAGTTTTTGAGTCTTTAAGCTATGTTCTTTTTTTCATAAGTTTTTCCTTAGCTAAAGTCCTGTAATTAGTCAATTTATTGTTTCTTAAGCTTATGTCCTGTAGTCAGTCAATGTGGTTATTTGAGTCAAGTTAGTCAAGTTCAACTCAAGAGGACAACCAACATAGATCCAAGTCAAGACCAAGAAGCATGACCATTGAAAGGAGGAAGCCACCTCACCCCCCATGCAAGAAAGGACCACACCCCTTGCACCACCTCATCCCCCATATAAGAAGGGCCCCCCTCACTCTCCATGCCAACAGGGAAGGCCGCCTCACTCTCCACATCAAACATGGAAGGTCCCCACCCTTGTCGTCCAAGGCATCAAATTCAAAATCAAGTTGGGCACCCCACCTTTTCATGAAAAATTTAAATTCAAAATCAAGTTGGGCACCCCACTTTATCCTCCCTGATTAATGCATGTAATCTCTCCCATTTAAATTTCAAAGGGGCTTGGGTAAATGTTAAATACCCACCCTCCTCCTTTTGTAAGGCATTTTGATGAATGATTGAAAATTTATTTTCTCTTCCAATTACCCCTCGGCATTGTTACCCGTGAGGGAGAAGGGTGTGAGGCCTAGCCAATTCTTCTGGTCTTCAAGAATCTACAATCTTTCCTTCTCCTTTATTCGATATTTTTCCTTTCCTTTCCTCTCACCTATTCTTCTATGATCTTTGATCGATCTGTTTGCAAGATCCTTGGGTGTATAGAGCCAAAGAGGAGGTCCTCCTTGCCTTTGAACCATTGACAGGAAGCACTTCATTCAAGGGAGTCAGCCTTCTTATCCAGCTGCCCACTCTATGAGTGTAGAGTGATCCTACTAATGAGGATAAAGAGCTCATTATCTGGTAACAAGTCCTACTGTACACTCCATGATCTGACCTCTTGAAGAGAGCGTTGTCCTAATTTGTATGGTTTCTCACCCATTAGGTCTATTTACTTTTTGCTTTAACTAGATCTACTTCATGGAAAAGTGATTACATCTTCTAGTAGTCTGCTTTAGTGTGCCTTTTCATTCTTTGTAGATAAGTTACACTATCTTGTTTGGATCATTGCTTGCTTTAACATTCTGCATTTTTTATATTGATGTTCCCATCCCTTCATCCTGCTTCACCTCTCTCCACTTTCTGCCCTCAAAATCTAAACTCTAGGGGCTCCTCTCCTTGCCTCCTACCTTATATAAGAGTCTCACCAGGATCTAGAAACTTGGGACTAGTAGAGAGCAAAAATGTCATGTTATCAAATTCTATTTTGAACATAATTTCTGCAGTGCCCTGCTCCTCCCTTCCATGCTCTCCTGGCTTTAATACCATTTGTCATGACCATTGTGCACCTACATGGACTTGAGGATACTAGTGAAGAAGCTCTCTACAAAATTTAATGCTAATTGGAATTCATTTGGACAGCCAACTATCAAGCCTTAGGTCACTACACATCAGGATACTAGTGAAGAAGCTCTCTACAAAATTTAATGCTAATTGGAATTCATTTGGGCAGCCAACTATCAAGCCTTAGGTCACTACACATCAGAAGCCTGCTGCAGCGACCTAGTTCACATCTCCTTACTTCCATGGACCTGGGACACGCCTCCAGACCTCAAATCCCACTCCCAAACATCTTAAAAACTAGGGATAGGGGTGTGGTACCTTGGGACTTAAAGATCTAAACCTAAAACTATGGATGAGGAGTCCTAGTTTCCCATGGTAGCTTTTCAGCACAATAGCCTTTGCTTGTGCTTGTCTCTCTTTATGCCCTACCTCTAAGTTTTAGGCATGGAACTTCTTCCTGATCAGTGCACAACCACCTTAGATCTTTATTAAAATTTAGAGAACTTGAGTATCCAAGATTTGGGCATGATCATACTAGGAGAGATACTCCCAGGTGGATGGGAGTCTCTCTTAGATCCCCTAATGCTAGTGCTCAACTTCTCATCACGTGTAAACTTCTTTGGACACCAATTTACCATGCCTTCATGATTTGAAGTTCCTCCTTCATATGCCACATGCCTCCTTAGGAAATAAGGATGAGGCATGAATCCTTGTAGCACGAGAGGAGAGACAAAAATTGCAGAGCGCACACCTTCTTGTGATACTACATGCCCTCTTTTGGGATTGGGGGCACGTGTGAAGCCTCCTCTACTCGTTACCTTAGGCAGCATGAAATTAGAGAGAGGGAGAGAAGAGTTAGGAAGAAATTAAGTTTGATTTCTTAATCATTAAGTTACATGATATGCCTTTTTTATAGACTAAATGGCCCTCCTAATCTAATTAGGAATACAACTCATAAACCTAATCTAACTCAAACTTCTTCCAAGACTAATCGAATCAGGAGAGCACTCATCCAAGCTAATGTACCTTTCGGCTAGGAGTCGATGTCTTACTAAACCATAGGATGCTTGTCAACCAAGAGCCGATCTCCCTCCAGGGCATCAGATGCCAATCGATCAGGAGTTGATCACTTGTTAAAGCATAGGTACTCAACTACTCATTGGACAAGAACCGATCACTTACCTAAACAAGGTATAGAGTTTTATAATTTTATTTAATATGAAGCACATCTCTCAAAGTTATTAGAATCATTATAACAAGTTTATTAAAGTGGTTATCAAAAAATGTAACAGATTACTTAACAAACTATTTCATAAACTAGCATCTTAATGGCTTAACCAACTTAATTGCTCAATTAATGGCTTAACTATCTCATAAACAATTACAACTATAGTTAGGGTTTTAAGATTTTTTGGTTAGAATTAAGATAAAAGACTGGGAATATATTTAAACTAAGAACAAGAATTAAATTAAACAAATAAGCAAGAGATTAACAAGAATATAAAAGATATCTTAGATTTCAATTTGATATTTAGTATTATATTAAGTATTTAATTAATATATAATTATTAAATTATGATTGATTAGTGAGCATAGTGGTGTGCATCGCTACACACCGATTATAGTATCTTAATTCTACTATTCTTATGTAGAGTAGTGGAAGTAAGGATCGAATTCATAGGAACTTTTACAGTTATTTCAAAAAATATGCAATAAAATAGTAAAGATCAAAAAAAGAATCAATAGCGAATATAATCAAGATATGATCTATCTTAATGAAAGTACGGCCCATACCTGCAGATCATGGCTCATCCTTTTTAGGAATAGATCAGTCAAAGATTATCTTTACAGAACACTTAGTAAAAGAGCAATATGCAATAAGATTTTTTTTATTTCATAACATAAAGAATACATCTCAAAATTAACTAAAATGAATTTTTAAAATAAAAGTTTCTCTTCCCTGAGATAATGCTTCCATGAAGACCTGACAGTAGATCAGAAGGTGGGCAGCGATGTGGCGGAAGCCTAGAATAATGATGCGGTGGAAGTCAGGGTAGACCAGAAAAAGTCGACGTTGGGAGTTGGAAGAGGGAAGGGAATGGAAGTGGATGGAAGGTGGAAGGGAGAGAAATCAAAGCTAGGGGGGAAATGAAAGGATCAGAGAATGATTGAAGGAGCATAAAATGATGCTTCTTTTATAGGTGGAGAGAAGCGCATAGGGCCCGCTTGGGAACTGCATTGGTTTTCGTTACTATCATCTCAACCATCTTCAGTTCTGTAGTCTTATCCCTTGCACCCACTTAACCATCATGCATGATCTCCATGATCCGTTCCAACCATCTCACCGTGATCGAGCTTCTTTCGATCTCTTTTTCCATTCGGACATCCTGGTCCAACTCCCGATAGCATCTTGGACCAACAACAAGAGGAAGAATGAAGGTCGGTGGTGCTGGGCATGATGGTGATGGTTTTGCCTGCTGGTGAAGGGATGGGAGTCATGACTAATGATGAAGTGGAGGGAAACCGACGGTGATTCTAGTGCTCAGAACAAATAAATAGTGGGAGAGGGAGGCACAAGCAACAACTGGTGGAGGCATTCGACGGCTCTTGGTGGTAGGTGACACAGTTCGATGATGGTCGATGTTAAACGATAGCATGGATCCGGTGGGTAGTAGGTGGTGGATAGCAACAATGGTGGACGATCACAGTGACAAACAGGGCATTGGTTTTATAGATGGAGCAAGGGATGGGATTATTGAGTCGGCGAGGGGAAGGGTGCTTGCGAATCGAGTGGAGATGATGGCTGGTCAGTGATGGGTAGATCAGTGATGCTCGGTGGTGTGGTAACTATGGACATCGGGCATCGGTGGAGAGGAAAAGTTGGATGCATGGATAGTGCCTTCGACGGTGGTGAAAAGCTTTTCCAGTGACCTTTCTGATAACAACTTGGCTGCGGCAATGGTAGATTGGAACAGTTGAAGATGGCATGATGAGGGAGGAAATTGGGGGCTTGGAAGGTGGCTCGGATGGTGGCTCCATGGGTTTTCCAGCAATAGGAAGCTTCCTGGTGATGAGAGCAGTGACGGGATGGTGCGGGATAGCATTTCCAGCATTCCCATGGCCAAAATCCATGGATGGTTCATAGTTCTGTGCCGTGGACCAATGGCCATGGCTTCCTATGAACCCTCACTTGCTTCATGGACCAAGTGGCTAGTCCATGGTGGACCGGCTATTCCAAAATACGTGCAATATTGTATTAATTTTTCAAAATTTTATTTTGAGCTTGTTTCAAGTCTGATTTGACGTTGTTTGTACCATTGGACTTCAAAAACCGAACTCTTCACATTGGCAGGATTCTTTCCTATAAATAATATATAGAAGTATCAATTTTAATTATTAAATTAATATATTCTTAATATAATTATTATACCCTCCAACTTGAATTTAGCTCAGTCTTGAGTAAAGTAGATAAATTAGTCATGTATACTAACTTGTCCAAGAAATAAAAATTATCTTGCTAAATTTAAAATTAGTTGATAACTGTTAGACCATAAAAAGATCTTTCATCGAATTACCAATTTCATCCATGTAGTGGTCAAGTAAAGCCTAAAGAAATTTCTAGAGTTTTTTTTTTCCCAACTTTCTACCTCACTCTTTAAATCCTTTTACTTTGAGTTTTGGTGTAGTATCAATTTATTTAGTCTTTTTTTTAATAATAATGTAGAATCAGTGCAATATCCTAATATCTTGCTTTCTAGTTGACCTTTATAGCGAGCTTTAGGCCAATGACTCCCAAACCATTTGGCTTTAGGGCATTAGGTATAGAACACCCTTCCGGCTTACTAACTTAAGTCAAAAAGGCTGTGTTAAGATTGTCTCTACAAGAGATTTCTTTACATTCTCACCTTTTGACGCAAACAACACGCTTACTTAGGCGAAGGGGCCCGGTTACTCAGTTAGATATGCTAAAAATCTTATTTATTAAATACTCATAGATATTTTATACTTCTTTTTTTAATATTTCTACCTATACCATTATAAGATAGATTCTTATCAAGATCAATAGTCAGAGGGGTCTGGAATTACACAAAAAAAATTTCTGATCTAAATCTATCATTTATTGGGCTTCTTTGATAATTCATCCCTCAATATCTCTAAAATTATCTAAACCGTTAATCATTCATCATTTAGAAAGCTTGATTATCTTCAAATCGAGATAGAGTTTGGTACACAAAATTGATTAAAGTTCTACTCGAGGATTAATTTAATTATCCCCTCAACTTAATTTTCATTGTCTCTAATGGAAGAGGATACTACTAATACAACTTAAATGTCAAGGAAGGATACCACCTGGAAGGGTACTTGAGCATTGGATATTCCTTTGTCACCATACTTATCTCAATTTAACTTTATTATTCTTCTGGGATTTCTTCTTAAAAGGAAAGTAGATGATTAAAAATAAAAGCATAAACTGGGTTGCCTCCCAGGAGTGCTAAGTTTCAAGTTTTCAGCCAGACTCAGTGGATCTTTTAAATTATACTAGTTAAACCTTCACTAAATTATTAGATATACCTGGCCATGGTGGATGGTTGGATGAAGTCCAATCAATAATGTTCCACATGAATTTTTTTTATATATATCTACAAGACGTATCTCTAGATAATTAGTACTAGGAAATGGCTTGATGTGCAGGATAAATGTTGATTCTAGTGCAAGGGCTAGGTAAGGATTGGAGGATGCTATAAATTGCTTATACTTTGATATCCAAGGTGGATCTAATAGGTCACTCAGTTCCTCCATGTTATCAAATCCAGTATAGTTTAGATGTTTGCAGGATGGGTCCTCAGTCAAATTGTCAGGGCTATCACGTCGAAAGACTACATTATTTGATTCTATTGGTGGATTAGGGATAATAGCTTCTTTTGGTTTGTTTGGTAGTCTATTGGTGGATTAGGGATTGTTTTTCTAATAGCTTCTTTTGGTTTGTTTGGTAAACCTACAAGTTGGGTTTCTTGGTTAGAGGTTATATCATGTTCGAAGCATGGATCCTTTAACATGACTAGGAGTGGCTCTTGTTCTAGTGTAGGTGAGGTCTCTAATGAAGAAGCTATTGGTGTATTAGAGAGAGGGCCATTTGCTCATATTTTATGGCGCATGGAGGGTGGTATAAAAATTTGGTAGCTCTAATAACGTATTCATCTCTTTAGTATACCCATCAATATCAAAATCATCTACTTTGAAATGTGTTAGACATGCTTGTAAAGGATCCGAGTCAAGCAAAATAGGAATTTTATTCTCTATAACTTCCTCTAACACTTCCTTAATCATGTTTACCTCATTATAATCATATGTAGGTGGTCCTTGGGATGCATTAAAGATCTTTAACCTCATCTTCTTATTTTTAAAAGATACATCTATAACCTCCATCCTACAATTTATACAACACATCCTCTAACATTCTACGGGGTACCTTAATTGATCGGTCTACTAATTATAAAGTCCCTATCATGGGCTTCAATTCTTCGAATCCAAATAAGTCATATGCTAAACTTGAAAGAAGGTTTATACTTGCACCCAAATCTAGCAAAGCTTTCTTAATTATAAGGTCCCCTATGATACATGATATAATTGGGGTACCACAATCTCTAAGTTTGGGTGGTGCTATTTACTAAAAAAATCGAGCTGGTCTGTTCAGTCAATTGGATCTTCTTCAGTTTGTATGTCTTAGATTTTTATTTTGTGTGCATAGATCCTTAAGAAACTTGGCATATGCTAGAACTTGTTTGATAGCATGGAGAAGAGGCAAGTTTATCTGAACTTGCTTAAATTACTTAAGCATCTCATTCAGTTTTAAACCCTTCTTATCTAAAGATAAAGGAGATTCTAAAGCACTAGGGAATAGAGCTTTAAATATAGGTGCTTGGCTAATGGATTCCTTTTCCTCTTCAATATTTTTTTTTTCTGGCTTAGCCAACTCTAGTTTTTGAGTTAGGTCAAGCTGGTTTAGAGTTTTCCTACTTATAAGGGTTGTGACTAATTTAGCATGTTCAGGAAAATTCTTAGGACCATTGGAGCTCTTAGCCATGTAATGCCCTTTTGGATACTAATGGGCTAGCTAGGTAACTTGACTTCCTCCCTTCTATTGAAAGCTGTAGCTAGCTGACTTATCTGGATCTCTAGCTTTGCAATAAACTGTGTGTGAGATTGAAGGAGTTGAATATTTATTTCTAGCCCCTTCAATGCTTGTAGCACCTTTTTTTCAAATGTAGGATCATGATTATTCGATGGAGGTTGGGTTGTGGGGCACTCAAGTATTGAAAATATGACATGCTTCTAAACTGGGTGTCCTGATGGTTAGGCTTGATTGATGTTGGATTGACAATAGATTGAGGTTTTCAAGAAAAAAATGGATGATTTTGCCAGCCAGGATTATAAGTATTCAAATATGGATCATTTCTTGGTCTAGGAGCTATTTGGGTTTGGGCTTGGTGGGCTTGCTCCTGAACAAGCTCAAGAAATTGGAAAGCGACTGAACAATCACCTATCAAATGGTTGGGACTCATAAATAATACAAACATCATGTACTGCAGGTGAGGGGGAAGTATTTCTAACTTATAAAATTTGGTCAAGCTTTTGTGATAGTTCATCTACCTTGCTATAGATGTCTATAGAATGACCTACTTCACACATTCCACCTGTCTTAGGTCCTATAGGAGGATCTTTATGGGCAACAGACATGTGATGCAAGGAGTTTTCACTTAGAGTTTCGAAAAGTTGCCATGCCTTATATTTATTTTTAAGCATAAATATTCCTCCACATGAGGCATCAACCATTTGTCGGTGCCTTTCTGACAGACCGTCATTAAAGCATTGAACCAATTGCCATTTAGGTATAGCATGGTGCAGACATTTTCTAATCAATTATTTTAATTTCTCCCATGTCTCATGAAACATTTCTCCATCAAACTAGAAAAAACTGGTCATGGCTTTTCTAATTTAATTATTTTTTTCTATCGGGAAGTATTTCTTAAGAAATTCTCTTTTGAGTTGGTCCCAAGTCAAAATTGTCATAGTGTTTAAGAAACTTAACCAGTACTTGGCCTTATCTTTAAGAAAAAGAGGAAATAACTTAAGTCTAAGGGCATCATCGAAGAAATTTTGGATGTTGATAGTTGAACATATTTCAAGAAATTCATCTAGGTGTTTGTAACGGTCCTCATTTGCAAGTCCATAGAAAGATGGTAATATCTAAATTACACTAGACTTGATTTCATACTGGACAACATCTACTAGAGGTACTTGAATACAGGGAGAATAGGTATATTTAGAAGGAGTAAAGTACTCCTTCAATTGTTATGGTGGATTGGTTTCTTGATTGGGGTCCATAAATCTCCATTTGTTTGCTCAATAAGTTCTATTTATTTCTGGATCTATGGATATGATTTCAGGTTTTAATGATCGTCGACCTAGCATACTCCCTATAGTAGTACTCTAAAGCAAATAGCAGTTTAATTTCTTTATTTTTTAAATTAATTTTTTAAAAAATGAAAGAATGAGAGGAGGTCTAAAGAAAAGACTTCTAAGAGAGTTCTAGACTAAAGACAAATTTTTTTAATTAACTTTTTTTAAACAAGTTATGCAATTAAAATTAGTCCAATCCTGGGGTTAACCTAAGTCTAGAGAGCTCCTAACTATTCCAAAATTATCTTCGAGCACTCCAAGCCCAAGATTAATTAACTGACTTGACCAGGTAAGTATAAGGTTGGTGGGGGTCCCTCCATTGCTTGCCTTAGATGCCAATTAAAATTGACCAGGTAAGCGAATGAAACTAATTAAAGAACTACCTTCCTTCGGGCTCTTGTCCCTGAACCACTTGCCTTGGATACCAAGCAACTAACCGATCTAAACCCGGTCCAACTCTAGGGTTTTCTTATCCTATTGAGCTCAAAATTCTTAAGGCTAACATCTAATAAATTTTAATATTTAAGGTCTGGATCAATGCACATGCAGGGTGATGATTTGTGGGCTAAGGAAGGATGATGAACTCTCCACCTTATCTGATTAATGGATTATACCCTTAAAGTCAATTATGGAGAGATCCATGCAACAAATAAGATATCCAATCTATATAGTTATCACACAAGCAAAATTAAATTAATTACTTTTTTTAAAATTTGATGGTTAAGTCTCTAATCTCCTAATAAGTTATGAGGATGCCAATATTTTAAAATCTGGTGCACATCACTATGCATCGATTATAGTACCTTAATTCCACTATTTTTATGTAGAGTAACGGGAGTAAGAGTCAAATCTACAAACATGGAGCAATATGATTTTTTTATTTCATAACATAAAGAATACATCTCAAAATTAACTAAAATAAAATTTTAAAACAAAAGTTCATCTTCCCTGTGATAATGCTGCCACAAAGACCCGATAACAGATTGGAAGGTGGGGCAGTGATGCGGTGGAAGTCTGGAATAGTGATGCAGTTGAAGCCAAGGTAGACTAGAAAAAGTTGGCATTGGGAGTCAGAAGAGGGAAGGGAATGGAAGTGGATGGAAGGTGGAAGGATCGAAGAATGATCGAAGGAGCGCGAAATGATGCTTCATTTATAGGCAGAGAGAAGCATGTAGGGCCCATGTGGGAATTGCATTGGTTTCCGTCACTGTCATCCCAACCATCTTTAGTTTCGTAATCTTATCCCTTGTGCTTGCTCAACCATTGTGCACGATCTCCGTGATTCCATTCCAACCATCTCATCATGATCGAGCTTCTTCTGATCTCTTTTCCCATTTGAACATCCTGGTCTAACTCTTGATAGCATCTTGGATGACAACAAGAGGAAGAATGAAGGTCGACGATGCTGGGCATGATGGTGATGGTTTTGCCTGCTGGTTAAGGGATGGAAGTCATGACTGATGATGAAGTGGAGGGAAACCAATGGTGGTTCCAGCGCTCGGAACAAAGAAATAGTGGGAGAGGGAGGAACGAGCAATAGCTGGTGGAGGCATTCGATGGCTCTTGGTGGCAGGTGACACAGGTCGATGATGGTTGATGTTAAATGGTCACATGGTTCTAGCAAGCAGCGGTGGTGGATAGCAATGATGGAGGATGATCACAGTGACAAACATGGCATTAGTTTTGAAGATGGAGTAGGGGATGGAATTCCTGAGCTGGTGAGGGGAAGGGTACTTGCGAATCGGGCATAGATGATAGCCGGTCAGTGATGGGCAGATCGGTGATGCTCGGTGGTGTGGTAGCTATGGGCATCGGGCATTAGTGGAGAGGAAAAGTTGAATGCATGGACAGTGCCTCTGGAAGTAGTGAGAAGCTTTTCCAACGACTTTTCCAGCAACAACTTGGCTGTGGCAATGGTAGATTAGAACAGTTGAAGATGGCATGACGAGGGAGGAGACCAGTGGCTTGGGAGGTGGCTCAGATGGTGGCTCCATAGGTTTTCTGGCCATGGGAAGCTTCCTGGTGATGAGAGCAGTGACGGGATGGTGCAGGATGGCATTTCCGGCATTCCCATGGCCAAAATCCATGGATGCTTCATGGTTCTGTGTGTGGATTAATGGCCATAGCTTCCTGTGAACCCTCACTTGCTTCATAGACCAAGTGGCCAGTCCATGGTGGACCAGCTACTCCAAAATATGTGCAATATTGTATTAATTCTTCAAAATTCTATTCCGAGCTTGTTTCAAGTCCGATTTGAGTACTGTTTATACCATTGGACTCAAAAAATCAAAATTCTTCATATTGGTAGGGTTCTTTCCTATAAATAATGCATAGAAATATTAGTTTTAATTATTAAATTAATATATTTTTAATATAATTATTATATAGCCTATCTCACCAGATACATACCTTGATATGCTCCTACGTAGCCATATACAATTTAAAATTTTTAATCATAAAAATAATTTTTTTATAATCAGATTCTAAGCATAGCCTATCTTGTTGAGTATGAATCATATATTGGAATCATGACTTGTCCTTACATAGTCATAAGCTATTCCGAAATCTAATTATAGTCTAGATATAAAGAACACTACTCGAAGTAATGAAAAATAATTTTATTCATGAAAAGCAAACCATTACAATCAAGTACTAATTATATAAAAAATTATAAAATATAAATACCAAAAATCTCATCTACTCCTCAAAGATGAAAACTCTTTAGCCATGCATGATCTTTCCTTCCTCTCCCTCTATGCAAGGCTCTAAAGGAATTCCAGGGGTTGATTCCTGAGGTGTAAGTGCAGGATTCTTTTTATAGATGTAACTCGAGAGAGGGTTTTCATGATTGTCCAGTATGGGATTAAAGAAAAGAGATACATAGGCGGCTCAGATTTATTCTTCTAAGGGTGGATGGTTGGATGGGTTACATAGCCCTTCTCCCACTCAACTTCTCCTAGGACTGTCAGATCGTTTACTAGATCGCCGCCTTCACTGGAGCACCTTCAATGGGGAAGAAGATGGTGTCTCAAGTGGTGATGGCTTGAGAAGTGGTCCATGGGTGTTTCAAGATGGCAGCGATGGTGGGGAAGATGACTAATAATGATGGAGATAGCCACAGTGATGGGTGGCACCATGGGAAGGAAGAAGATGGCCATCGACAAGCTCTTGGGAAGGACGGTGCTTGCATGGAGAAGAAGATGGTGGTAGGTTGCAACCCATCTATGCCTTCCTTTTTGATTGTTGGTGATGTGGGGAATGGCGACAGTAATGAGGAGGCGATGGTGGTGACAAGTAGTGATGGTGCCAAGGTGGCATTGGCTAGGCTGGAATGTGGTGGTGTTGGGTGACTCTCGGAAGTGTCTCAGGTCAGCGACGAAGAGGTTCGGTGGACAGAGAGGCAGTAAGCGGTTGAAATCCTTCCACAGTCCATGGCTTTGAGCTATGGACCATTAGCAATAGTTGTTGGTGAACGTTTGAACATTTCGTAAGCTAAGCGACTGGTCCATGGTGGACCGACTGCTTTAAAACTCGTGTAAATATTTAATAATCTTTAAACTTCAATTTTAGACTCATTTTAAGTCCGATTTGCTTCAATTTTTTTTTATTTGAACCCATAAATTGAGCTCTTTATATTGGCAATCTTCTTTCCTACAAAAAATATATAGAACTATCAATTTTAAATAAATAAAGATAACTTAATTTTTAAAGTAATACTTATATATATAATGTAATTATCACACTCCCAACTTGAACCTTACTCGTCCTTGAGTAAAGCAGATAAATTAGCCATATATACAAACTTGTCATTGAATTGAAAGTTAACTTAAATAGTCTTAAAGGTAGCTGATACCTAGCTAGACTAGTAAAAAGGTACTTTATTAGATCACTGTGTTAATCTAATTAATGGTTAAGTATTGACCATAAAAATTTTTGGAGATCTTCCTCTACTATCCCTCCAACCTACTCTTTAAGTCCTCTAACTTGATTTGAGTTAGATTTGTTATCTTTTTATACTTTAGTCATTTTTTTTAAAATTTAGGAAGGAGTCTAGTGCAATGTCCTAACCTCTTAAGTGTTAGCATCCTCACCTTTTAGTACGAACCACCATACTTACTTAGACAAAGGGATTCGGTTACTCAGTATGAGCTCATAAAGAGCTTTGAGGTGAAACTGACTCTCTAATAGATTTTTTAGTATCACCACCTTTTGCCATAAATAACAACACTTACTTAGGCGATGGGATCTAGCTACTTAGTGAGATAATACTGGAATCATTTTATTTCTCTCTTTTTTTATAAAGGACCTTTTATATATCTTGACCTTTCTACCTGTACTCAACAAGCAAATTCTTTATTGAGATAAGAAGAAAGAGAGTTCTAGAATCACTCCTAAAATTTGGTTTGGTCAAAGTCCTATTATTTGTTAGGTCTTCTTAATAATTTGCCCCTTAGTATCTTTAAGATTATCTAGATCATTAATCAATCATTGATTAGGATACCTAATTAATTTTAAATCGAGATAAAATTTGGATACCCAAAACTAATTACTTATGGTCATACTCGAGGACTTAATTAGATTAGTTATTCTTCTCCCAACTTAATCGACATTGTCCTTAATGAAAAAAGAAAATAAAGGATGCAATATATAAAATAAGGGACAGGAAAGAATACACCTGACTCAATATATTCTTGATCCAACAGGGTCTTTAGTTATTCTTGAAGATTTGATTATTCCTCCAACTAAGTTAACTATCCTAAAAAGAAAATAAACAAACTACAAAGTGAAATTAAGTTCAAAAATTGGGTTGCCTCCTAGGAGTATTAAGTTTAAAGTCTTCAGTCAAACTTAGTGGTTCTTTTAAATTATGCTAGTTGATACATCCACTAAATTATTGGGGACACCTAGCCGTGGTAGATGGTTAGATGAAGTTCAATCAATAATGTTATACACTAGATTTCTTTGATATTCTTTATATATACCTACATGACATATCTCCTGATAATTGGTACCAGGAGGTAGTTTGGTTTGTAGAGTAGGTATTGTTTTTAGTGCAAGGACTAGGTAGATACTGGAGGTCTCTATAAATTGCTCATACTTTGGCATCCAAGGTGGATCTAATAAGTTACTCAACTTTTCTATGTTATCAATTCTAGTATAATTCAGATATTTGCATGAAGGATCCTCAGTAAAGTTGCCAGGGCTATCTTGCTTCAAGACATTACTTGGTTCTTGAAGTAAAATTTGGATTGGGTAGTCCATTGGTGGGTCAATGATTGTCTCTCCAATAGTTTTTTTGAATTTATTTTCTAAGCTTACAAGTTGGGTTTCCTGGTCAAAGGTTGCATCATATTTAAAGAATGGATCTTTTAATATGATTAGGAGTGGCTCTTGTTCCAATATAGGTAGGGTCTCTAATAAGAAGCTATTAGTATATTAGAGGGAGGAGCCATTTGCTCATATTTCATGGTCCATGGAGGACTAGAACTGGATATATAGCTCTAACAGTGCATTCACTTCGTCCGTATACCCATGATGTCAAAGCTGTCAACATCAAAATGGGCTAGATGTGCTTGTAGAAAGTATTGCAAGGGTATGTTAGGGATGGTTTCTTCTACAAGTTTCTCTAGCTCATTTACTTTATTAAATTCATCACTTTGTGATCCTATGACAGCATTAAATATATTCAACCTTAACTTTTTATTTCCAAATGATACATCCATGGCTCCTGTCCTATAGTTGATACAAGCATTGGCTGTTGCAAGTAAGGGTTGACCTAAATGATTGGGATTTAGCTAAGGTCACTTTTCAATTCCATATCCAATATAATAAAGTTACACAGATGTAGAATTCATCCACCTTGACTAATATATCTTCAATTATCCCCGGTTCTACCTTAAGAGATCTATCAATTAGATGTTAGTCCTTAAGGACTTTCGAACTCACCAGGACAAGGGACCCTAAGAGTTGGACTGGGTCAGGATTAGCTGGTTAACTAGTATTAAGGAAAGGGGTTCAAGGATGATGCAGCCCTGAAGGAAGGTGATTTTTTAATTGGTTCCATTGTCTGACCTGGCCAATTTATTTAGTATCTAAGAAAAGCAACGGGGGACCCCCACCAATCTTACCTTTACTTGGCTAGTTGGCTAGTTAGTTTCTGACTTGGAGGGCTCAAAGATAATCTTGAAATAGTTAGGAGCTATTTAGAATCAGAGAACCTTAGAATAGAGAGTTTATTATGTTCTAACTTGATTGTAATTAACATAAAACTATAACTAATAATTTTTCTCTTTCTCTTTACAACTAGCTAATAGATCTCTTAAGGTACCACTGGAGGTAATTAAAGACTTGTTAGTAAGGAGGGTTCTAAGACTCTCTCTCTCTCCATTTTCTATAAATAGTGGGATGAAGGGACTCTACAAAAAAAAGAGGGTCTAAGACTCTCTCTCTATTTTCTTCTCACTATTCTCCCTCTCTAAGCTGACTTAAGAATCGAAGGATCCTTCGTTGAAGAAATCCCATCAATTTCTCCAATGACAATGACTTCTTTTATAGGTTTAAGAGTTCATTGGATTACTCTGAAGGTCTTCGGCCAGCTCTCAAGAAGTCATCGACTAGCTTTTTGACGATCCTTTAAATTTTTGGAAGCTCAAAACAACTCCAATGCATCCATCCTACCAAACCTGGAGAGATGCAGTAATAGATTAGTGCTAGAGGAAGGGCCTTACCCAAATCTTTTAAGAAAATGGCAAGAGAAAGACCTCTACACCTCTCGATGGCAATCTTTTCAAAATGTTTCCAATATAGCAGAAGTTGAGGTAAGAAATTCTCAATCTACTCCTGTTGCTAACCAAAAGCTGGATACTTTGACTGAGCAGGTCTAGCTATTGACAAGCACCATCCATCTTCTTCAATAATCTACCATCTAGTCCCCTGCTCCCCCGACTGAAACATCCTAATGGAGCCACCAACACCTGTCCTGGTGGGGACACCAGTGGCACTGAAATAAGACAGAGGTTTCATAGCCCTCTGTGGATTACTTAGCCCATTTGAGTCTATTTTTAGTTTGTCATTTGAGTCTTTGAGTTATTATTTAGTTCAGTATTAGTCAGCTCATGTTGAGCTTGTCCAGTCCAGAATTAGTCAGCTCATGTCGAGCTAATTTTAATTTTTTGAGTCATATTTAACCATATTGAAGACTCAAGACCACATCATACAAGTGAAGACCAAGTCCAACCAGATTGAAGACATGGAAGTATAGCCCAAGTTCAACCCAGCTTGAAGATTTGAAGACCCCAGGAGGAAAAATCAGAAACCCTGATTCCTTGCAGAAGCCCTCTAGATGCCTAGATTCCCTTCTAGATGCCAAAGTATATTCATAGACCAGGGCATCTATGATTCCAGAGGTCCATTTGCATCCTAGCCCAAAGAAATCAAGCCCAGGCGCTAAGCTCAAGCCCTTAAGAAGCAAGATACTAGGGAATATTCCTGCTACCTGGCTACCAGGCCACCCTAGCTTCCAGAGGCCCAAGCCCATGCGCCCGAGCCCCTTTGGGCCGGCACCTTGCTTCTCCTAGAAGCCCAACATGCCCCCTAGGCATCCTTGGAGTGTTGACCAAGTCAAGAGAGTTTTTAGGGATTTTTTCTACTTAATATTTCCTTATTTTCTAGCAGGGTTTAAGAGAGAAAATGATTCTTATGTAATGTCTAATGTACCCTTACTTGGGGCTCAAGATTAAGGGTCTATTTAAAGGACCCTAGTCTCTTGTATGAGGATTGATTTTGATATATGAATTAAACTTGAGTTCTCTTCTATTGCTTTGTGCTACCCTGCTTTGTGTTTAAAGGGTTTTGTTGGTGCTTTCGTCTTCCCAGTGTTGCCACAGGATTCCTGCCGCCAACCATCTTCCCAGAGCCCTGGCCGCCACCTCCAAAACTCTATTCCTCTTTGCTATTTTTTTCTTGTTTCCTTGTTCCCTAGAGAGTTTTCTAACCCCTGACAGGTCGTTTGCAGGTCCCCGAGTTCCTACGAATCCAATGACTCCAGCCACGCCTCAATCAGACCACTGAGCAGAAAGCCGGGTATTCGTGGGTCTTTGGCTCGGTTTTCCAGGCCGCATCCATCGAGGAACGAGAGATCTCTTCGCTGCAATCTTCACTGGGCACTTCAAACGTTGTCAAGTATACCCCCTCTACCACCAGTAATTTTATTGTAGGAGAACTTGCCCTTACCGAGGCTTCTCAGCCCTCGACGATAATTCTTTATTACTTTTCTAGGTCATAATCTGCATGCTTGACTTCTAAAATTCATATAGAATTTTCTATAACTTATTTTGATCCAATTTTTGGGAATTAATCTCTTAACCCAACATATAAAATACACAAAAATAATTGCATGCATATTAGTCCCGCATCATCTGGTATCAGAGCTTAGATTAGGACTTGTTTTCTGCACTTTTTCAGTTTGTATATACTCTGTTATTTTAGTTATTTCTGTCTGTTCAAAACTCTAAAAATTCTAAAATTTATTTTTATGGACTCATCATAATTCAAAGTATTTTACAGAATTTCTTTAGATTTTATTTCGATCCGTGAAGTTTCTGCAAGCCGAAATATAGCCTAAAAATTTTCGGCTCTATTTTTTTTCAGCAAGACAAGTTTGGAAGTTTTAGGGTTTTGTTTAGCATCTCTTTGCATATCTTTTAATTTTAGTATATTTCCTGCATATTAGGCCATAATTTGCAAGTTTCCTTCTATTTAAGAAAATACCAAAAAATATATATATAAAAATTACATATTCTCCAAAAATACCAAAAACATCTAAACCCTAATTTTTGCATCTTCATCCGCCTGCCATCATTGCATAACTTACTTTAAGGGCACTCTCTTTATGCCATATAAGGGAAGGAGGTCATTACCTTTCCTTAGCCCAAAACCACCACCTTTGCATCCTATCCCAAGCCTAACCTAAAATCTATTAGACTTAATTTGCCATAGTGGGCTAGGGACACCAACTGGTCGGGTCCGGGCTAGTGTTAGATCACTGTGTCAAGCTAACCTGTGTGTGCTTTGTGCTTAGTATCTAGAACGATGGTTCAGGGATTCAATCCCGAAGGACTTGTATGCTGGTCCGCCTACCTGGCCAATCTCTGATTGGTGTCTAGGATTGGCAATCAGGGACCTAACACTCCCCTTACACCTGCCTGGCTGAGTACAAGATTACTATAGGCTAGTTTGCCACTCTGATTGAGCACCTAGTTTTGGACTCTAGGTCTAGGGAGCTGTAGTTGGTTTGATCGAGTCTTGCATGTGCACTAGCTTAGGAGTCAATGTGTGTGTTTGATTGCATGACCATTAGGTTAGGAACCCAATTCCAGTAGACTTAATCCAATTCAACTGTATGACCATGGAGTCCAATCCTAGGAGAACCCCTCACCATGAACCTTATTATGATACTGAACCTAAAAGAACCCCTTACCATGACCCTTATTATGATACTGAACCTAGAAGAACCCCTTACAATGATCCTTATTATGATATTGAACCTAGAAAAACCCCTTACCATGACCCTTATTATGATACTGAACCCAGGAGAATCCAATACTCTGACCCATATAGGGAGTCCAATCCTAGGAGAACCCAATACTCTGACCCATATAGGGAGTCCAATCCTAGGAGAATCTAATACTCTGACCCATATAAGGAGCCCAACCCTAGGAGAACCCCCTACCATGATCCACCCTTAGAACGACCCATTAAGAGCACCCAACCTTATGTACCCCTGTTTGATGGAAGACCAGATCCTAAGGTGTATACTGAATGGGAGGATATGATGGATCAGCACTTTGAGTATACTAGGATGTTAGAGTTAGATAAGATTAGTTTGGCTGCACATGGGTTAATCAGATATGCCAAGCAACATTGGAAACGTACTGAGAATGAATGTTATCGATGGGGGAATGGAATACATACCTGGAAAGCCATGAGAAGTAAATTGAGAGAAGAGTACTTAGGTGAATCTTATGAATACAAACTTTTAGACCAATGGTACAAATTGAAACAAGGGAATATGACTGTGTCTGAGTACATTGACCAATTTAACGAGTTTAGTAGGAAATGTAACACTGTCGAACCTAAGTCTAAGATCATGGCTAGATTTTAGGATGGCCTGCGTTTGGATATCCAGTGGGAGCTGTATCATTGTCAAATTAAGGACCTAGAGGAAGCCTATCACTTAGCTAGGGAATTCGAGTTATATCAGAGGGAATTCAGGATCAATCAATCTAAGTCCAATAAGGATAATTCTCTTGAGCCTAAGTCCAAACCTAGCCGACTTCCTTTAGACCAGCCTACTACTCCTGTCCCATTAGGTTGCAAGGAAAAGACCCTAGAACCCATTAATCAGCCTAAGGTAGAAGTGTATGAGGCTGATCCTAATTTAGTAGACGAATATGAAGGAGAAGGCTTTGAAGAGGATGAACCCCTTGAAAATTTAGAGAAAGAAACTCTTGAGTCCACTAAGACATCTAAGGAGGCCACCTATGAGTTGAGTCTAGTAGAGGAACATGTAGTGGAAGAATAATTAGAGGAAGAGAACCTAGATACTGCTTCTAGAGCCTTACCTGAGGAAACCATAGAGGAGAGCCAAATTATAGAGTTTAGTCCTAAAATACAAGAATCTGAAGAATTTATTAAGGACCTGATCTCTTTGAATCAATACCCTCAGGATGAGCCTCCTCCTATAGTTCCCATTAAGGACCTCTTCCCTGAGATTAATAACCCATCCTTCCATTATGCAAACCCCATAAATATACAGCAACCCCGTAAGGTTAACCTTATTAGTCTAGGATTAGTCCCTGACACGCCTTTTTTTATCCTACTTTATCCAACTAACCTTGAACCTTTTTCCCTACCATACCGACTAATTTTGAATCTACTTCATATTTTCTGCCCTTTCCAGATACCTCCAGCATTTTTAGGATCATTAGATTGCATTAAGCTAAGATTAGCATACTACATGCATTCATCACGCATGTTAGGTTTGCATCTTACTTCTGGCATACTCTTTGGAATTTGCTAGAAGTTCACTGTAAATTTTCATATGCATGTCAAGCTAGGATCAAACCTAGAGAACCTATAATCTGTTAGGTTTAGATCCAAAGAGTTCAATAAAATTTCCTTCCATAGGAATGCAGAGTCGAGTCTGTTAGGTGTAGGTTTGAGTCCTTTGCATCATCTTGTTAGGAGTCTGCATGTGCCCAGCATGTTCACCACCTGCACTAATTTTGAAACAACTGGCTAATTTCCGAAGATGGACCAAAGAATTTGGTGTAGTGAATTCTATCTTGGTTAGGCTTAGGCCTAAAGAAGCTTCAAGCTCGCAGAGCCGGACCTTTTAAAGTGATAGAGAAGGTTGGATCAAATGCCTAGGTGTTAGATTTGCCTTCGGATTTGGGCATTAGTTCTACCTTCAATATTACAGACCTGGTTGAGTACAGGGAACCGGCAGCGATACCTAGTGAGGCCTTTGGATCTATCCCCTCCTATTATGAGTGATCCTAACCCAGAGTGTCCACTAACAAATTTGGCCTGAGAGAGGAGAACGGATCGAGCATATCCTGGACGATCAAGCCATCACAACCTGGGGTCGCGGCTATCAACGCTTCCTGGTCCGATGGCAAGGCCGGTCAGAGTCAGACGAATCATGGATTTCTCGAGAGGACTTGCAGCGCCTCAACCCACCCCGGGAGAATTGGTGGGGATACCAGAGGCACCGAAATAAGACAGAGGTTTCATAGCCCTCTGTGGATTACTTAGCCCATATGAGTCCATTTTTAGTTTGTCATTTGAGTCTTTGAGTTGTTATTTCAGTTCAGTATTAGTCAGCTCATGTTGAGCTAGTCCAGTCCAGTGTTAGTCAGCTCATGTCGAGCTAATTTTAATTTTTTGAGTCCTGTTCAACCATATTGAAGACTCAAGACCACATCATACAAGTGAAGACCAAGTCCAACCAGATTGAAGACATGGAAGTATAGTCAAAGTCTAACACAGCTTGAAGATTTGAAGACCCCAGGAGGAAAAATCAGAAACCCTGATTCCTTGCAGAAGCCCTCTAGATGCCTAGATTCCCTTCTAGATGCCAAAGTATATTCATAGACCAGGGCATCTATGATTCCAGAGGTCCATTTGCATCCTAGCCCAAAGAAATCAAGCCCAGGCGCTAAGCTCAAGCCCTTAAGAAGCAAGATACTAGGGAATATTCCTGCTACCTGGCTACCAGGCCACCCTAGCTTCCAGAGGCCCAAGCCCATGCGCCCGAGCCCCTTTGGGCCGGCACCTTGCTTCTCCTAGAAGCCCAACATGCCCCCTAGGCATCCTTGGAGTGTTGACCAAGTCAAGAGAGTTTTTAGGGATTTTTTCTACTTAATGTTTCCTTATTTTCTAGCAGGGTTTAAGAGAGAAAATGATTCTTATGTAATGTCTAATGTACCCTTACTTGGGGCTCAAGATTAAGGGTCTATTTAAAGGACCCTAGTCTCTTGTATGAGGATTGATTTTGATATATGAATTAAACTTGAGTTCTCTTCTATTGCTTTGTGCTACCCTGCTTTGTGTTTAAAGGGTTTTGTTGGTGCTTTCGTCTTCCCAGTGTTGCCACAGGATTCCTGCCGCCAACCATCTTCCCAGAGCCCTGGCCGCCACCTCCAAAACTCTATTCCTCTTTGCTATTTTTTTCTTGTTTCCTAGTTTCCTAGAAAGTTTTCTAACCCCTGATAGGTCATTTGCAGGTCCCCGAGTTCCTACGAATCCAACGACTCCAGCCACGCCTCAATCAGACCACCGAGCAGAAAGCCGGGTATCCGCGGGTCTTTGGCTCGGTTTTCCAGGCCGCATCTATCAAGGAACGAGAGATCCCTTCGCTGTGATCTTCACCGGGTACTTCAGATGTTGTCAGGTATACCCCCTCTACCACCAGTAATTTTATTGTAGGAGAACTTGCCCTAACCTAGGCTTCTCAGCCCTCGGTGATCCTTCTTTATTACTTTTCTAGGTCCTAATCTGCATGCTTGACTTCTAAAATTCATATAGCATTCCCTATAACTTATTTTGATCCAATTTTCGAGAATTAATATCTTAACCCCACATAAAACACACAAAAATAATTGCATGTATATTAGTCCCGCATCATGTCCAATGAAGGGAACAAAAGCTACCAACCTCCTCACAGGGGGAAAGAATCTAGTGGTTGATTCCTCCTTAGGAATGAGGGAACTGCCATTACCATTCCCTGGATGATTCTTAGGAGGACTCAACTTTGACACACCCTCTAAATCATCACTCTCAGTGAGAGAATGATACCAAAAAAAACATCCAAGAGCTAGCAGCCAAACTTGGCAAAATTTATATAGAAGACTGCCACCAAAATGACTTTTGCAACTTCCACTACAAAAAAAGTCATATACACCCACGCTTTTTTGATGCATAAATATATACATGAGTAAAAGTTCAAATTCTAAAAAAAAAGTTATATATATCCACATTTGGCAAACATGAAAATGCTATAATCAATTTTTAACTTATGTTTCAACTATTAAATATGAGTAAATCAAATATAATGAAAAAATGTTGGTATGCCAAGAAAAGAGTGTCCAAAAAATATAATACTGATCCCAGGTCTAGAGTTATTCCAAACTCGGATCCGATTAACTCTAACATAAATAGATCGGATCTGGATATTTAATATCCAGACCAGAGACCTGACAAAAAATATAATATAATAGATATTTAAATAATATAATATAATATAATATAATGTAATGTAACATGATATATTTTATATTTTATTATAATATATTATTTTAAATTTTAAATTTTAAATATTAAAAATATAATTTCACTATATTATAATTTATCATAATATATTAAAATGTATCATATTATTTTATATTCTATTATATTTAATATAATGCCAAATATTGATTTTAGTTATATTAAAACATATTAATATTTAATATAATATAGTTTTATATAATTTAATTTGATTTTGCATGATTTTATATAATTTTGCATATAAAAATATATAATATAATATAAAGTAATATAATATAATATAACAAAATATATTATAATATATTATGATGTAATATAGCATATTTTATAATTTAATATAATATATTATGTTATATTTTATATTTTTAATATTAAAAATATTATGCTATATTATAATATGTCATAATATATCATAATACATCATATTATTTTATATTCTATTATATTTAATATAATGTCAAATACTAATTTAAATTATATTAAAATATATTAATATATAATATAATATAATATAATATAGTTTTATATTTTTGTATTTGATTTTACATGATTTTATATAATTTTATTAATTAAAATCACATAATACAACATAAAGCAATATTATATGATATGATATAATATAATATAATATAGTATGATGTAATGTAGCATATATTATAATTTATTATAATATACTATTTTATATTTTATATTTTTAAATATAAAAAATATTACACTATATTATAATATATCATATTATTTTATATTATTTTATATTATAAAATTGCATAATATAAAATAAAATAAAATAATATAGTATAATATAATATAATATAATATAATATAATATAATATAATATAATATAATATAATATATTTTATAATCTTTTCGTGAATGATGATAACTTTGGTTCAGGGGCAGATCGCCTAAATGCAAACAAATACCATTACGTCACCCTCTTGGGAGGGCGGCCATCCCGTCCCGCCTGCTCACCCACCGCCATCGTTCTCCAATCAAAAAGTGCCGAGATTAAGCTTTGGGTTCCCGATTTTCGGCTCTACCTCTCCCTCCCCAATTCCTCCTCCTCCGTTCGAATGCACGAATCTGGTAAGCCGCATCTCTTCCTCTCCTGATTTGCCGATTCCATTCCCAATCCGATCTTCTTCTCACTCGCATTGCCATTTTTGATGTAGGGTTTCGGGTGGCTCCCCTCCGGTTCGCCTCAGTCGAATGTTTCTCCGGATCGCCGACTTTTTCCCTCCCTATGGGTATCTCTTTCTCCTTCTTTGCGTTGGACTCGGATTTGGGGGTTTTGCAAGGTCTCATCTTGGTCACTTTTTTTTTATTGCAGCGGTTTGCATTCCGTAAGGCATGAAAATTGGCGCCCCAACACAGGTCGCTGCGCCACGCCGGTGGCATGCAGCATAGCAATGCCGGGGTGGCTCTCTACGATCACCATCTTGGTGTGGGGCCTGCGGATGCCAGGGAAGCAGTCATGGCACAATGGCTCCAGTCCGCCGGGCTCTAGCATCTAGCATCGCCGCTGGCTTTTGCCCCTAGTACCCTCATGCAGGTAGTAGAGTGCATCTTCTTCTTTATCGCGTAGATCCCAGACTCTTCCGTTGCTGTCAAGATATGCTGATTTCTTTCTCTCCTTAAGGCAGTCTTTGAGAAAAGATAGATTTTTTCACACCTCCGTTGCTGTCAAGATATACTGATTTCTTTCTCCTTAAGGCAGTCTTTGAGAAACGATAGATTTTTTCACTCCTCGCTGCGTTTAAATTTATTTGCTTCCTTGCACTTGGTTAGGATATTTGGTTTGCATTATGGAATTAAAAATATATGATAGCAATAAATTAACATGTTCGTTAAATGAGTCTCTTGACATGTTTTGCTGGTGAAATTAGATGGCTTAAAGTTTAAGCATAAATTCTTGAGGCTTGTTGATGTGGCTTTGTAGGGATATGGGTCACAGACTGCTAAAGAGAAACAGAAGCTTTATAAACTTTTAAGAAGCTTGAACATCGATGGGGAATTTCACTCTGAAGCATGCACTCCAACAACACAAGGTTTATGAGCACCAGGTGCGATGGATGGCTTTAGTTCACTTGAGCTACGAGGTGAGACCAGGGCTGGGCTTCTGGATCTTCATGCTATGGATGATATTGACCTCCTTTCTGAAGTATGATTGTTGATAAATGCTGAGAGCTTTATCATCAAGATATACTCGTGACATTTACACTTCTTCCCTTATTCTTTATTAGTTTATTTCTTTCAAAGAAAATGTTAAGCTTACTATGTTAATAAGTAATAAATTATCAGAACTTATTCATTATATTATATGAAATCAGTACTTGTAGGATGAAGAACTAATTTTATTGGATATCTCATAGAAAGGAATAGGCAAAGGAATATTTATTTCTGATGATAAAGATAAGATGTTGATGGGCAAAAGTTTGGGAGATGTATTTTATGAGATTTCTGTTTCTTATGCAATTGAGCTCGATGCTTCATTCCTTGTAAAGGACAAAAGTTGATCTTTAATGAAACATATTGTGGGCACTCACATTATTTGGTGAAAAAATTATGTACGTATCTTTATATATTATTGGTTTAATAATGATTTATACTAGCTCTGAAATGATATATATTTATATGATTTCTTTCTTTTACAGATTCAGGTAATATAATGAAAGGTGTCAAGGAAGATATGGAGATTTTGCAAAGTTTACTTTATCTTTATTCTCTTTATGGTGTAGCAAAATAGTTGGAGCTTGTTTTATGATATGTTTTGAGTTCTAGTATTTACTTTCTTTTGAAATTAATACTATATTTTGTTTCTTATTTTTTGGATTTTGATGAAATTAACAAAGTTGTTGAAACAATATTTTTGTGAGACTACCATTATGTATGTTCAACTATATTTAATATAATGATGAAAACTATTTTGTTTGTAGTTATTTTACTTTCTATTTTTATTTGTTATTACAGGTGATCCATATTTTGAAATTAGATTGACTAGGACTATATTTAATTATATATCCATATTTTATTATTGATAGTACAGGTTCATTTATACCCATGCTTTGTTAATTCCAACGAATTCTAATTTGTGTGTATTTAATTACCCATATTTTATAAAGGAGGGTATAGAATAGATTTATATCCACGTATACAATCTTACTTAAGTTAAATATTGCACGGAAAAGAAAATGTGGCTATAAGCTACACCCACATCGGACATACCCATGTTTAACCAAACATGTATACCAATATGGGTGTAGACATATATCCATATTTTTTAAGCTTTTATTCATGTATTTTCCACATGGGTGTAGCTCAGTTTTTTTGTAGTGTTCAACACACAATCCCTTTTCTTTGAAAAAATAATGAATGAGCCGATCTCCCATCAATTCAAGATGTTATCAATTGAACCTTATGATGGTTTTACTAACCTAGTTGATCACTTGAAAGGGTACAAGACCCTCATAAGGCTCCAAGGTGTGTTTAATGCCTTTTTATGCATGACCTTCTCGATAACTCTGGAGAAAGCCATCAGGATGTTGTTCTCGATCCTACTGCCTAGATCCATCCACTCCTTCTAATAGCTAAGTAGCCAACTAGTAACACACTTGATAGTCATCGATTATAGTTGAGGAACAATTACAATCTCTTCTCTATCAAGCAAGAAGGAGAGATGCTTCAAAGTTATGTGGTGTGCTTTAACATAGTCACATTGAAAGTCAAGGACCTCAACGAGTCCATTGCTATGTCAGCCTTAAAGAGAGAACTCCAAAATGGTCATCTATGTTTTTCTTTAGATAAAAATTTTCAAGAAATTATGCTGAGCTCCTTGCATGTGCAAGGAAATACACCCAGGTTAAGGAAGGCTATTTCCTTCACTGGAAGGAAAAAAGAAAGAAGGAGAGCGAGAAGAAGCAGGCTCATGAGGAAGAAACTCATGCTCAGCCTGAAGCTACTAGACCCCCCAAAGAATTCAAGGCCAAATCACTTTGCTTGGCAATTCATTGATTACACTCCTCTGACTACTCCTTAATCCTAGATTTTAATGGAGATCAAGAATAAAGAATACCTGCACCAACTACTGCCTATGAAAGATCTACTAGAAAAGAGAGACAATAATAAGTACCGCACTTTCATAAAGATCATAGTCATAATATGGAAGATTGTTGGTAGTTAAAGTAGAAAATTGAGAACCTAATCCATAGGGACTACCTTAATAATTATATCAACAGCCAGAAGAAAAAAGAGACCTCCCATATTCACCCTAAACAAGAAGCTGGGCCAAGTAACCTATTGATCACTGAGATAATCTACATGCTCTCAAGTCCCTTCGAGGACAGGGGTAGGGCTGCATGATGAGGAGCCACTGGAAAAGAGATGTTGGAAAAAATTGACCAGTTCTTTAAACGAGAATGTAATCTCCTTTTCTGATAATAATGTAAGGAAAATTTAAACCCTACATGATGATCTAGTCATCGTTTTTATGATGGTGGCCAATCATGATATAAAAAAATTTTGGTTGATAATAGAAGCTCTACCAATATTTTACTCTATGATATCTTCTAGAAAATGAAATTCTCACTTGATAGGTTGAAAAGGGTAAACACTCCACTCATCGGGCTCTCTGGGAGTTTGGTTGAAGGAGAAATCCTCTTATTGATGACTTCAAATCAACCACTTAAGCAAGCGATGGTCCAACTAAATTTTATGGTCATCTGAGTACCATCAACCTATAATGCCATTCTTAGATGACCAGAATTAAATGTTTTAAGAGTAGTAGTCTCCACCCACCACCTACTCGCCCATTTCTTTACCAAGTATAGTGTTGGAGAAATCAGAGGAGATCAAATGCTAGTGAGATAGTATTTCCTTGCAATCGTTACAATCCAAAAGTAAATCAGAGTCCCACAGAAGGACAAACTAGATGTCAAACAAGACACTCCTGAAAGATGACCTAGATAAAACTGTACAAATCGGGTCTCTCCTAGCACTTGAAGCCAAAAAATAGCTAATCACATTCTTTAAAGCCAATGCTAATGTGTTTGTTTGGATAGCTATCGACATGCTAGGCATACCTCCCGATGTCATTATCCACAAACTTAATGTGGACCCTCTTTATCCTTTATTAGATAAAAGAAAAGAAGTTTTACTCCAGAAAGATAAAAAACCATTGAAGAGGATGTCAACAAACTCATAAAGGTAGGCTTCATCAGGAAAGTCCATTACCTAGACTGGATAGCCAATATAGTTATGGTCAAGAAGGCAAACAGAAAGTAGAGGACTGTATTGATTATATTGACTTTAACAAAGCTTGTCCAAAGGATAGCTACCATTTATCATGAATTAATCAATTGGTAGACGCTACCTCTAAATATGAATTACCAAGTTTTATGGATGCTTTTTCAAGATACAATCAGATATGGATGGTAGAGGAAAACATGGAGAAGACAACTTTTATGATAGAAAGAGGGCTTTACTACTACAAAATAATATCTTTTAGACTAAAAAAATGCTGGAGCCACTTAATTACTAGCATCTGGTCAACAAAGTCTTCAAAAATTAGATAGGGAGAAACATGGAAGTGTATATGGATGATATGCTTGTTAAGAATACAAAGGATGATCATCATATAGTTGATCTAGAAGAAGCCTTTAGTGAATTAATGTGATACCACATAAAGCTTAATCCAAACAATTATGCATTCAGAGTTACATCGAGGAAGTTCATAGACTTCATGATAATTTAGAGAAGAATTGAAGCCAATTTAAAAAAAAATTGAGTACTTCTAAAGATGAAGCACCCTCGAAACAAAAAAAAAGTTCAATGCTTAACTGTTCGGGTTGCTTTACTCAACCGATTCATCTCTCGATCAGTCGAAAAGTGCTTGCCATTTTTCAAAGTCATAACGTACACCGATAACTTCAAGTGGTCGGAAAGTAATTGATTAGCCTTCAAAGATTTGAAAAAATATCTTGGCTCTCCTTCATTGTTGTCAAGGCCAAAAGAAGGTGAGCAGCTCTACATTTGCTTATCTATATTTTCTAACATTATTAACTCTGTCTTGGTCAGAGAAGATGCAAGTACACAAAAACCCATCTATTACATTAGTAAAATATTAAGGGATGCAAAAGTAAGGTACACCAAGGCCAAGAAGATGATCTATGCTCTTGTCATTTTATCAAAAAAGTAGTGGCCATATTTCTAATCTCATAGCTATCTTAAGGAATCAACCTTTGTAATTTTATACTTTGAAGGATAGATACTTTAGGGCACCTAGCCAAATAGGCCATCGAGTAGAAAGAGTTTGATATCGAATACAAGCCTCATCTCAGTATGAGAGCACAAGTGCTCATAGATTTTATCGTGGAATGCATGATATTGATGAAGAAAGAGGAGAAAAGAAATTGGAAGAAGAACAAACCACACTGTCATGGATCCTACATGTTGATGGCACCTCAAACTTCCAAGAAATTGGAGCTGGATTAATCCTTACTAATCTTGATGAAGTCATAATAGAGCACCCTAAGATTCAACTTTAAAACTGCTAATAATAGGTTTGAATATGAGGCATTAATTATCAACTTAAAGATAGCTAAAGAGATTGGCATAGACCATATTAAGGTTCTTTCTGATTTTTAACTGGTTGTTGGATAGGTATGGGGAGAGTATGGAACCAAAAAACCAACTATGATTAAATATCTCAAGAAAATCAAAGCTCTATCCTCGAGTTTTAAGACTTTGGAAATTCAGTAGGTACCTAGATTTGAAAATGTCTGAGTAGATGCCTTACTCATCTTGCTACATTAGATTGCTCCAACCTCCAAAAGGAGATCTTCATTGAAAATTTGGAGACATTCGACATTGAAGAAGACTATATTGTTACATAATTAGAGCATGAGCCAAGCTAGATTGACTCACTAATCAGATTTTTTGATAAATGAGATCTTCTAGCAAATGAGAAAGAAGTCCAAGAAATCAGACAACAAGCCTTATGGTATGTCCTTCTAAATGGACAACTTTATAAAAAATCTTTTCAATATTCTTACTTTGATGTCTACATCCATCATAATTTGACTATGCCTCCAAGAGATTCATGAAGGCATTTGTGGTAGTCATATTAGAGAAAAGACCTTAGTCTACAAAGTCCTTAGATAAGGATTTTATTAGTCCATTATACAACAAGATGCTATAGACTTTGTCTAAAAAAATGATCAATACCAGAGATTTGCTAACATTCAAAGAAGACCTTTGGTGCTGATCCTTAGATTTGATCCTAAGGCTATTTGATATATAGGGAATTGACATTCTCGGACCATTTTTGATGGCAACTAGGCAAAGAAAATTTTTGATAGTGACAATTGATTACTTCATAAAATGGATAGAAACTGAACCTTTGGCCCAGATTACTAAGAAGAAAACTCAAGACTTCATCTGAAAGTCAATAATCTATTAGTTTGGATTGTCCATATATATTATTTCTGATAATGGGTGGCAATTTGATAACAAAATATTCTCAAAATTTTGCTCGAAACTATATATTTAATACAAATTTATATCAGTAGGATATCCACAATCCAATGGAGAAGTGGAAGTGACTAATCATACCATCTTTCAAGGCCTAAAATCTAGACTTGATCAGATAAAAGGACTTTGGATCGATGAATTGGACAGTGTCCTTTGGTCATACTGAATAACTTTTTGTGTCCTAACTGGTGAAATACCTTTGAAGCTAACTTTTAAGGCAGAAGCATTTATCCCTTTAAAGATCGGCTTAGTTTTTGATCAGATAAAGGAGTATGATGAAAACACTAATCATGAAAGTCTTTAGGCAGACCTCGATCTTCTAGAAGAAGTCTAGGAGAATGAATATATCAGAATGGTGTTTTATAAATAGAAGGTCCTCCGATATTACAACTCCATAATCAGAACCAAAATTTTTTAATAGAGAGATCTTGTCCTTCAACGAGCTGAAGTCTCGAGGCTTACAGAGTAGGGAAAGCTTGTGCCCAATTGGGAAGGGCCCTACAAAGTATCGAAGGTCATTAGAACTAAGATATATAACTTGAAAAACTTGGATAGAATTGCAATTATGAGATCATGGAATTCTAACAACTTGAGAAATACTATCAATAATTTCTTTCTTTGAGAAAATAAAATTTCAAAATGTTGACCAAGTGATTGGATAAAGGGTACAGGTATTGCCCAAACTTTTGGTTGGGCTCAAGAAGGCAAACTTCTACTAAAGTAACAGGTAAAGGGTAAAGGTATTGTTCGGACTTTTGATCAAGCTTAGGAAGCCTAACTTCTACTAAAGTAATCGGGAAGAGGTACAGATAATGTCTAAATTTTTGATCAAGCTTAAGAAGCCTATCTTATACTAAAGTAATCAGGTAAAATGTATAGGCATTGTCCAAACTTTTGATTAGATTCAGGAAGTCTAATTTTTACTAAAGTGATCGGGTAGAGGGTACAGGTAATGTCCAAATTTTTGATCAGGCTCAAGAAGCCTAATTTCTATTAAAGTGATTGGATAGAGGGTACAGGTAATGCCCAAACTTTCGATTATGCTTAGGGAGCCTAATTTCTACTAAAGTGATATGTAGAGAATATAAATAATATCCAAACTTTCGATCAGGTTCAGGAAACCTAATTTCTACTAAGGTGATAGGATAAAAGACATAGATAATGTCCAAACTTTCGATCAAGCTCAGGAAGCCTAATTTTTACTAAGGTGATAGGGTAAAGGACATAGGTAATGTCCAAACTTCTAATCAAGCTTAAAAATATTCTGGTAGCCTATATGTTCTTCTAAATTATTCAAAAAGAAGCTTTTATGGCTCAAGAAGCCTAAGACTCATATGACTGATCTAGCAACACACTGAGATAGTGGAGATAGTAAACTAAAAAAGGAAATTTCTTTTTATTGATCTTTGGAAAAGTTTCTTATAGATTACATAAAAAAAGAGAAAAAAGATACATTTATTTCTTCCTTCTCTTCAATTTCTAAGCCCTTGGAGGTTTGGCAGCTGAGGGACCGCGACCTTGTCCTTCAAACCCTTCAAAAGGGGATCATCTTTGACTAGAGAGCCAAAAGTTGCTATCTCCAGTCCAACATCCAAAGCAGCACTGGCAGCTTCTATAAGAGTGTATGGTTCTCCCCCTACTACTTTATCCATTAGAGATTGGAAGTCCAGATCTGTCAAGGTCAAGAAGTTGGTGTTTATATTTGGAAAGAATTCCTTCATCTTTTGGATGCATCTATTCACTACAACAATACTGGTAAAATGCAATGCTAAAAAAGGCCTTTCCCGATGCTAATAAGCATCGACAAAAAATCATCCTGATGCTTAAAAAAGTATCAAGAATGTGGGAGTGGAGATAATTTTTTTTGATACTTTTTAAAAGCGTCAATAAAATTACTGATACTTTAAAGCATCAAAAATACAGCATTTTGCCGATGCTTTTAAAAAGCATCGACAAAATTCAAATTCTCAATGCTTTAAAGCATTGGAAAAAGCATCAGCAAAACTGTATTTTCGATGCTTTAAAGTATCGACAATTTGAATTTTGCCAATGCTTTGAAGCATCAAAAATTTTTTCGATGCTTTAAAGCATCGAAAAATATATTTTTTCAAAAATAAAATAAATATTTTAAAAATCAAAATCTATACAAATCTTTGCTAAACCTGTATAATGAAATCATTACAATCATAAAATCACATTGCATACATTCTTCGCATCCAAATTGAAATTCTAAATATAAATTTCATTATATTCTAATATAAGAAAGTTTGTTATAATCTAAAGTTTAACAAAATTAAAAAGTACATAAAATAAAAGATATAAAATAAAAAAAGTCGAGGTTAGTGATCTGCAGGAGGAATGTCATCACCCTGTCTGCGAGGATTTGATGCTTCAGAAGCATATAAGAAATATTTAAAATGTTTAAGTTACGAAATTATGAATGATAATATATAATATTAATTATTAATTTAATATAAGAATATATATTTACTAATATATGTATTTACCTGATGTGGAATAAATATTTGTATGATAGATGTAAGCTGCTCAATGTGCTATCTCATGGCATCCATTGCTACTCTATCGGTGGCACGGTTCTGTCGCATCTCCTCTATCTCCTATTTAAGTCTATGAACAAGTACATCCTGAGCATCATCTGTCGCATCACGTGTATATCTACTCATCATAGATAACTGAGTGGGGGTGACTCCGACTCCATAACTCCTCACTCGACTGTAGTGCTCCAATCCCATCAGCTCTATAAACACCTTGACCTTGATGCGATTACTCTATGTAGATGCTGTAAAGTCATCGACATGCTCGACAATAAGAGCTGTAGCTCTTTCTTGTATTAATTTTTAAAAAAATAGATCTTAATGACTAAAAATAGTAAAAACTAAATTTAAATCATTGCATGAAATCAATTATAATAAATAATTACATATAAGTCTTTTGACTCATCTTTGATAAACGTACCATCATGGTGAGTATGAGTCATCCGGTAAAACTTCACCTCACCGGGTTCCCTCCCATGCTCATCCATTTATAAGAAAAATTATAATTTTAAGTAAATAATTCAAAAAAACTTGAAAATTATTTAAGTATCACAATACATATGTGTATGACATACATATGTACGGCGATACGCATATGTATCGCGATACAACATAAGTATCGCGATATTGTGTATCACGATACATATATGTATCATGATACTTATGTGTATCATGATACATATATATATTGTGATACATTATCCACGATACATAATGTTAGTTTCATTAAAATCTAAAAATATTTTAATATAAAAAATATAAATTTATAGTTTAAGGAACATGCGAACTCTTATTTGACTCGTGCATAACTCTTGGATCTCGATGTATGGGGAATGGATAGAGATGCTCGTGTAGCTCTACCAATATCAAAATATGTCTACAAAATCAAATAACTTGTTATATCCTGAAAGTAAAGTATATATGTATAATGTACGATATAATTTAAATATTTTAATAAAGTTGCTTAAAAGAATGATTAGAAGATACCTGTCTTCTCTCGGAGAACCAATAATGAATCAACTCTACCCACTGATAAGGGGGTACATTAGGAGGACAAGTACCAACTACCTGCTCCTTGGTCATACTCAACAACTTGTATTTCATCTTTAACTGTGCTTTATATTCTTTCTATTTCTAGTTGAGAGACTTTAATACAAAATCAGAGAGGATGGAGGGAGTATAAACATGGACTGCAAAAAAAATAATTGTTAGATCAAGTAAATGTTAGAAATAATCATGCATACACTAAAAGAAAATAAAAAAAATATAAAATCCACCAATCCTCCATCATGTAATACCGTGTCGATACAAAATATTGTTACTGAATAATATAAAACATAGCATAATATATCGCCATGCAACATAAGAAATGTTTTATTCAATTTTTTATTTGCATAACTCATGGAATCTCAACTTTATACGTCGGAAGCATGTCATTCCACTTTGCATAACTCAATGGACAAAGCTGATGCCTCCGCACAACTGTCCCTAAAAATGAACTCAATAAGTTGGCAACTTTTTTAATTAATTTTTCCAACTGATTGCACTCAACCACTATTTTCTCACCCTCACACATTTGCTAGACATCGCTTACTACTGTGGGCCCGCATCTACGCGTAACCCTTCCAGATCCGTCTACATAAAAATAGATATAAGTAAACTATAGTACGAAGTGTAATAAAATTTTATCAAACCAAATAAAAAATAAATTATCCTGAATGTGTAGCTCATCATCTGCTATATCGATGGGAGGATCATGCTACCTCAAGGATGATGGACTTGCAGTAAACTGCTGTGCCGAAGGAGTGGATGCAACATCTGATACTGAAGGACCAGCATGAACCTACTGTGTCGAAGAATCACCCACCTCAGCTTGCTATGCTAAAGTAGAAGTGCCGGCCTTTATTCGTGAGTGCTGGAACTGCACACCATCAAATAATCGCCAACATGGCATAATGTCACCTATAATTTATATCAGAGTTAGAATTAGTGAAGATAAATATTAATTTAACATAATAATTACTACAAATTACATATATTATAAAATTTAATACCAATAAGAATCAAGTATTAGCATTTTCTTCAAATTTTATCCTAACTAAGGATATTGTAGCATGTACGTCATCAACTAGTACAAAATTGAATGGCATAGAATGCGTATAAATGTCATCATCTTTATCATCTTCTAGCTACTTTCTCATATCATATAAGTTCCTAGGTTTTGTTTTAATAATAGTAGCCCAATCTTTATCTTTTTTATCTTGTATAAAAAATACTTGACGAGCTTGAGAAGAAAAAATGAATGGATCATCCTTCAATAAGATACCAATATGATCAACCTTATAAAATTTACAAGTATAAATCCATTTGCATCTTTTTTAAACCCCTTGATGAGTTTTTATATCTATCCAATCACATTTAAATAATATGATTTTAAAGATTTCAGAATAATCTAACTGATAAATATCTTTAAATGCACTATAATAAGTTTTTCTATCTGCTTTTACCATAACACTACTATTCTGTATTTTTCTAAATTTCTCACGATCTTTAGTATCGAATTTAAAACCATTGATTATGAAACTATTATATCTATTGACAACTTTGTTAGGTCCTCGAGCTAGGGCTATTAATTTATCTAAATAATTTCTTCCATCATCATTGATACCTAAAAAATAATAAGAAATGTTAACAAGTTATTCGATGTTAAATCTATCCATAGATTCTTTAAATATTTATCGAACATGTTTTGAAAGCCATGTAGAAAATAACTCGACTATCACTGCTCAATCCTTGGATTAGGTCGAGTGCTATGATTAGCTTGTCATTGAGATATTAAAAATTCATTGCAAAAAATTTACATTATTTATTTAGAACAAAAAATAAGATATGATATTTAAACTTGAAATGCAATAAGTTATACTAACCTACAATAGTCAGATATTATTTTACTATGGAGTAATACATAACGATGTGCTTATGTTATTGATTTCTGATCCAATACAATTCTTTCACTTTTTTCCATTACTCTACATGCAGTAGAAAACTTATACAATTCTGCATTGTCTATGAAATTACTATACTGTTGAGGTCTATTAAATATAGTCTCTACACCTTGAAGATGTCTTGAACAAAATGTCAAACACTCTTCAGCAATATATCTTTCTTCAATCGAACCCTCTAGATAGGCTATATTTCATACATAATCTTTCAATTGCACAAGATACTTACAAGAATTAAATTTTTTTTACACATCATTATGATGTTGCTTTTATCAAAAATATATAAAGGTTAAAAATTGATAATAATACCTCTCAATAGGATACATCCATCTATAGTGTAAGCTTGACTTTCGAAGCTAAGTGAAATAGTAGATGTACTATAATAGTAAAAAATTCAGGAGGAAAAATCTTCTCCATCTAACAAAGTGTAATCATAACATCAGACTTCAACTGATCAAGCTCTCTAGAATCAATAATTTTTGAACATAATGCCTTAAAGAATAATAATAACCGAATTATAACTGCAAGAATTTATTTAGGCACTAATGATCTTGATGCTATTAGAAAGATATGTTGCATCAATATGTAACCTTCATGACTTTTGAGATTAAAAATTTTTCGATCTTTAAGATACACACCTTGAAATGTTTGATGCATATCCATCAGGTATTTTAATATTTTTCAATACTACCAAAAATTTTCTTTTTTTTGAGCAAACATTGTATAATATGTAGGAAGTAAATAAATTCTATCATTAGCAAGTATTTTGGAATGAAGCTTCTATCGGATACCCAATTCTTTTAAATCCAGTCGTGCCTTCATGTTATCTTTGGCCTTTCCATCAAGATTCAATAATGTTCCAAGTATATTTCATAAATATTTTTTTCTATGTGCATGACATCAAGATTATGTCGAATAAGATTATGTTCTTAATAAGGTAAGTCAAAGAATATACTTCTTTTCTTCCATAAATATTTGCTAGGCTGATTTGTAGATGCTATCTGTACATCTTCCTCATTTTTATTTTCAAAAGTTATCAGGATCTTTAAATATCTGTGCATCCATACTGCCAGTAGTCACTTCTTCTACCAATCTTTTTTGATCATCCCTCCCTATTTTTTTAGAAGACTTCAAGAATTTACCATATATATAACTGATGGAACCCATTTATCTATGAACATTAGTTCCAGAAGGTAGAATAGATGCACATCCCAATTCTATGGTGTCATCAAATAAATCTTTCTGAAACTGAAATGGATGATTGGTTCTAACCATCGACGATGTCCCATATAATAATTTTTTTTTCATATTTTAACAAAATTGAATGTGTCGAATCTGCACAACAAGGACATGCAACCCGTCCCTTTGTACTCCAGCCAGATAAATTAGCATATATTAGAAAATCATTAATAGTCCATAACAAAGCTGTCCGTGTTTAAATGTTTCATCATTGAAAGTATCAATTGTATCAACACACTCCTATAATTATTTTAATTCCTCTATTAAAAGTTGTAGAAAAATATCAATATCATTTCCTGGATCCTTATCACCTAGAATAACAATTGACAAGATAAGTGATGATTATTTCATGCATAACCATGGTGGTAAATTGTATGGTATTAGAACAATTGGCCAAGTTCTATATATAGAATTTAGAGTCCAAAAAGGATTGAAGCCATCTGAAGCTAAACCCAATCTAATATTATGAATATCAGAGACAAAATCAGAATGCCTAGCATTAAATACTTTCCATGCTAAACTATCTGCTGGATGTCTCAACATTCCATCCTTCGTATGCTCTTCATCATGCCATCTCATTAATAAAGCTATTTTCGATGATGAATATAGTCTCTTCAATCGAAGAATAAGAGAAAAGTAACGTAATACCTTCATCGATTTTTTTGTATTTCGTAGTATATCTGTTCCATTCATTATATCATCCTCATCTTCTTCGTGAGTTGTCTATCATGAAGATCCACATACATTGCATGACTCTCGATTAGCATTTTCATCATGATATAACATACAGTTTTTTGGACAATTATGAATCTTTTGATATCCAAGATCCAATTTGTTGATAACTTTCTATGCTTCATAATAAAAGGATGGTAAACCAGTACCTTCTAGAAATGCATTCTCTAATAACTTGAGAAGCATTGTAAAACTCTTTCCAGACCATCCATTCATATATTTTATATAGAATAAATGTATAAGAAAAGATATCTTAGAAAGTTTCAAACAGCCTAGATATAATGTTCATCTGCATCTTTCATTAAATTATGATACCGAGCTGACTCAGTAGTTGATGGTTGTATCTGCTCCTCGACATATGCTCGTTCCGTGAATGTAGAACCCTCACATATTCCAGCTATTTCATGTATATTACTTGAACCTCCAAAGTTTTGAATACCATGTCAAAAAGCATCTGTGATTAAATCTACTATATCATCATCTCCTACAGGATTCTCTTGCATATTACTAGATCCAAGATCAGAAGAGGGTTGATTACTTGATATTAGCAATATAAATTGTCCATAAAAAACTTACTCAGTATAATCTCTTGCAAAACTATTCCATATCAAATGTTCTTCAACGATTTGTAGATCTAGATAAGAACTGTTAACACATCATCGGTATGGACATAAAATTTTTTCATTCAAACTACTTTTATCCATACCAAATTTAATGAAATCACGAACTCCATTTAAATATTCTTTGACATTTCTCGATTTATTTATCCAACTTTTATGCATTTTATGATAAAATGATCGAACTTTCAAGTTATCTAAAAGCAAGAAAAATTCTTCAGTCAATAATAATGCACCAAGTAAAATTTTAAAAATTATATGAAAAATAATATAACTTAACTAATGAATGCATCATATCACCAACTAATAGGTAAAGATAGATCCTATCCCATTCAAGAATTGTATTAATTATATAGGTTATTTACAGGAATCAAATGATATGCAATAAGAGCTTTGAAAAAATTTTGGTAGCATTTTTCTTTAATTCTTTCCACATGACTAAAGATGTATGAAGAGAACTAAAAAAAAATGCTATCCGAAATATATCTCGAACTCTACTCATACCACTTGTCTACTGTAATTACCTATAAAATTATTTGCAATTCTCAAACTATCCAAACTGGATAATTAATTGACCACTACATATAATATTACCACCCGTATAAAAAAAATACAAATGTACGGATGCTATAGAATATGTATATTAATCAATTGATGGGTCTATATTTTTATGCAATGCAAGTTTTATAAAAAATATTTAAAAAGCACTAGATTGCTCAGAAAAATTGTGATGGTTTAAAAAGCACTAGATTGATCATAGTAAATATATACATGATATTGAAATGAAAGATTTATAATAATGAACAAATACGAAGATATTAGCATTGTAAAATATCATGATAATGCATAGTAAAAAACCAAGAACTAGATTGCTCAGAAAAATTCCAAAGCTCAATGGGGAGTATGTCTACGATCAAGAATACAAGTGGTTACAGATCACCTTATCCGTTCCTATTTCTAAACAAATTTTATGTCATCCCATGAAAACAATTGTGATGGTTTTAAAGATATTTATCTTTGAACATGCTCCTCAGGTCAACAATGTCATCAACTGGTACCCTTTCTATTATTCAAGCTTTAGCCAAAACTTATTTGTTTTGATTTTCAAAAAAAAATTTAGCTTGAAACCAACCTAATTTTAGGTTCTAAGCTATAATCAATTGATTATGGTTCAGCATTGCTCACAATTGATTGGTACAAATCATTGAAGCAATGTTAATTTATTGCTTGGCTTCTTTAAGTCACTAATTAATTCATTTTGTATCATTTATTAGAGCCCTTTTTGTGCCCTTTCTATTGTTAAATGAAAAGGCACCACCAACCCGGCACCACCAACCCGGCACCACCAACCCTTCTTTCTCATGAGTCACCTCATCCCCACCCTAGTTGGCTGTCAACTACTCTCCAAAGCCAAACAAAACCTCTAGAATATATGGCAAAGCCATAGAGATATAGTTAGCAAGCATGCAAAGGTTTCCTTACATGTCCTTGCCTATTTGGCTTTGAACATTGCTACACTAAACTAATCACCGGTGTTCCAACTTATTCCTAGGATAGCTAATGCCACAAATATATTACTCAGATATTGTGAGGTCTCAAATGTTTGTGTGGAAGTTCACCCTGACATATATTGATGACTATAAAATCATCAAAAAGCTAGCAAACTGAGATAATTAAACCATGCATTAAATGGTGATCAGCAATAAAAGGCTACCACTCAATAATTTAAACATACACATTCTTCCCCGATTCCCTTCAGAATAGTTTCTTCGAGCTTTTAAAAAGAAAAGTTTCAGATGAATGATTTGAATGAAGTTTTCATTCCATCTCTAATATATCTACTTTTAGGAAGCAATAGAGGAGTTTGGGAATGAAAACAAACAGAGGGTTTACAATAAGTGATTTGATTGTATCAAGAAAATCAATTTAGAGACACGAAGTAAACAAAGCAAACATCTGAAACCAAAATGTAGATGATATTTGGTGCCTCTGCATTAAAGCTCTAGCATGAATTTCTCTGCATTTGAGGATAAGTTTTGGCTAGTTCTTTTCATCCAAACACTTTATAGCTCTACACTAACAGACATCACACTTTTCTAAAATTTTACCGGACATTGACGTTGCTAGATGTCTTGATTCAAATAAACACCTCCAGGAGCCTAGATGTAGCCTGTGGCCCACAATTCATTGGCTAACATTGATCCATATCTTGCAAATGGCATAGGTCAGGGTGAGCTCAAGCCAGATCACTCTAATATTTATGCAACAATGGATAATAAAAAAGTAGGCTTGTGATGGTAGGATTTCTATGGTTTACTAAAGGCCTTAACCCACAGGATTAGGTATCAGTGCAATGATGATAAGGGACCGAGTATATTTGGTGCCTTTGCATTAAAGTTACAGATCTCTACTACAATAACCTTAGCTACTCTCTACGTGCTTAGGGAAGTGGAAATTGCACCAAGAACCAAAAAAGCTGGTTGGCAGTACAGCAAGATTTGATACCTTCGACCTGTGTTCTTTGTTAGACAATATGGATTGCGGATAGGGCTGGAAATGGACCGGCCCAAAGGTTATATTTTAAAAAATTTTGGATCGAATCTGGGCATTCCTTTGGTCCAAAAATTAAACGGACTCTATTTTATAGCCCTAAGACTAGTCCAATATATTTAAAATTTGATCCGAAGCCTGAACCAATTTCATGCCGGTCCGACGTTATTAAGCTGGCCCAGTCCAGTTCCAGACAATGGACTTTTGGGCCAGCCCATTTCTAGCCCTAATTGTGGAGAATGCTCTTAGACGGATACTAAAGTGTGCATACTTGGGACACAAGTCTCATTGCGAGGTAACTCACTCATGAATCATTTATTTGAAGATTTAGTTAGTAGGAACTCCCTAAATCTTCAAACAGAGGATGATGAAAACTAAAGATCTTCGCAACTCTTTGTGAAATGAGTCACTTCATTGGATTTTAGACAAGGTTGTGCCATAATGATCGCTTTCTAAAAGGTTTTACAGTTGAGATGTTATTGATACATGATGAGAGTGGATTGCATATCTACATGTTTTTGGTTTACATTATCCAAACTGCATTTACTTTTGACCTCATCTATTGACAGTAGCCATTAATTATCACCCAATTGACATTTCGGTAGTGTTTGGGTGGTAAAAAGTTATTCTGAGAATAGGAATAGGTATTCTCCAAAAATAGTTTATTCTTGTTGTTATTCTCAATTTCTGTTTGGATCAAAATCTAGTATTCTACCTTATTCCAGTGCAATTAATATGGTGTTATTCTAAATGGTATTTGGTTGAGATGGGAATAAGCCTGTATTCCACCAAGAATAGGGGAGGAATTTTTTGAAATCCCAAAAATACCCCTACTCAAATATTAAAATAAAATGAGTTATAAAATTCTTTTTTAATTTTATATTTAAGTAAATAAATTATTATATTAATAATAATTTATTAATATGATCTATTAAAAACATGTTATACCAAATAATTTATTAGTATGGTGTATGTAAATAAAAAATTAAAAATAAATTTATTAACATTAATTTTAAATTATGATGTATTAAAATAATGTTATACAAATTAATTGATTATTACAACATATTAAATTAATATCGCCACAACAATAAATATTATTTAATTTATTATTATGATCCAGTAACCATTGATTATCCTATTTGAATTATTTTTTATATCTATGAAAAGCACTAATAAATCTATTTAAATCAGATTAATTAGATAATTTCGCAGTGGACATTGTTAAAAAATAGGTTCATCAATGATAGCACAAATAAATGACCTACATGAATCCCTGCTATAACAAATATATTTTACAACACAAGCAGCAATTATTCTATAACAAGACGAAACTCTGTAATATCCCAAGAACAGTGTATATTTTATTATTAATTAGAATAATCATAAGAAATACATACAAGATGAGTACTTGTTACAATAACACGAATGTAATATTACATGCCCGGTGAATACATGACTTGAACTGATACATCCATGAGTTATAAAACAAAAAATGTATAGTATTAACTTCAAGAAATTTATGTTTCGCATGTTGCAGTTCAGTCCTTAATCAACAGCACCAACTTGTAAGACTATGCAGATTTGGGAACGTTTCTCTAGACCATTTTTAAGCATCATATCACCTGTAACAAAATATAAATAGTTTCATTTAATAATAAATAGATGTCAGTAGACAAAAATAAATAAAAAATAAATGAACTAGCTGAATTCAAGTATGTGAAATACCAAACCTGTGCAATTATAATTTATTATGACAATGGATAAAGGTAACTTGAGATTTGATATGGCAAGAACTGAGCATGCATTCCTGTGTATCATCATCGTCACACAACCAATTTATAACTTACGAAATCAAATAACAAATTTGGCAAGTTGTAACTTCATCTATTCTCTATATGCCCAACATATCATAAATCATAATAACAGGAAGCCATATAATGCACTAACATTTGAAACATCCTGCAACATCAAGAAGATCATCATAAACCATAACACCAACAAGCGATACAATGCACTAACAACTGAAACATCTTGGAACATCAACATAAATCATAATAACAGGAAGCCATACAATACAGTAACAATTGAAACATCCTGCAACATGAAGAAATTATCATAAACCATAAGACCAACAAGCGATACAATGCACTAACAACTGAAATATCCTGGAACATCAAGAACATCATCATAAACCATTGTATCAAGAAGCCATACAGTGCACTAACACCTCAAACATCCTGAACCATCCTGGAACATATGATGGTCAACATACTGAAACAATAAGGGCTGCCAACAGTATAAACAAAGCACTTTGCAGTTGCCTTAAGTAGTTGTTACAATATATAGTTACAAAATTTGGCTCAGGGAAGCGAAAGTATTCACTTGAGCATCACGGCTACAAGAGGAAAACAATAAATGTAAAGTTCCACTCCTGCCTCCCAGCAATGCTCAATCAACAGGCAGCCTATCATCATCACCATAACCAATGCAGAACACCCCAAATCATGCATATAAACATACCTCGTCATACAACATGAAGAAGCCATATTAGAAAAACTTGGAAAACATTTAAAATAGCTAAAAATATCGACTAAAACATTTTATAAGAACTTATTATAAGTAAACATTGGTAATATATTACAAGCTTAGACAGTGAATGTAATCTCACTTGAGCATCACGGCAATAAAAGGAAAACAACAAATATGTAATTCCACTCCTGCTTCCAAGCAATGCTCAATCAATAAGCTGCCTATCATCATTCCCACACAAGTGATATATAACTTACGAAATCAATTCTCGTATTGAAATCAATAGGCTGCCTAGCTCTTTTTTTAAAACAAAAAAATACTTCCAAACTCTATATAATAGAAAATTTATGATTTCAACTGTTAAACACTGAACATATATTATACATCCTGTGTTAGTTGCCACAAGATCAACAATTAAAGAGCCATAATATTCCAAAATTTCACTTATCCTTTTGTTAACCATTTTTAGTTCTTCACTTAACATGCCAGAACAAAACACAAGAATCTGACACCTGGATGAAAGGTAAGAATCAGCAAAAGTGCAAACATGGCTGATGGACACCAGGAGTAATGGGCATTCACCACTTTGCTTATAGAATAAATATCTCCAAATTATCATCTCAGATTAATATACATCAAGAAGGAAACTTAAAAGAATCATATGTCGTTATGATCTAGAAGTACCCTTGTCATTAGACATGAAAAATACATATAACTTTCATGATTTGCAAATGAAATTATGCAATCGAACCTTTTACAGAGTATTCCATGATTTGAAGAAACAATTTATCAATGAATTTTAACTTCAAACATTCCATGAAATATTTGACTTTGAAATTAGGCAACTACATTTTTCTCCAAAATAATAAAGAATTTATGATTTAAGACAACAAAGCTTCAAACTCTGCTGCATGGTGCACTTCAACAAAAGAATCAAGACACAATTTTGCTCTTAGAAAGCCCAAACTCTGGTTCTATCATTTACCATTTCTGTCATAGTGACAGAAGGGTGGGAAGGAAGCTAGATTATCCTTTATTGATGATGCCTTTTTTATAATTTTGTCAATTGCCTTTTCTTCTCCAACACCTATTCAAACACAATCTGTATCAATTTTAGCATTACACATGCTCATTCTCAAGCATAATCATGTAACTCACTGAGTGCAGTAAAAATCATTAATCATAGCATCATATAATTGAAAAATAATATGGCAAAAAAATTACTATGTTAAACAGGAATAGAGCAATCACAACCAAAATACATTAATTTTAACTACAAAATAGCTTAATTATAGGTATCATAACTGTTAATAGCGAGAGGGATATCACTTACCATTGGCAGCATGTGATACAAGTATGGGCAGCATGTGAAATAAGTAAGACAACGAATGTAATCTCAATCGAGCATCACGGCTATAATATATGTGGAAACAACAAATGTGTAACAACTGAAGACAGCATGTGATATAAGTAAGACTGTCCCAGTTATAGCATGTTAAACATGAATAGAGAAACCACAACAAAAAATACATTAATTTTAACCTGTTGTATATTCGTTTATATACAAACCTGTGAAACTGAAGCAAGGTTCCAATAAACATTAGGGAAGAGTAATTAGCATGTATACATGTGTATCCATGGAAGTTAGACCATAAAACCAACAGAACTTGACCCACCAGCTATCACCAAACTCCATGAATTAAGCTTATCTGCTACCAACAAGAAATTGAAAGTAAAAGTGGCATGGCCTCTACCAGTCAAAGTGGCACGGTAGGAACCAAATGAACAAAATGATAATACATGAAGTACATAATGAACAAAATACATGAACAAGGATAGTAAAAAATAGCTGACGCTTGATTATGAAGTCAAAGCCAAAATACATGAAGTGCAGGTAGGAACCAAATGAACAAAATGATAATAATTATTACACAATAAAGTACTAGGTCTTGGTAGGATAAGATCAACCATGAAGCATGGTTGGTTCATTGATATGTGACTTAGAACCATAATTTAGGAATAAAATAATGCAAAGATGGACAATCCAATGCCCACACAAATCTATAATCCATATAAAACTCCAAAATCCTGAAACAATATGGGCTGCCAAGAATATAAGTATAGCACATAATAGCTGCTATTATTACTACTAGTACAAATATAAATTTAAGAAAAATGGCTCAGGACAGTGAATGTAATCTCAATCGAGCATCACGGCTACAAGAGGAAAATAACAAATATGTAATTCCACTCCTGCCTCCCAGCAATGCTCAATCAATCAATAGGCAGCCCATCACCATTGCCTTATTAAAAAAATGATGTACATTTTACAATCAAACAATACAAGGAAGCTCAATATACTGGGAGTTTAAGGGCTGCCACTTTAGTAATGCCTTATATTGGCAAATTTAATTTGTGGCTCAACAAAATGCGGAATCCTCGTCAATGGAGCATTGCAGCTATAGTAGTAACAAACCTTAATACATGGTATCACTATTGTCTCCTGGCATTGCTCCATCCATAAACAGCCCATCATCATTGCCACATTCCAAAAAACGAACGAATATAAAATAACAAAATATAAATTATAAAAACCAAGAAGTATGTAGATTGGAAAAGATGGCTCGGTACATTCAAAATTGATATGACTTAGAGCATCGCGGCTACAATAGTATGTATAAGTAACCAATATTAGGGTCAATTATTGTCTCCAGGCCATGCGCCATCAATAGGCAGCCCCACATCTTTTTCTTTCATAAAACCAGAAACTTTAAAATAATATATCGGATTCAACTGGAACCATTCAAATATGATTGGCACATAAGAGAAACATAGCAATACTTTATACACACGACAAAAATATAGAAATACTTTATGCACACAACAAAATGCAACATACGACATACATTAACACATCTTAATAATACAGTATTAATAAATCCTAACATCCTAGTTTTATTTAACACTACATGTTAGCAAGCCCAGCATATAGCCTATCAGGATGGCTAGTACTACAACAAACATTAGGGCACATCGTGAGTGACCATTATTGCCCCTGTCATGATTAATGTTGTCTGCCTCAACCTCATTGATAGCATATTCATGTAGAGTAGGATTGTTGAAACCTTGTACATATCTATCAAATGCATCGAATACCTCTGATTGTGTCCTAAACTTTTTATATAATGCATGGTTGTAATTAAAAACTTCACGTTGACATTCGGCCCATGAGTCATAAACTCCCCTTCGGCGACCCTCAAAAACCATATAGTACTTTCCAGATGACATTACTGAAGGTAGTTAACTCGCCTTCCTGTATAACAAAAAAATAACATCACTTTATACGTAGTGTAGTAATGTAAATTAACAACAGTTTTTACCAAACAATTTATGAAATAAATACCAATGTTTAGGGATAAAAAGATATGTCATTTTCTTTCTGTTCATTTGCACATACCTCGGTGTAGATGATCAACCCATAGCCTATTCGATATGGAATTATGTAGATCTTCCCCTCTACGATATTCAGCATCACTGATAATTACCAAAGGATCTATGTCATCCTCATCATGGTCAGGAGGCATTAGTGCTAATGACATGTTGAAGTACTTGTCATTACCCTGGTTGCATCTTATGAAATTATGAATAATGCAACAAGCCATTATTATCCGCTTCTGTACCTTGAATGGAAATGGTATAGCAGTCCTCAAAATTTTAAAATATTTCTTCAAAATCCCAAAGGCCTTCTCTACACAATTGCATAATTGTGCATGTCTATGGTTGTATAGATCTCGATTGTTTGAATATCGACGAGTTCGAGGATTGTTGAATGTACTCAGGTGGTACCTATTTTTCCGATAAGGAGCCAGGAACATATCGGTATTCGCATATCCAGAGTCAACAAGGTAATATTTTCCTGAAATATATAATTTGTTTATATAAACTCAATGACAGTGTCAATGATATCCCAAGAAATTAATTATTTGTAAGGCATTCAATACCTTCTGGGACCATGAAATCACCGGACTCCACACACCAATGCAAAATACGTATGTCAGCTGCAGAGCCCTTTCAGCCAGTACAGATGAAAAGAAAAGTGTGATCAAATGAAGCAGCTACCATAACATTTTGAGAAAGTGTTCCCTTGCGATTCCTGAATTGAGGTTGTTTGCTCTTCTTTATTAGAGCAGGTATGTGTATTCCATCAACAGCGCCTACATCATTCTTTGATGACACATACCCAAAGTAAATCAAATCACGAATATAACGTAGCAATACTAATTAGATAAAGATTTGAATTATACCATGAAGTATGGATAGAAGAGGTTGTTCTCACGGATTCGTGGATGCATACCCACATCATCAGATTGTTGAACTATAAAATCATGCTTTAGGGAACAAATCCCTTTAAGTACTTTGTTAAAGTATCTTGATATTGTCTCACCTGAATGTTGGAAAGTTTCGGACAAAACTCTATTGCTAACCCCATGCCCTACGCAATACAAAAAGAAAGCCAATTGTTCGGTAGAGGATACGTTTCGAGTACCACTTATAACTCCTCGTGAGACAAGCAGCTGTTCTAGTTGTTGGAACATATTATTTGTCATTCGAAAATGAGAGTAACCCCTGTCAGGATGACCACGCATAATGTCTATAATCAGATTGTGACCTGAAAATGGACGAGTTCGACAAGGTCTCTTGTAATGTATGTTATAATCCTCCAGCTGAATAATTTCATTACTTAACAATGTCATAACTACATCATCCCAAAAATCTTCCTCATCAATAATGAATTGCAATAGCTGATTCAGGAGAGACATCTAAATAAAATTTCTAGGATTAGAAATGCAAATATAAAATATACTTCCTCTATAATTCCTATCATCAATCCATAAGCATTAAAATTGATAGAACAATTTGGATTGTCGGGAAGAAATTGTAAAGAAACAAATATAGAACTGCGATATGAGAGATTTAAATACTATTTCATTGATATTAAGGCCAAAAAGATACACATACATATATCCTATGAAGATGACATAACAGCATACACAAATTTAGAACATTTAATGCAACATAAACATAGCAATATGAACAAAAAATACTTATAATAATACGTCGTTCAAGCATATGTAACTTTAAAATAGTTAAGGAAAATGTTAACTTCAGCAGACATAGAAACACATTATGTCATCCCTCAACCATGTCTGTAAGTGTCATCGGACTGATTTCGTGGTGTAGAAGAGCTTGTATTGAAAAACTGTGAGTTGTGTTCAGGAGATGTTGAATGAGCTGCACTTGGGCTACCTCTAGTGCTAGCCCTAAAAACTTGGTCCATGAATGATGGTGTACCACCTTGAATTCCTGATTGCATAGAAGTCGAAGTAAACATATGTGGTGCATATTGAATGTTTGGATTCATAGATGGATTCATAAAAAAATTTGGGGCAGCTCTATGGACATCATGCATGGGATTGAGAGTGTAAACGTTTGGGACATAGATATTTGATGCAGGAGGAGCTTGCATTGATCTATGGCCTTAATTAAATTCGGACAGTTGTCACCGAAGCCATGCATCCAAAACATGCCCATCAGAGTTCATAAAGAACCATCGATTGTCCTCATTTTTGAAAATTTTGAATGCACCTATTATACATTCAGGTGTAATTCCAGGTAAACTCTCCAACTTAGCTATGCATTGACCAATAGAATAAATATTTGGCCTACCAAGCTTCTCCCTACGTAGAAGCTCGTTTGCAATTTGCAATCTTCTTCTTCCTTGTTCAGTGATCTCTTGTAGTGCATCACTGGCATCACTACTAATCCGAGATTGACATGACCTACCAATCTGGAAAATTGACCTCCTACTCTTTTTGCTAGAAGAGGAAGGCCGTCCTTAAGAAATTGGTTTAGTTACGGGTGTCGAGGTATATACGGGCGGGCTATTCGGTGCTGCGTCTGACCTGCTTTCATCAAAATCTTCCAAATGGTAGAATGAAGTAGCAGATACATGTTCAGTATTTTGTGAGGACTGCCTGATATTCAAGGCATCAAAGTTTATCGTTTGTCCTTCATCATTGGATGTTGAATTATCCGATACACCTTCCGGTAAAACAGATGTGGCCCCGCGCCTACCAGTGGTTGTGCTTCTAGAGAACAAGATCTCTAGATCTTCATAGGTAGGGAAAGGCTTATCCTTAATACGGGCATAAGCTTTGTTCACCTGTATGTCATACAGGTGTACGTGTTAACTAGATAAATTGATATGTTTCATAGCTAGAATGGTATCAGCTACAAAGCACTCACCACAATGATCTCCTCCCACATCTGTTCATCACTGAGAGTAGGCACCTTCAGTACAGGATCCCAGCCCCAACTCGATCGATTAGCTAGGTTGAAATACAGATTGAAGCTTTTTTTAAGGACCTTCAGCCTGTTCTTCAGGTTGGGATATGTGAAACTCTTCCTTGTTTGTTGATTAAAAGCTAAGGTCATCTTTTTCCAAGTTTCCTTTATGAAGGTTCTATTTATACAATTACCTTTATCATATTCTTGCCGCATTAAGGCAATCATGATCATGTCGAGGGAATCCGTCCAATTAGGTGCCCTTCGATATGAGGAACCTTCCATATATTGTTCATTTTTATCACGTGATTTAGACATTTTAGAAACAACTGTAACTTTAATCCAAGAAACATACGTCAGAAAGGTATTGAAGCTTAAAAGGAAGAAAGGTAGGGCAAAAACTTTAATCCATGACTACATGCTGGAAGCTTAAAAAAGAGAAAATAATACGAATCTTAACCATCATCGAGGGCTGCCAAAAAAGAAGAAAGGTAGGGCAAAAATTTAAATAAATAAAGCTCTGTATATGGAAATTTCATCTCAGCAAGGCTACATAGAAAACTTAGATAAATTTTCGCATGCCATTGTAACAATTAGTAATCATGTTTTGAATTATGACAAAATTCAGTATAAAATCCCAACAACGACCAATCACAATGTTGAATGCAAACTTGTATTTGTAAATGGCATGACAGACTCTTCAACAAATATAATTTAGTTGTAATTCTCTCCTGAGCACCTTAACGTGATTGCAATTCTTCGACCTCACAACAGGAATCACTTTTAATAAACGCACAACGATTCATGTCAACAAGATAATCAGATAAAATATCATAAGCGAACATAATGTATGTACTATGTAATGCTCAAGGGAAAAATAGTCTTTGCAAAATCCACATGCATCCAAGTTGTAGCAAAAAGTTCCATGGTGGAATATTTTCAACATCATAATATGAACGACACAGATTCCTTGTCTACTTCCTACAACCTGAAAACCATCAGATATATTATTGAGTGAAAAGAACTAAATTTCTCATACCTACAATCCTCCCAACAAAGATGTGGAAAGATTCACAACCGTATAATTATATGATACAGAAGGAACTCATTTCAGTAATTGATGGATACTAATAAAAAATGTGTGGTTTATGCTAAAAGAGGCACAAATAACAGTCCATCATATTTGAGACAGACAATTTGCACCTGATATCCCTCGGTTGTGATCATCACATAGTAATGATTTTATTGCATCGCTGCATTACAGGTGTACCTTGAAATGCACTAATTTCCCATCACGCTCCCATAAAATGTCATAAAAACTAAATGAACTTTGGATATATTAGACAGTCTTGTATCAGTTGTGGACCTACCAGTACAGCTAACACTATCATCTTCCTACTTGCAGAAACTATGCATTGAACTGCGCAATTTGGTAAAATACTAAAATATAGATCATAAAGTAACGTGAAATTATTTTCTTCATGACTAGGAATCATGGTCTTCATCCTAAAAAAAATTAAATTCATAAAGTAATGAAATGGGTGGGCAAAAATAGTCATCTCACTAACTCAAAAGAGTTTGTAAGCAAAAAAGAAGAAGTGGACCGTGATTCAAGATTTACCAAGACATCCACAAATCAATCTTGAAGAGGTGTTTTTAGAGTCCACAAGGGGATAATAAGCAGTACAGAACATAAAAATGTAACTATTCAAGGTAAAATGGAAATGGCTTATCAATATGAAATCTTATCCCAATGTTTCAGGCACATGGAGGGTATTCTGGATGCCAGGACAATTTTTTCATCCCAGAAACAGAGAACTGGTTGGGTGGATTCAATAATTTAAGAAAACACAAAAGGTGCAATCTAAAGAACAAAAATTAACAATGTCACTGACCACCTTGAGACTAGATGAGGCTTGATCTTTGATCATGCAAAGGAACCTGACAAGTCAGCTTAAAACATCCTCCGCAAGGTAGCCTTTTTCAATACCATGGAAAATTAGGAAAAAGGGGATTCTGGGATGATGTAATTCTTTCGAAACCCCGATGGCAGACAGACCCAAGGAACGGCCCATTGCCATCGGCACCGACAAGCACGGGTCCCCAATACACCGAGAAGATAAAAATGAAAATCATGCATGAAACAAACCCCTAAAATAGAAGTGGACTCACCTCACGCCGCCTTTGGTACTTCAACTGATCGTCGACGCCGAGGGCAGAGGCCGAAGAACGAAGGGGAGAGATGGATTCCAGGATTAGAGGGCTTGCGTTGGGAGGGGAGAAAGCAGCGACTCGACAAAACCATCAACAAAGACCTCACGTAGTTGATCGGGTTGTTAAACCCTAACCCTAAAACATCCCACTGAATCAAGTTCTTAAACCCTAACCCTAAAATATCCTCCACAAGACAGCCTTTTCCAACACCAAGGAAAATTAGGAAAAATGGGGTTTTGGGATGATGTAGTTCTTCCAAAACCCAAATGGCAGGCAGACCTAAGGAACGGCCCATTGCCATCGGCATCGATAAGCACGGGTCCCCAATACACCGAGAAGATAAAAATGAAAACCATGCATGAAACAAATCCCTGAAACGGAAGTGGACTCACTTCACGCCGCCTTTGGTACTTCGATTGATTGTCGACGCCGATGGCAGAGGCCGGAGAATGGAGGTAAGAGATGGATTCCAGGGTTAGAGGGTTTGCATCGGGAGGGGAGAAAGGAGCGACTCGATAAAACCATCAACAAAGACATTGCTACCCCTGGAATCTAGAAAGAGGAATACCGTAATTCCACGGGTCCCCGTGGAATCGGTATTCAGGAATTAGCTGTATTGACCAGAATAAGATATTCTCCTTATTCTCCATCGACTTTTGCACTGTTTAGCAGGATAAGAAGGATAAGGGCCTTATTCCACCTCCTATTCTGTTTCCAAACATAGCCTCTAGGTATGAAGTCCTGACAGAAAACCTCATGGACCCTGCTCATGTTCGGTATGCACACCGTGGAATAATGAGAGATCCAAATCGTGAAGTGCCCGGCAGATATGTACTTATTGATTACTTCTCCTTGTTGGCTTTTGTGTTTTTTTTTTTTTTTTCATCACATAGACTCATGAGGGTAGCATTTCCTAGTTTGCTGTTTATCAGAACACATGGTTCATGCAAACATCACTAAGCTATATCATACTTTCCCTTCATTTTGAGAGTTAGCCTAGTTCAGTCTATTTTGGTTAACACCACTGACTGGCAAAATTCTTACACAGCTAAAGGCTGATCGAGAAGGAGGAACACCCCTGGAGATAACAACTGAGACCTTAAATATAACTGGCTTCCATGCAAAGCAGGAGCTTGGCTACTTCAAGTTTATAGCTCCATGTCTCTTTTGTGGTATGGCTCGTCCATCCTCGAGTGATGGTTCTGTTTCATCTTTGGATATCCAAGAGGTAATCATTTACATCTATTTAATTAATTTCTTATGACAAAACAGAAATTTTTTTGTCCACTTTCATCTTTTCATTTTTTGTGTTGGGTTAATTTAGGTATCTTCAACTAAGCCCCAGCAGAAACGACGTACATCCATGCTTATTTTTATGTGCATTCCCGTTAGTCCTGGAAGAAGCAGAGTGATTAGGGTCTTCCCAAGAAATTTTGCAGTTTGGATAGACCAACTTGTTCCTCGGTGGATAAATCATGTGGGGCAGAATCTTATTCTGGATTCAGATCTATACCTTCTTCATGTTGAGGTAATATGTTATCCTTTTCAGTTGTTTAAGGACCTGTGTTCTAGAGAGTATCAGTTTCACTTGTTTTTTAAACTATTATTCCATCTTTTTCCCCCTTCTTCCATCTAATTCTATAATCATACATGCAATTCCTTTTTCACCCCTCCCATTTAAGGATCTCAAAGCAACATATACAGTGCATGAAGTTCAAAAAATATATATATATATTTAATTTTTTGCCTCAAAACTGTACCCAAGTTTCTCTTTCCGACATGGATCTATTCACAAAATAATTTTGGATGCATAAATTAATTGGCGAAAAAAAAAAGGAATGGAATTTTTAACATACCTTAGAACTAATGATAAATCAATCTTCTTCGTTTCTTGGATTTAGCTGTGGGAAATGACGAAGAAAGAACTTGAATCTGCCAGAAATAGGATTGCAGATCGGAGATAAAAAAATAGGTTTCGTGTCGAGAAGCGAAGGGAGGGATGGATGGAGGGATGTGCCGGCCGCTGGAAGCAGTGCCGGAACCGGCCAAGAATGGAGGGAGGGAGGGAGAGGGAGATGCTGGCCACCAAAAATAGGGTTAGGGATCGGAGATAAGAAAATAAATTTCGTACTGAGAAGAGGTTCCCCGCGGGCATCAAGGAAAGACCTCTCAACGCTTTAAATCATCGTTAAAATCCAATTAACCTGACACAGGTAAAAAGCGTTGGCAGATCCTTAAGGTATTGGCTGATGCTTTTAAGCATCGTTATTTGCCAACGCTTTAAAAGAGCGTCGGCAGGCATGCGTGAAATCCCGACGCTTCATCCTAGCATCGGGAGAAAAGGGTTGCCTTTTCTTTCTTTTGTTGTAGTGATTGAAACTGAGTTCAAATGCGAAGAAGAAAATATTGGTGTTCTCGACGATTGCCTGATATCTTCTTGCATCAACTCTTGATGTCCCAAGCCCCATTCTCATCGCTTCATAGCTGGTTATTTTCCTACTAACCTATGTCTTAGCTGAAGACCTCAGAGGATTGCTGACCACTTCCTCGAGTGGATTTCTTGTTAGATCTATTATCTCTGAAGGGTCGTAGACCTTTTTTCCCAAGTTTTTGGGAAGAACCTTGTTGGTGCCAAACCCTCGCAGACGAGGTGGAGTGGCTGGATTGTTGGTTCGTCTCTCGGAGTACCTATAAAATAGGTCCCTAATCGGATATTCTCCGATGGGGAACACTTCGATGCCTAAGTTAACTAGGATTCAGGCAACAGAATGGAGAGTTTTAAGTGAGAGAGAAAGTAACTCAAGATTGCTCGCTTTATGAGTTTGTAGAGTCACCTTCGAGTCTTCTGGCTTGGGCGTTCGATTCAGAATGGATTCAATTGGGCCCCTGAACTGAAAATTAGCCATTATTGAGCTGGCTTATCATAATAGTTGCCCCCCACTTTCAGTTTTTGAAGCAATTATTTGTTTTGAAAAATGGGGGTACTTATGGATTATCGTTTACCGAAGAAAAAGACGTTACCAATGATGGCGAATCTTTGATTCAATCAATCGCAGTAACTGACATCTGATTCAATAGTCGTGCTGAGGACAGATGTCAGCTTCCCATTGGCTCATACAAAGAGGGCAGTGGGCTGAGGAGTTGTGTCTCTTCCTTCTATTATGGTGATCCGGCTGACTCTTTGACTTCAATTTGGATGGAAGACGTGTCATTATCTTATTCTTTGGATATGAGATACGAACTCCATCTTAGCCATCCATGTGGTCACACGGATCGTGGCTGATAGTTTAGTTTTTCTTCCATCAATTGGCATCGCTTGGGGCTCCGTATCCATAATCGGCGCCTCCATACATGGCACGATCGGAGGGGTGCCTCTTCCTTCGAGGAGACCACCCGAACCATCTTTGCCTCCCTATATAAACGGGGATGGCTTGGCAGAGGAAGCTTCTTTACCCTGTTATTCTTTGCTTTCTGCTGTCCCAGTCTTTCCTCTCTTCTCGGTCTCCACTTTCTCCTATAGGTGGGGCCTTCCTTTTTCTTCTTCTTTTTCGCCATGGTTAGGACTTTAGAGGTCCCCGCCGCCGGTAGTACTCCCTCCGGCAGGGTAGAAATTGAGTCTCCTAGTACTTCAGAACCCATTAGAAAGGTCAATGCCAAGTCTAGACCGAAATTAATCCCTAGCTCCCTGTCTTTTGGAAAAGTAGCTCGTCTTCGGGAATACTACCGTATTCCCGTAAATCTTTCCCTAATTTTTTCAAAGCCCGAAAAGAGGGTGAACAACCCTCCTACCAGTGCCATTGCCATATACGAAGACCACCTGAAGGCTGGTTTTCATTTTTCACTACATCCTTTCTTCTCCAAAGTTTTTAATATGTACCATGTTATCCCCTCACAGTTAACTCCGAACAGTATTCGAAATATTTGCAAATTTTTAGTCTTCTATTGCATAGCGAATGTAAGGCCCAGGACCACCTTGTTTACCTCTCTCTTTGTATTGAAGAGATACTTCCATGGCTATGGATGGTGGGTTATCGACCCTCGTCCTGGCTATAAAATAATAAAGGATATGCCTAGCCCCATCCATGGGAGGAAACCCAACTTTTTCTTTTTCTTTTCTTCTCAGTCGTGGGGATTCAGTACTGAATGGAGGGAACCTTGCTTGAGTGCGAACGCCGGTAAGAAGGTCTTGAAGGCCGACCAACCAGACTATGCATTGTTGTCTAGGGCTAAGGTCTTTCTATCTGAAAACTTTTAGAAGAGAGGAATTTTCACCTTGCTCGGATCAGCGAGTTCTCTTTTTTAGGTATAACCAGTAGACGACTTTGACTTTATCTGGCTTCGTAGTTATTCCAACTAACTGATCTTGAGATTTGTTTCTGTTGATAGGTGGCAAAATGAAGCTAGATTTTAGTATGCTCCATCAGGTTGCTAGGAAGAAAATGACATTGGCACCTCCAGAAGGATCGGAGGTGCAAAAAAAGGCTCGAACTGATGGAGCCAGTAAAAGCTCTGTGCCGACCAGGGAGTCGTCGGAGGGGAATGAAATCCCACCAACAGAGCCTCTGCTGGGCAAAAGCACTCCAATTCAGATCTTGGAGAGCCCGACCCCAGCCCCAACTGTCAACATACCGTCACCTTGCCCGTCTACAAGAGACAAGGGCAAGGCTCCTCAAGTCGAAGGAAGTTCGGTGAGGAACACTCCCTTAGATAGGAATTGCGAAGTAGATCTCCTCATCTTTTTCGATGCAAGGGGTCTGATGTTCCCAGATGTGGCCAGGAGGGTATTGAAGGCCACACCGCTGCCCCGTGCTGGACAATCACTAGGAATCAGCGCCTTGACGACGTATCCGATTCGGCATTCTCTGTTGTGTTTAAGGTATAGCACCTTTATTTCTTTTTGTTTCTTCATAATCACATTCGATGTAGCCAACTTCTTAACTTGGTTATTTGATGCAGCTGATCTATGATATCACTTTCATGGAGGAATGCATGGCAAAGTTTGACAACTTCATCCTGAGCTTGAAAGAAGAATTTCAATCAACGAAAGCTGAGAAGGAAGTGGCCGAAAAACTAAAGTCAGCCATGGAGGAGAAGCTCTTCAAGAAGGACGCCAAAGTTCAGGTCCTAAAGAATGAGGTGAAGAAAGCTCAATTGAAGATTTTTGAACAAGAGGCTAAGCTTCGGAAGAAGAAGAAGCAGGTCCACTCCTTGGAATGCTTAACCAAGGAGGTTGAGAAGAAGGTTGAAGAAGCAGTCAAGGAGGCCGAAACAGCAGTCAAGGAGTCTGAGGCCCTGAGAGGGCAAGCAGCGAGGGCGATCGAAGACTTCAGGAAGTCTTCGAAGTTTAAAGAGGAGGTAACTGAGTCAAGTGTGGTCAGTTACCAGCTTGGACTCAATGATGGGCTCAAAGCAGTTCAGGAGCTTTACCCCGAGCTAGATCTTACGAGCATCCTAATGTTCGAGGTCACCGAGGAAGAAGAAGAGGCCATGACCCCTGCTGAAGTCGAGGAAGTACTGGGACAAACTGAAGAAGTCCCAGTCGCGGCCGAGGGCCAATAGCAAGTCGAAGAGCCGATCATAGCGGACCCGACAACTTCGGCTCAAGCTGAAGAGGCCCTTTCGGCAGTTCAGACTAAAGAGGCTCTTCCTGCTGACTCAGAGTCCTGGCGGTGGCCGAAATAGATGAATAGGCCTTTCGATCTCTTTTGTTTCTTGTTTCGTATGAAAGATGATATGTAAACAGGCTTATTTTGATATCAATGAAAAATGCCCTTTTTCTTCAAGCTGTGTCGTGATTTCTCCAAGTATAGAGTCATTAGAACAACAAAACCTTCCATTCAGAATGAAATTTTTTTCAAGTAGAGTCTTCAGATAGGCAGCCGTCCTTTGATAAATGGTAGTCTTTGAATAAAAACTTCCAACTTGAATAAAAATTTTCTAATTATGAATCTTTCGAACTAGCAACAGTCTATAAAATAACCTCCAACTTGAATTAAAATTTTCTAAGAGCGCAGTCTTTGGATAAACCATAGTAGTCTTCAGTGAAATAGCCATTCCAAAAACATAATAACCTTCAACTTGAGTAAAAAGATTGAAGGTATACGGGCTTCGGGTAAGTTATAGCCCTTGACTTGAATATAAATTTCTTTGATGCATGAGGTCTTCGAACTTGATTTTAGCAAGATCATTAACTTCAATGATAAATTGATCAATTCGGCTTCTCATCAGGTCAGCTTTTTCTGTTCATAAGTCTAACTCTTCAGCTTACGGACTCATAATTAAGGAGTCTCGACTTTTAATGGTGACTTTAGTTCACCAATAATGCGACGTTTCATCCATGCCAGCTGTCCAATCACCATTGGCAAGACGGTTATTACCCGGATCGTGGGATTGCAGTGATCGGAATCATTAAAGCTGCACGCCTCAGGAATCGGATCAATCGCGGCTCTTTGACTCCTCGTAATTGCCTGCAGGTGGATCGAGGCCATCATTAATTCAGGCCAGTGCACGTGGTGCAATCAGGAGACTGCTCAAAATATGAGCAATGAATCTGAGTCGTTGACAACCCTTATATAAGAGGTTGATACCCCTGAGGGTTAAACTTTCTCGAGCCTTTGTCAATATTGCCTCTTGGGCAATCTTTTCAAGAATTCCTCCTCACTTGTCACCTTTCCTCCTCTTTCTCCCTCAATGAGCTTTAAGAGCTTTCTCCAACCATGAGACCAGATGCAGCACGGCTCCAGTAGGCGATGAGGAAGCGACCGATGACAAGTACCTTGCTTAGAAGATCAAATCGAAGGCGGGTTCACCTTCATGCTCCCCCACAGGTCCCAGCTAGGGATCAAACTCCTATCGAAGTAAGATCTTCCTCGGAGGAGGGTCAAGTCCCTTCACCTGGATGTTCAACTGAATGCCCGGCGGGGCCTCCTACTACAGGGCCATCAGGGGGCTTTGTTTACTAGATAAGGGGAAGACTCCCCTTGTGAATGAAGATGTCAAGCCCAAACTTCGAACTGTTGAAGGGGAGGGCTTGAGAAGCTGCAGCGCCTTTGCTGCTGATGTTGGTCTTGGCAATTCGAGACTAGCGAAGACTTTGTTGAAGTCGGTTGTCCTCCAGAAAGATCGGGAGGAGACCAAGAAACAGGGACTAGAGGACACTCTTTCCTCCATTTACCCTAGGATGCTGCAGGTAAGTGTCGATGTAATTCATAGAAATATATTAGTACCAATCGGATTGACTTTATGTGTGTTTTCCTTTGGCAGATCATCCACGATGTTTCTTTGTTAGAGGAGAGCATTCGCGGGTCTATTGACTTCGGCGATGACCTCTGAAGCTAGCTGGCTTCGGCCATAGCCGGAGAGAAGCGATTGAAGAGCATCGGGTCGCTGTCGAAGAGAAGTTGAATAAAACCATCGTGGCCAACTGTTCCCTTTGATAATGTGTGCCAAGGGTTCGACTTCAACCTACTTGGTGAAGTAGTCGATAGCTACAATAAGAAACTTCCGTTATCCGGATGCTGGAGGAAATGGACAAGGATATCCATGCACCATTGTGCAAAGGGCCATGGTGCTGTCAACTGAGTCAGCTGACTTGCAGGCCATCTTTGGATGTTGGAGTACTTTTGATATTGATTGTATCTTCGGACGAAGTCGGCAGAATCCTTCTGAAAGTTGGCCAATAATATCCTTGGCATATTATCTTATATGCTAGGGATCTATCCCCATGTGGTTCCATGTACGCCTTCATGAACCTCTCTTAGGGCGTAGTCAACATCTGATGGCCCCAGGCATTTCAGTAGAGGTTGTGTAAAAGACCTCTTGTACAGAGTTCCATCTAGGATAACATACTGGGATGCCATCCAGCGAACTTGCTTAGCTTCAACCTTATCCTCGGGTAACGTACCTCCATTCAAGAATTTGAGAATAGGATCCTTCTAGCTGGGCTCATGCTCAACTTGATGCACCTCTAATGTTTCTTTTTCTATACTTGGAGCTTTGAGATACTCTATAAAGGTTCGGTCGAGGGAGTCTGGAGTGGTGGTGGTGAGCCTAGACAGTGCATCGGCTCAATAATTCTCCATTCTTGGCAAATGGGCAATTTCAAAGAATTCAAGCTGGGAGAGTAGAACCCGTACCTTTTCCAAACATTGGATCATGGTAGGATCTCGAGCTTCAAACTCGCCCTTCACCTGGTTCACCACTAGCTGAGAATCTGAAAAGATTTGAATCTTTTGAACCCCTAACTCTTTGGTGATTTGGAGTCCTACGAGAAGGGCTTTGTATTCAGCTTGGTTGTTCAAAGCATGAAAAGAGAAGCGCAGAGCATACTCTATGATGTGCCCATTTGGATGGCCAAGATGTGGCCTGCTCCGCATCCTGTAGAGTTTGAAGCTCTATCTACATGAAGTATCCATATAGACTCTGTATCCCTTCGAATGGCTTCCTCCTCTTCAGCTTGTCGTGAATCATCTTCTTGCCCCCATGTGCATTCAGCTAAGAAGTCAACCAATACCTATGCTTTCATTGCCAATCTAGGTTGGAAGATAATGTCAAATTCACTCAGCTCAACAACCCATTTAGCTATCCTTCTAGAAGTATCAGGGCATCGGAGGATGGCTTTTAGGGACTGGTCTCTCAAGACCATAATGGTGTGGGTGTGGAAGTAAGGCCGCAGATGCTTTGTCGTGATCACCAACGAGTAGATGAGTTTTTAAGATTTTGGATACCTCACTTCAGCATCATGTAAGACTTTGCTAGCATAGTAGATCGGCCTTTGGAGATCGTCGGCTCCCTTTCAGATGAGTACCGAACTAATCGCCTCATTCGAAGCAGAGAGGTATAGATAGAGAGTTTCCCCTTCTTGAGGCTTAGAAAGCAAGGGAGGACTTTCCAGGTGCTTCTTTAGTTTTTCGAAGGCAAAGTGGTTGTCCTCGAACCATTCAAAACTTTTGGATTGATGAAGAGCTTTGAAGAAAGGAAGGCACCTCTCGGCTGATCGGGAGATGAATTGGCTTAAAGAGGTGATTCTTCCTGTTAATTATTGCACTTCCTTTTTGCAAGAGGGATGTCTCATGCTTCGGATAGCTTGGATTTTTCTGGGTTAGCCTCTATCCCTTACTTGGTGACAAGAAATCCTAAGAACTTCCCCGAAGTTATCCCAAAAGTACATTTAGCTCGATTCAACTTCATCCGATGATGTCGCAGGGCACTAAAAGACTCTTCCAAGTCTTTAATGTGGTCTTCTTTAAGGAGTCTCTTCACTATCATATCGTCAATGTATGCCTCCATATTCTTTCCTAATTGCTTCTCAAATACTTTGTTGATCAACCTTTGAAATATCGCTCCGGCATTTTTCAAACTGAACAGCATCACTTTATAATAGCAGAGCCCCTTTTCTATTATGAAGGCCTTCTTCTCTTTATCCTTGGGATCCATCCATATCTAATGTACTCAGAGAAAGCATCCATGAAACTTAACAGCTAATGGCCAGCGGTGGCATTGACCAATTGATGTATCTTCAACAGAGGGAAGCTACCTTTAAGCAAGCCTTGTTAAGGTCTGTATAGTCGATGCAGATCCTCCACTTGCCATTAGCCTTTCTCACCATCACGACATTGGCTAGCCACTCAGGATAGCATACCTCCTTGATGAATCCAGCTTTGAGAAGCTTATTCACATTTTCGTCTATTACCTTCTATCTTTTAGGGATGAAGTTCCTCTTCTTCTATCTAAGTGGCTTGTAGTTAGGGGCAACTTCCAGCCGATGAGAAATCACTTCGACCAGAATTTCAGGCATGTTTGAAGCCGACCAGGCGAAGACATTGGCATTATTCTGGAGGAAATGAATGAGCTCTGCCTTCGTATCCTTGTCAAGTAGACTTTCGATCTGCACTATTTTTGTGGGGTTGTCTTCGGAGAGAGATACAGAGATGGTCTTTTCCATAGGCTCCCTATAGTCTTCAGCTTGATCTCTTGGATCTAATTGGTCTAGCATCATGGGATCAGCTGATTGCTTGTCTTGTATCATCAGGCACTGTTGGGCAACTCTCTGGTCCCCTTTTGCTTCTCCAATTTCGATCCTCATGGGAAACCACACTTGAAGATGATAAGTCGATACTATAGCCCAGAATTTATTTAAGGCAGGTCATCCCAAGATTGTGTTGTAGACTGATGGGGTTCAGACTACTATGAAGTTGATGGGGAGTGTCTTCTATCGTGGTTTGATGCCAAGGGTCACAAGCAATATTATTTCACCTTCGACTCCGACCTAGTTACCTCCAAACCCAGTTAGAGGCACAGGAGACCTTTGTAGCTTATTTTTAGACAAACCTATTATGGAGAATGCATCATAAAGTAAAACATCTACGGAGCTTCCATTGTCTATTAAAATGCATCTTACATCATAATTGGCTACAATGGTCGAAACTACAATGGGATTGTCGTGCGAGAGCTAAACCTCGTGGAGGTCATCGTCGGAGAAGAATATAGAGTTGTTACTTCGGATCCCTTTGGGAGTTTCTTCTTTGGCCCTCCTCCAGTTGTTTTGCCGATGCAGCATACCTACCCTTCCATCGATTGGCCTTTAATTGGATAGTTTGGCTTCTTCTATGGCCCTCTAGGGGCAGTAGCTTCAATTCGAGGTTTCGAATAACTGACGTATTTATTTTTCCAGATATCCCCTCTTGATCAGATCCTCTATGGCATCCTTGAGTTAGATGCACTCTTCAGTATTGTGGTCGTGATCCCTGTGGAATCGGTAGTATTTATTCTGGTTCCTTATAATAGAGGAAGTCTTCATGGGATGCGGCCATTGCAGATAGCTTTCTTTTTCTATCTCTATCAGGATCTTTTCTCTTGGAAGATTGAGGGGAGTATATGAGTCAAATCTTCCGCCCAATATTTTGGGCCTGAGATCACGTCGTCGAGCAGGGTTGTCGTTGCTAGGGAAACGGGGTAACTTGGCCCCTTGTTGCTCTTCTTCTTCTTGGGAATAGATTTTTCTTCAATCAGGCATCGATTTGCCACTTGTTCTTCGACATCCGCATACTTCTGAGCCCTTGATAGGAGTTCGGCATAGCTCGTCGAAAACCTTTTGTCTAGGGAGAATGTAAAGCACGGACATCGCCACATGCTCATTGAGATCGGGGATCTCAAGGGTGGCTAAATTGAATCTTGCAATGTAGTCTCTGAGGTTCTCTCCTTCATTTTGATGGAGGAACAAGCTATCCTTATTTTGAGGCATCTTGTGAAAAGTCCTGAAATGTGAGATGAAGTGCTTTTCTAATTCAGAGAATGAATGAATAGTACTTGGGCATATGCTCGAATACCACATTCGAACTGCCTTCTTTAGAGTGGCAGGAAAAGCGAGACAGTATAGTGCATCGAAGGCTCCTTGAATCATCATATGGGCCTTTAAATTGCCCAGATGATCGAGTGGATCCATAATCCCATCATAAGGTTCCATCTAAAGGACCTTAAAGTGCCACAGGATGATTTCCTCCATTATTCTGGAGGTAAAGGGAGGCCTTGAATCGTAGGCCATGACTTCATCGTCTCTTCTTTGATCGCAGAGCCTCATGATCTGTGACTCGAGCATCTTAAACTTTTCTTCATGTTCGTCATGAGTCCCTTTTCGCTCAGCATCTCTAGGAGTAGAGCCCTCAGAAGAGACAGAGGGAGATCATCTGGTTCTCTTCCCCCCAAGTCGACTATCTATTTGCTTATGATGCCAAGAACTTCAGCTCTCGTGAGAGAGCTGATCCCGAGGGGAGTGTCGGGTAGACTCATGGTGATGGTCCCCCCTCCCTCTAGACCGATGACTGTGCTTGGAGGTAGCTGGCGGGTGCCCCACTTGGAGGAAGTCTCTTGAAAATCTTGAACCATGGTTGTGAGTGCATCAACCCAGTTCAAGAAGGATTCGAATTGGTGCGGTCCTACAACCAGTATAGGAGGTGGAATATCATTTTCCACCAGGGGGTTGTTCCTCTAGGAGGGAGGACGTCCACTACTTGTCGAAGTATTTTGAATTCTTCCTTTCACCATTACAGTTTTTTCAAACTCTCTTTTCCAAAAGGGGAGTGATCAGAGCTTTGCTGCCTGACCCTTACCTGGCATGCCAATTGGTTGGTGTCGAACCCTTGCAGACCGGGTGGAGCAGCTGGATTGCTGGTTCGCCTCCCGGGGTACCTACAAAATAGGTCCCTGACCGGATATTTTTCGGTAGGAGATACTTCGATGCCTAAGTTAGATAGGATTTAGGCAATGAAACTGAGAGTTTTCAGAGAGAGTAAAAGTAACTCAAGATTGCTCGCTTTATCAGTTTGTAGAGTCACTTTCGAGTCTTCTGGCTTAGGTGACCGGTTTAGAAATGATTCAATTAGGCCCCTGAACCGATAATTAGCCTTTATTGAGCTAGCTTATCATAACAAACCCCAAGCTATTTCCCATGTATGAGTAGTACATTGACCATCTTATCTTTAATTTTTGCCAAGATTGTCGTGGCCCGTAGATACTGTCGACGTTGGATCGTGCTCCCTTCTTTGCTGGACTGTCATGCTATTCTGGGCCTACAAAACAGATATTAGTGATCCGGGCTGGGGATTCCGGCGGAGGCACTCCGACAATCAAGTCAATGACGATCTAGGAAAATAGATCTTCCTGGTCGAGCCCCTTTTGATGGACTCTACACTAGGAGTGAATGATGTGAGAATGGAATGCAAGCATGCTAGGACGGTCGAGGTGGATCAGAGACAGTACTCCTGTGTGACCACGTCTCCTTTGCTTGCCTAAGTTTTGTCGAAGTTGAGAGTTACCTCCCCACTGGGGGTGGCGATGGTTCTTTTAAGCCTTGGTGATTGATGGACGCCTACCTCGAGATCTTCCTCATGCTGGTAGGTGCATGCGGCGATTTCCCGTGCCATGGACGGGACATCTTTCTCAATTCATGATAGGGGAACTTGCCGTGCGCTCTGACATTCCTTCCGGTTGCTCCATTCCAGAAAACTTGGCAGTACCTCGATCCGGGGACTGCCATCCCCGGGATTCGAATCTCCTGGTTGACTTTCTTTTCTTGGTGGTTCAGGTGGTTGGTGAAGAGCATGGCGCCTCGATCATAGAGCTTCTCCCTTTTCTGGTGTAAGTGATAGCTGCGGGCAGTTATTGCAGCTTGGTGGGCATCTCTTGGTGGCTCTCGGGCAGCTCGCCGGCATCCAAGGATGATGGTGTCACCCCTTAGCCCGCTGGTGCCTTCGCTCGAGTTGAAGGCCGAGCTGGAGAGGCTGGGCTCGACTCCGAGGGACTCGGCCTCGAAGTGGCTCCATGTGGTAGAGGAGGGCTGAGCTCGACTCCAGGCCATAGGGCTCGATCTCGGGCGAGCTCGACCTGACGGAGGAGGGCAGAGCACGGCTCCAGTCCAGAGGGTTCGACCTCGGAGGGGCTCCACATGATGGAGGAGGGCTGAGCTCGACTCCGGGCCATGGGGCTCGACCTCAAGGGGCTCGACCCGGGGGGAGGCCGCTCGGCTTCGGCCTAGGCATCTCGAACTCACAGGTCCGACCTAGCCGAGGAGGGCAGAGCACGGCTCCAGCCCAGAGGGCTCGACCTCGGAGGGGTCCCACGTGGTGGAGGGCTGAGCTCGACTCCAGGCCATGGGGCTCGACTTGGGGGAGGCCGACCTAAGCATCCCAAACTCGCAGATCCGACCTGGAGGAGGACGAAGCTCGGCTTCGGCAGTGGCCCTGGGATTCTGGGGGAGCTCAGCTCGATGAAGGAGTCTGGGTAGAGTATCTAACATGTCGGCCTTCTTCGACGTGGCATCTGACAAATGCTCCACATCAACGATCCTGCCACATTATTTACCCCCTACTCTCGAGGCTCGTTAGTGTGTGGCGCTCGGGTTGAAGGGAGTAATTGCGGTGCTGACATTGAAAGGTGAAGATCCGGTGCAATGATGACCATGATCGCCGGTGCTTCGTGAAACGATTCCCCGAACCATTACGGAGGTGCCACATGGCCATGTCTGAGGAGTAGTTATTACCGGTATAGAATTCAGAGTGACAGGGGCATCTCACTTGCCTGATGGCTAGCACGTGGTGTGAATCTGTTGGCAGAGGGGCTGTAACGGTCCGGATGTACCGGGTCACTTCAAAATGAAAGGCAATTTTTTTTATCCAAAACATCTACTCTTTCAAACTCTTCATGCCCGCCACCGTACTCAAGCTTCTTCTTCTTCCCGATTGCCTTAGAACTTCTCAGGAACCAGGTTCATTTTCTCCTTCTTCCTCCCCCCGACATAGTAGAGTTCCTTCTCTAGAGGTTAGGGTCATCTTCAAGTTGAGACCGTTCCCTTCTCCTTCTTGAGCTTCTCGCTTCTTCCAATTCCATAGATGTCTCATTTTGGTCTGGGCTTCTGTCCTTCCACCAATCACGGTGAGGCCGGTCCTTTTGTGCCAAGGCCACCATCTTCTTCCTCTGATGAGGAGGGGGAGGGGGTGCATTTTGAGTTCAGCAGGAGACGTCCCCCTGGTCCCGTAGCCATTAGGGAGCCTGGGTCTGGTCCTTCCCGTCCTCATCCTTCAGTCGAACCCACCCCCGAGTCTATCCGGTCAACAGGTCCCGGAGGGATCGCTTCGATGATCTCTGCTGAGGAGCTGGGGACCATTTAGGATGTCTACGACATCCCGCATTCCGTTTGGCTTTTGATCCCCCGACCAGGAGACTGGGTCACTTCTAGTAGCCCAGGCCGGATAGCCTTTTATGAGGAGACCTTCTCATGAGGGCTCCGCTTCCCTTGTCATCCTTTTTTCATGTCTGTGTTGAGCAACTACCGCCTCGTTCCTATTCAACTTGTCCCAAATGCCATTAGGACCATCTTCGCTTTCATAGTACTCTACCACTTCCACGGGTTCGTTGCCCGATTCTCCTTATTCAGGGCATTCTATACCTTAAAGCATCACCCTACTGAGAGCGGGTGGTGGTCCCTGTATTCTCTCCTGAAGGGCATCAGGTTTGAGCTCCCCTCTTCCATCAAGGGATGTAAGAGCAAATTCTTCTTCGCGACGGTTGAGGGGGTTGACTGGGTCTGGAGTGACCCGGATCAGTCTCCTAACTGAAGCTCTATGGTTGAGGTGGCTGACATAGATGACTACGAGCAGCTCCGCACCACCCAGATTCTAACCCTTGAGGTTCTATTATCAGAGCAGAACCTCTTTGATGCCGGGGTCGACCCAACGAGGGGGTTGGGTGAGTTCGGCTTAAGTTTTTCTTTCTTCTATGCCTTTCACTTTGTCTCTTCTAAGCTCGGAGCTAACATTGTGTAAACTGTATACAGGCATGAGGTTCTCGAAGAGTGACTTGCTTGTGATCACCAGGAAGAGACTACCATCTGAACTGGTCGAGGAGCCTTCCTCGAAACGGGCTCAGGATGAGAGCGCGCCGGCGACCGCTCCCGCCGCGTCGGTCAAGTCAAGAAGAAGGGAGACCGAGGCCACTCCCGCACAAGGGGGGAGGACCATGTCAGCGATGCCAGGGCCGAGTCGGAGGGTAGCTGGGAAAGTGCCGGAGCGGTCGAGGCGACCGAAACCGGTCCCGGCCCCGAAGCCTGAAGTAGTTGTTCGAGCCAGGGCCGTAGCTGTCGTCGCTGCCGTGTCCCCTCCTTCCTCGGGGCCTGCTGTCATCGAGGTCGAGGAGGAGGAGGTCCATGGGGAGGCCGAACCGGTGTCCGAGGTGCCGTCCGGAAGGGTGCCGGGCTCCCATCCTACCCCCGAGGGCACTTTTGCTGGAGGGGCAAGCGATCCAGCCCCCGAGGCGGGCAGGAGGAAAAGGGACCACCGCCGGATCCCATTTAAGCTGGGGCTGGAAAGCTCTCTGCTCTGAAACCAGGCACTAGCAAAGCGTATGATGGATTTCTCAATCTAATTATGTGACTGGCAGGAGATGGCTGGGCAGCGGCTGGGGGATGTGATCAGTAGCATCTTCTCCCAGCTTTTCTCGGTAAGTGACTTCGACTTCTCGACTCTCTTTCTTTCTCTTACATTGGTGGCTGACATCTTGTATGATGCAGATTAGTACTGAGGTCCTCTTGATTAGGGATTGCTGCTGAAACTGGCTGAAGACGATCAGCAGTGGGCAGCGGAGGTCAAGTCTTTGAGAGCTGATCTGAAGGAGAGGACCGATGCCAATGGTGTGCTTGGCCTGAAGATCAAGGATCTCGAGAAACAGCTCACCGGCACTAAGGGGCATGCGAAGGAGCTCCAGGAGAGCCTTGACCAGGAATGGGGCCAGTCAAGGAGCAAAGTCGAGGAGTTCGCGGCTACTGAGAAGAGGCTGACTTCATTCAACGCCGAGGTAGTTCGGTAAAAGGGGATCGCCCAGTCCCTTCAGGCCGACCTGGCAGCAGCAAAGGAGAAGCTAGCTATGACAAAGAAGGAGGCCACAGAGGCATCCAAGTCAGCGAGGCGGAAAGGGAACAAGCCATCGAGGCGAAGAAGGAGGCTGAAGGGGCCATGGCAAAGTATAATGCCTCGGAGGAGTTCGTCGTCGAGTTCTATGAAACGACGTCGGACTCTTTCTACAAAGGCTTCATGTACCTTTGCCTTTGGGTTGACATGTTCATCCCTGACGATGGTCGTAGCCGCCTCAGGTATCCCTAAGCCTTGGACGCGAAGCCGGGCTCGGATTCGGGTGTTGCAAAAGAGTCAGTTGCTGCCTCCGAGCCTTCCCCATTGGTAGAGGTTGCCGAGGCTGGAGTTGCACAAGCCGAGATCCCGAGGGATGAAGCTTCACAGCCTGTGCGCCTTGCCACTGAGTAGAGTAGATTTTTCCTCCTATCTTTTTCTTTGTTTTTTGACCTGGGCTGCCCAGCATGTCGGGGGCTTGGGAACACTTGTAATGAACTATAGGTTTCTAATGGAGTGGAGTTTTTTAGATAATTTGGCTTGAATCCCTCTCCCTCTTCCCTTTTTACTTCTCTCTCTTTTCTTCCCCTTCTTTTTTTTTTTTTGAGGTATGTGGTGAGATCAGAGAGGAGGGTTCCACTTTGTCTAGGACTTGGTCTTTAGGCTTCAGTGCCGAAGAGTTGGGCCCAGGACTTCGATGTCTCGAACTTGGGCTCGAAGACTTGGTGGCCGGAGAGCTTGGCTCCGAGCTTTGATGGCTTAAGAGCTTGGCTCAGGGCTTTGATGTCTTGGAGCTGGGCTCGAAGACTTAGTGGCCGGAGAGCTTGGCTCCAGGCTTTGGTGGCTTGAGAGCTTGGCTCAGGACTTTGATGTCTTGGAGCTGGGCTTGAAGACTTGGTGGCCGGAGAGCTTGGCTCTGGGCTTTGGTGGCCTGAGAGCTAGGCTCAGGGCTTTGATGTCTCAAAGCTGGGCTCGGAGACTTCGTGGCCGGAGAGCTTGGCTCTGGGCTTTGGTGGCCTAAGAGCTTGGCTCAGGGCTTTGATGTCTTGGAGCTATGCTTGAAGACTTAGTGGCCGGAGAGCTTGGCTCCTGGATTTGGTGGCCTAAGAGCTTGGCTCAGGGCTTTAATGTCTTGGAGCTGGGCTCAGAGACTTAGTGGCCGGAGAGCTTGGCTCTGGGCTTTGATGGCCTGAGAGCTTGGCTCAGGGCTTTAATGTCTCAGAGCTAGGCTCGGAGACTTAGTGGCCGGAGAGCTTGGCTATGGGCTTTGGTGGCCTGAGAGCTTGGCTCAGGGCTTTGATGTCTCGGAGCTGAGCTCGGGGTTGAAGTGCTAGAGCGCTGGGCTCCGTGTTGAAGTATCGGAGAGTTGGGCTTCGGGTTGAAGTGTCGGAGTACTGGGCTCCGGGTTGAAGTGCTGGAGTGCTGGGCTCTGTACTTTGATATCTTGGAGCTGGGCTCGAAGACTTGTGGCCGAAGTACTTGGCTCCGGGCTTTGGTGGCTTGAGAGCTTGGCTCAGGACTTTGGTATCTTGGAGCTGGGCTCGAAGACTTGTGGCCGGAGTATTTGGCTCTGAGCTCTAGTGGCCTGAGAGCTTGGCTTAAGGCTTTGAATGCCAGACCTGGGGTCGGGCGATGACTTTCCTGCAAGGTAGAAATATTTGCGCAAAGGGGAATCTCAATCACTAGTAGGTAAGGACCTTACACTATTGGTGCCAGAGAGCTTGACTCCGAAATTAGACGTGCCGGAGAGTTGGGCTCCGGGTTGAGGTGCCGGAGAGCTGGGCTCCGGGGTTGATGTCTTGGAGCTGGGCTCGAAGACTTGTGGCCGGAGTACTCGGCTCCGGGCTTTGGTGGCCTGAGAGCTTGGCTCAGGGCTTGATCATGCCGGGCCTTGAGCCGAGCAGTGATATTCCTGCAAGGCAGAGAGCCACTTGTGCAAGAGAAAATCTTTATTATTATTGAAAGAAGGCCTTACACTACTGGTAATATCTTCTCAGGTTGCAGGCATTCCATGTTCAGGGGAACCTGGCACCGTCCAGGTCCTCGAGGTAGTAGGCCTCGTGTGAGAGAGCTTCGGCTACCTTGTAGGGGCCTTCCCAGTTCGGGGATAGCTTGCCGCACTCCCAAGGTTGAGATGCTTCGGCTCGGTGCAGCACCAGGTCGCCAGGCCGGAAGAACTTTGGTCTCACCCGCGCGTTGTAGTACTGTAGGCTCAGGTAGGCAACCCAAGAGGGGGGTAAATTGGGTTTTATAAAACTTTTGTACTATTTAAAATATCTATGAACTAAAGCAAGTATGTGCTAATACAATTCAAGTGCTCGTGTATTTCAAATAAATGCAGCGGAAATAAAGAAATAAAAGTACAAGGAGAACAATCACACAAACACAAAGATTTATAATGGTTTGGTGCCAACCAAGCACCTACATCCACTCTCCAAGAATCCATTGGGAATTCTACTAAGTTTGGTTTTATAACTTAGGCTCACCAACAACCTTTACAACTTGTTTTGTCTTCGGGCTTACAAGTCAAACCCTAGTTGGTTTCAAGGCTCACCAACAATCACCCTTGGTTTTACAGGATAACCAAGAACCTAAACAACTTGTTTTGGCTTCGGGCTCACAAGTAAAATCCTAGTTGGTTTCAAGGCTCACCAACAACCACTTTGGTTTTCAAAGGTTTACCAAAAACCTCTTTGGTTTTCCAAGGCTCACCAAAAACCTTAAGTAAAACAATGTAAGAGCAAGTTTAAATGAACACAATAAAAGCTATCTAAAATAAAGCAAATATCTCTATGAAGCCCTTGATTGTTGATGAAGATCTTGTCTTCAAGTTGATGAAGCCTTTGATTGATGCTTCTAGATGTAGACTTTGAATGCTCTCTTTGAAACTTGGAAGCTTGAAGGCTTTTAATCACTCAACTATTGAATCCTTTAAGAATATTTAAGAAACTCACCAAAGGATTACTTCCCCATTTGATTCTTGATGTTTATATAGCCTCCCAACACTTAAATGACCGTTTATAGTCGTTAGGGAGGAAAATATGGTCATTGGAGCCAAGTTGGAGAAGTTCTGCAGCCCAGAAAACTAGCCGTTACTGTTCAAGTGTTGACACTTCACCTCCAGGTGTCGACACTTCAGTTTCAAGTATCGACACTTCATTTTCCAGGTGTCAACACTTCACTTCCAAGTGTCGATACTTCAGCTCCAGGTGTCGACACTTGATTGAAAGTGCTTTCTGAAATTTTCTGTTTGTCTCAGGCCTTGAGTCGACACTTCACTCTTCAAGTGTCGACACTTGATCCTCAGGTGTCAACACTTCATTTTCAGGTGTCGACACTTGCCTGTGCCATTGCTGAAATATCTTCAAATAGAAACTTTAACATTTTCAAGTTCTTCCATATTAATTCCAAAGTCCATATACTTGATTTTTCATTAATTTAAGGACTTTTTCAACTGAAATACAAGCATTTATTCATCCAACGTGGTTGAGTACTAAGATCTGAAAAATACACTTAAAATATAATTAGTACTCATATATACTTAAACATTTTATCAATCATCAAAATCAAGACAGAGTCAACAATCTCTCCCTTTTTGATGATGACAAAACCTTTGAGTATATGAAAAGGGTAAGCTTAAAAAGATTAATAATAAGATAAACATGTAAGCTCAAAACAATAAGCACCATGCTCCCCCTCAAAATATGATCCAAAAAAAAAAATCTTCAAAAATATTTTTCAAAATATGCAAAATTTTCAAATTTTTAAAATTTCTTCTTCTTACTAATTCTTCCCTTTAGATAAAAATATTTTACATTCTTCTCCCCCTTTTGCACTTTCTTTCATTTCTCAAATGATTTTTCATGTTTATCCAATCTTCCCCTTTTCATACTTAACAATTTTCTCCCCCTTTTTGACATCATGAAAAAGGGTGAAAGGCAATACAAAGTGGGAATGAAGTCGGAAAGAATAGCAAGTAGGTCATCAAAATCAATGCATGAAATCAAATAATTATGATATCAATTGAATATGATACAAATTGAACATGATACCAATTGAAATATGATACCATTTGAATGTAACTTCCCTTAAAAAATTAGATTTGAAAACAAGGAGAAAGAGTATCAGAGCAATATAAGTACAGCATGATATCAAGCAAAATATTCAAAGCATCAAATATGATAACAAATCTTTGGATGCTCTTCCTAAATGTTATTCCTTCTTTGCAAATATGCATTTATTTGAGGAATAAAACATGAAAGCTCATGCATCAAGATTTAAAAATTTCAAGATATTCATGATTTTCAAAATACAAAGCATTTCTATCACTTAAAAATTTTTAGCATGATTTCAAATTCATTTTAAGATGATTTGATATGCATACAAATGCTAGAAGTAATATGATATCAAGTCTAGCTACTAGAGCAAGGATTTGTCAATATGCATACTTTCTTCTTAAATGTAACCCTTAACTACCAGTTCTATACTTGATTCAAATCAATTCTAACTTAAGCATAGATTCCAACAATGAAAGCACATAAATCGTAATATTTCACTTGAAATAATTCAAAAACTGTATTAATCAAAATCAAGTGAAAGTCTAATAATCATAAGTTAAAATCATGAGAGCATGAAATCCATTTACATCAAAATAGTCACGATCACAACTAATGATTATTAGTCTAAGCTTGATTCTAATTAATCAATTAAAATATTTTTTAAATCAATATGCATTTTTAAAAGTATTTTTCATGAAATACATTAATCAAAATCAAGTGAAGGTCTTACAATCATAAGTTTAATCATAATAGCATGAAATTCATCAATACCAAAAAGTTCATGATCATAGCCAATGATGATAAGTCTAGACTTGATTCTAATTAACTATTTAAAATAATTTTTCAAAGTAATTGATGCAATAAAAATTAATCTATATTTTTAATTATGGAAGGATATGTTTAGAATTTATCAATATACAAAGTCCTTCCTTTTACCATTTAGTTCAAAATGTAGCTTGTCCACTTCTTTAAATTGTCTTGTATAACCTCTTTTCAAGAACTTTCTTTCTTCATGTTGGGTTGCAAGACATTCCTGCAAAACAAATTAAATGGATATTTTTGGTACACAAACTTTCTTGGATCCTTTATGATTAGTAATTATGGTTCCTTTTGGAACCCAAACTTTTCTTAATCTAGAAGGATAAGCATTAAAACCACATTTAGAAGACAAATTGAAAGAAGCAGGAATAGAGAAATTTTTCAAAAGTTTTTGCTTCTTTTCCTCAACTAAAATATTTTTATCACAAAAATCTTTCAAAATAACATTTTCTTTTTCTAAAAATTCTTTTTCTTTAGAAAAGTTATTCTTTTCATTTTTCAAAATATCAATCCTGGTATTTAAATCACCATTTTATTTACAAGATTGGTGTTGTCAAGAGAAAATAAATCTACATGTCTATTTAATTTCTTGTGCTCAATTTTTAGCAATCTATATTCATGCACAAGATCATTAGATGCATCATGTGATTCTTTAAAGGTAAAATCATAATTATTTTTAGCACATACCTTTTTCTCATTTGCCATGAAGCAAAGATGGGCAACTTCATCATCCGTACTTGAATCTTCGCTATCGCTCAAAGTTACCATCATTGTCTTGAATTTCTTTTTGGCTTTGAAAGCCATTATCTTCTTTTCTGTATCAGCTTCCACTATCCTTTGCCATAAGTTCAACTCATAGGTCATGAGTGAACCGATAAGCTCCTCCAAAGGTAAGGTTTCTACATCTTTAGCTTCTTGGATCGCCGTCACCTTTGGATGCCATGATTTTAGCAAGGATCTAAGAATTTTGTTCACAAAATCAGCATTAGTATAGATTTTGCCAAGACTTTTTAATTCATTAATAATAGTCATAAATCTTGAAAACATATCAGATATAGATTCATAATGCATCATTTCAAAAATTTCAAAAGAATATACAAGCAAATTAATTTTAGTTTTCTTCACTTGAAGAGTACCCTCATGAGTAACTTCAAGTATGTCCCATATTTTTTTCGTCGATGTCCATGTAGAGATTCTATTAAATTCATTCAAGTCCAATGCACAAAAAAACAAGTTCATTGCTTTAGCATTGATTTCAGTTTGTTTAATGTTATATTCATTCCAATCCTCTTCGAGCTTTGGAATGGAAATGCCATTTACCAAAATGGAAGGAATATGAGGACCACTAACAATAATTTTCCAAAGATGATAACTAATAAATTGAATATGGATGCGCATACGAGTTTTTCAAAATGTGTAATTTATGCCATTGAAAAACGGTGGTCTAACACTAATACCTACAAGGGTTGCCATAATCTTTAACTCAAAATCATTAGATTTTCAAACAGAGCACCCGCTCTGATACCAATTGTAGGCTCAGGTAGGCAATCCAAAAGGGGGGGTGAATTAGGTTTTATAAAACTTTTGTACTATTTAAAATATCTATGAACTAAAGCAAGTATGTGCTAATGCAATTCAAGTGCTTGTGTATTTCAAATAAATGCAGCGGAAATAAAGAAATAAAAGTACAAGGAAAACAATCACACAAACACAAAGATTTATAGTGGTTTGGTGCCAACCAATCACCTACATTTACTCCCCAAGAATCCCTTGGAAATTCTATTAAGTTTGGTTTTATAACTTAGGCTCACCAACAACCTTTACAACTTGTTCTGTCTTCGGGCTCACAAGTCAAACCCTAGTTGGTTTCAAGGCTCACCAATTACCACCCTTGGTTTTACGGGATAACCAAGAACCTAAACAACTTGTTTTGGCTTCGGGCTCATAAGTAAAATCCTAGTTGGTTTCAAGGCTCACCAACAACCACTTTGATTTTCAAAGGCTTATCAAAAATCTCTTTGGTTTTCCAAGGCTCACCAAAAATCTTAAGTAAAACATTGTAAGAGCAAGTTTAAATGAACACAATAAAAGCTTTCTAAAATAAAGCAAATATCTCTTTGAAGCCCTTGATTATTGATGAAGATCTTGTCTTCAAGTTGATGAAGCCTTTGATTGATGCTTGTAGATGTAGACTTTGAATGCTTTCTTTGAAACTTGAAAGCTTGAAGGCTTTTAATCACTCAACTATTGAATCCTTTAAGAATATTCAAGAAACTCACCAAAGGATTACTTTTCCATTTGATTCTTGATGTTTATATAGCCTCCCAATACTTAAATGACCGTTTATAACCATTAGGAAGGAAAATATGGCCGTTGGAGCCAAGTTGGAGAAGTTCTGCAGCCCAGAAAACTAGCCATTACTGTTCAAGTATCGACACTTCACCTCCAGGTGTCGACACTTCAGTTTCATGTGTCGATACTTCATTTTTCAGGTGTCGACACTTCACTTCCAAGTATCGACACTTCAACTCCAGGTATCGATACTTTACTGAAAGTGCTTTCTGAAGTTTTCTGTTTGTCTCATGCCTTGAGTCGACACTTTACTCTTCAAGTGTCGACACTTGATCCTCATGTGTCGACACTTCATTTCCAGGTGTCAACACTTGCCTGTGCTATTGCTGAAACATCTTCAAATTGAAATTTTAACCTCTTCAAGTTCTTCCATATTAATTCCAAAGTCCATATACTTGATTTTTCATTAATTTAAGGACTTTTTTAACCGAAATACAAGCATTTCTTCATCCAACATGGTTGAGTACTAAGATCTGAAAATATACTTAAAATATAATTAGTACTCATATATACTTAAATATTTTGTCAATCATCAAAATTAAGATAGAGTCAACAAGTACCGAGCCACCCGTTGCCGGTATGCTGCCATCCGGAGTCGAGCTTTGTCCCTCTTTTCTTTGAGGAGGTTCAAGTTGAGCAGGAGATGCGCGGAGTTCTGCGCTTCGTCATACTGCTACACCCACAGCGTGGGCACTCCGAGCTCCACTAAGATGACTACCTCGGCACTGAAGATAAGGTTTAAAGGTATTTCATCAGTTGCCATTCTGGGTGTCGTGTGGTAGGCCCATAAAACACTTGGGAGTTCTTCCGCCCATCTTCCCTTGGCTTGGTCCAGTCTGGTTCTGAGGCCTTGAAAGATGGTTCGATTGGTCACCTCAGCCTCCCCGTTTGTTTGGGGGTGAGCTACCGAGGTGAAGCGATGTTAGATGCCGTGCTCAGTGCAGAATCCTTCGAACTCCCGGTTGTCGAATTGTCACCCGTTGTCGGTGATGATACAGTGGGAGAGTCCAAAATGACAGATAACCGACTTCCAAAAGAATTGACGGACATTGGCTTCAGTGATTTGAGCTAGCGGCTCTGCTTCGACCCACTTGATGAAGTAGTCAATCGCCACCAGCAGGAACCTTCGTTGTCCCGGTGCAGGGAGAAATGATCCTAGGATGTCCATTCCCCACTGAGCAAAAGGCCATGGGACCGAGAGTTGGGAGATCAGCACCACTGGTTGATGCTGTATATGGGTATGGCACTGGCATTTGTCACATCTCTTGACAAAGTTGATGGCATCCTCCCTCATGGTCTCCCAGAAGTATCCTTGACGAAAGGCTTTGTACGCCAGCATCCTTCCTCCCACATGGTTCTCGCAGAGGCCTTCATGTATCTCTTGGAGTACGAAGGCTGCCTCCACGGGCCTGAGGCACTTCAGGAGCGGGTAGGAATGAGATCGACGGTAGAGCTGGCCTTCCATTAAAACAAACTGGGAGGCCTTCTTCTTGATGAGTCTGGCTTCCATGCGGTCCTCTGGCAAGGTGCCCTCAGTAATGTACCTGACATACCTGTCCATCCAGCTCGGCTTCGAGGTGACTGCTGCACCTCCTCTGGATCTTCGTAGCTTGGATTCTTGAGGTACTCGATGTAGGCGCACCCCAGTGATGAGTCCGGCAGGATCGCGAGCCTTGATAGTGCATGCGCGCGAGCGTTCTCCCCACAAGAGATGTGAGAGATGCTGAAGTGTCAGAAACCTACCATGCTCGAGCTGACTCGCTCCAGGTACTTCATCATCTGGGGATCTCTGGCCTCATATTCTCTGGAGACTTGTCTAGCAACCAGTTGGGAGTCGATAAAGACTTTCAGGCTATGTACATCTAGCTCGCGGGAGACTTTCAGTCCCGCAAGGAGTGCCTCGTACTCCGCCTGGTTGTTTGTCATGGCAAACTTGAAGTGGAGGGCACACTCTGTCACCACCCCGTCGTCATTGGTGAGGATGAGCCCTACTCCTCTTCCGCCGGAGTTGGACGTGCCATCCACGTGGACAATCTAGGGCTTCTCCTCTGTTCTGAGCTCAGTTTGATGCTCCATTATTGTTTGCTTTGGCTTTTCGATGAGCCCCGTGCACTCAACCACAAAGTTAGCTAGGACCTGGGCCTTCTGTGACGGCCTCGGTCGGTACGCTATGTCAAATTTGCTTAGCGTCAGGGACCACTTGGCCAGCCTCCCAGAGGTCTCGGGGTGGTTGAGTATGGTCCTCAGCGGCTGATCCATCACGATCGCGATGGGGTGCGCTTGGAAGTAGGGCCTGAGATGCTTAGTAGACATTATTAGAGCAAAAACGAGTTTCTCAGAGCGAGTATACCTGATCTCCGCATCACGAAGGATTTTGCTGGTGTAGTACACCAGCTTCTAGGATCTGTCCTCGTCTATGCGGACGAGGACTAAGCTGACAGCTCCAGGTATGACTGTCAGGTAGAGCAGGAGCTCTTCTCCTTCCTCTGGTCGGGAGAGCAGTGGAGGAGAGGCCAGAAATTCTTTCAACTCCTCGAAGGCCGTCTTGCACTCCTCCATCCAGGTGAAGTCGTGCATCTTGCATAGCACCTTGAAGAAGGGAAGGCAGCGGTCGGCTGATCTCGAGATGAACCGGCTCAGGGCTACAACCTGTCCCGTCAAGCGCTGGACCTGCTTCTTGGATGTCAGGTGCTCCATGTTGACGATCGCCTGGACCTTCTCCGGGTTTGCCTCAATGCCCCTCTGAGTGATCATGAAGCCAAGGAATTTTCTGGTTGCCACTCCAAAAGTGCACTTCGTCGGGTTCAACTTCATCTGGTGTTCTCGGAGGTTGTGGAAGTCTTCGACGAGGTCGGCGATATGGTTCGAGCTCGGCTTGCTCATGACAAGCATGTCATCCACATACACCTGCATATTCCAGCCAATTTGGTCTTTGAAGATCCTATTGACCAGACGCTGGTACGTGGCCCCAGCATTCTTTAGACCAAAGGGCATCATCCTATAACAGTATGTCCCTTGGTCGGTGACGAAGGCAGTGTGCTCCTCGTCCTCTGGGTGCATCCGGATCTGATTATACTCGAAGAATGCATCAATGAAGGAGAGTAGCCGGTGTCCCGAGGTGGTATCCACCAACTGGTTGATCTTCGATAGGGGAAGCTATCCTTCGGGCATGCCTTGTTGAGGTCGGTATATTCTACACAGATATTCCATTTGTCATTGCTCTTCTTCACCATTACCACATTCGCCAGCCAGCTCGGATATTGTACCTCCTGGACGAAACCGGCGGCAGGAGTTTGTCTACCTCCTCCTTGATGGTCGCCTGCCTCTCCGAGGCGAAGCTTCTCTTCTTTTGCTGAACTGATCGGTGTTTTGGGTCAATGCTCAATTTGTGAGTGATGATGTCAGGGGAAATACCTAGCATGTCCACCGCCATCTAGGCGAAGACATCTGTGTTTCCCTGCAGGAACTCTAATAGGTGGGCCCTCTCCTTATCCTCCAGTTGGGCCCCAATCTGCACCGTCTTCGCAGGGTTATCTCCGAGTGGGTAGGAGAGCAGGCATTTGACTGGACCTCTCCTGGGGTCTTGAGCCCTTTGGTCAAGATCGTCCACCCTGGGGTCATCCTCGGGGATCTTGGTCCTAGGGAGAGTTTGGAAGTAGTGTTGCACCAGCTGGGGTGCTCCCCTTATCTCCCCAACGCCGTAAGGGATCGGGAACTGCACGAGTAGTCTCTTGGTGGAGACGACTGCATCGAGCAGGTTGAGTCCAGGCCGGTCAAGGATCACGTTGTAGGCTGATGGGAGCCTAACAACTATGAAAATCATCATGACGGTGCTCTGCCGAGGTGGGGTCCTGGCAGTGACTGGGAGAGTAATCTCTCCTTCGATCCTTACAGAATCACCTATGAAACAAGTAAGGGGAGTGTGCACAAGTTTGAGCCGAGTAGGAGAGAGATTCATCCTGGAGAAGGTATCATAGAAAAGCACATCTATGGAGCTTCCACTATCAACCATGATGTATTTTACAGGATGCTTCACGATCATCATCTCGATGACCACGACATCATTATTTACATTCCCCCCCATTTTTCCCTTTCCTCATAAAGGGGAGTACATTTTCAGATTGCCCTGCCCCCCGAGCCTTCTTGGATGCGCGCTCGGCTCCCCAGCATGTCATCCCTATCGGCTTCTCAGTAGGGTGGTTATCGATTACAGGAGCTGGTGGAAGAGCAACGAGCGCCTGAGGTTCTGCTTGAGGTCTGCCCCCCACAAACCATCCGAGGTAGCCCCTCTTGATGAGTTCTTCGATCTCTTTCTTGAGGTTGCGGCATTCCTCGGTGTCGTGGTTATGGTTGTGGTGGTAGCAACAGTACTTCATTTTGTCATGGCCAGTGGATGATCTCATCGAAGGTGGGCACTTTAGGTAGGGCTCACCCTCGATTTCCATGAGGATCTTCGTCCTCAGGGCGAGGAGGGGGGTGTAGCGCCCTTCAGGAATGGGAGAACTTCTCGGTCTCAACCCCTGGCGAAAGCTCGGAGGTGGGGGTCCCAGCTTCCGCATCCTGGATGCCTCGATGGGGACTGGCTTCTTCAGCAGCTTCCCGTCGAGCTCCTGCCTCGTACGATCCGCCTCCTCAGCATGGATGTACTTCTGAGCTCGAAGGAGGTGCTCATAGTAGGTCTTTGGGGGCTTCTTGTCAAGCGAGTAGGTCAGGCGGGAGGTCCTGAGTCCTTGCTTCATTGCCAGTATGGCGACTGGCTCATCAAGGTTGTAAATCTCCAACATGGCAGCCTTGAAACGAGCCACGTAATCCCGCAGGGATTCAGGTTCTGCTACATGATGGAGAAGAGGCTATTCACCTCTCGTGGTATCTTCTGACAAGCATCGAAGTGGGCTACGAACTTCTGCCCTAGCTGGGCAAAGGAGCTGAAACTCTCTGGCTCAAGGCGGGTGAACCACACCCGAGCCGCCTTTCGGAGGGTAGCAGCGAAGGTGAGCAGAGGAGGGCGTCGGTGGCCCCTTGGACTCTCATGAGGGCCTTGTAACTTTCTAGGTGGTCCAGGGGATCGATGGTCCCGTCGTAGGGATCCACCTGTAGCATACGGAACCGATTCGGGATCGGCTCCTCTTAGACTTCTCAGGAGAATGGGGGACGGGTGTCGTAGCTCGCTGGCTCACTGGTGGAGCTCGACTTCGACAGCGACCCTGGGGTTCTGGGAGAGCTTAGCACGGCAAGGAGTCTGGGTAGAGTATCTGACATGTCAGCTTTCTTTGATGTGTCGTCTGACAGGTGCTCCACATCAGCGATCCTGCCACATCAATAGCCATTATGTTACTACAAACTATACAAGTGATCCCATATGGCTGCACATATTCATAACATTTAAGAAATGAAAGAAAGGAAACATCAATTTAGAAATGAAAATTTCAGTACTTCAAAATATTTCAACAAGGTAGAGTGTTCCAAACTCCTAGTGGGGGAGATAATGAATGATAAAAAGAAAAAAAAAAGAGAATAAAATATGAGAAGATAAGTCTTCATACTTCTGCTACTTGATCGATGGAGCCTCAGGTTGAGTCTCCATGGGTGCTTCATATCAACAACGTTGGATGGTACATCAATAGCAGGAGTGACTTTTGGAGTGGTCGATGGTGAGGCTTCAACAAATACACCAACAATCTCTTGCACCTCCACTGCCCCCTCTTCCTCCACCAGATAGGGGACACTTAGGATAAGGAGGGCCATGTTGAAGTCTAGGAAGTGCTCCTTCACCTTATTTTTATAGTCTAGGAAGGTGCTCACCGACCCCTCACCTACGTTATCTAGAAAGTCCTCGGAGGACTTGTATTCCTTCACTGTCTTTTCTTTGGCTTTTTTGAGCTCCTCCTCTTAGAGCTTTTGGAGAGAAGCTTGATTTATTTTGACCTCTTTGTTGGTATCAGAGAGGTCGGTCTTCAAACGATTTATTTGAATAAAAGTAGTGACCTCTAACTCTATCTTCTGGAACTTAGTGACTGTAAATTGCTTGGCTGCCTTCTTCATTGCTTCATCGGCTGCTAACAACCTCTTCTCCAAGTTTGTTCTTACCCCATCATACTTGATGAGGAAACTTCTGAGGTGATTGACATTGGAGATAAGCTAAAATGGAAGTAAAGAAATAGACTTAGAAGAAAGAAAAAGTAGAAAAAAAAGAGAAAGAAAATAACAAGATGGAAGAATGCTTACCTAGAAAAGCCCAAGATAGCTCTCACTAAGCACTTGGAAAAAGGGACATTTCCTGCTCTACTATGTCTATAGGAAGGAGGATCATCTCCAACAACTCTTGAATGAGCTTTGGATCCTTGTGGGCCACATCGTTCATCATTAATTTTTTCTTCAGAATAAAGTGCTCTTCCGAAGCACTCACAGGTTGAGTAGTGGCAGGCAAAGGTGATCGAGAAATATCCAATGACTCGGTCAGATGGGCCACCGAGAGAGGTGGCATCGATGCCTCTACTAGAGTAGGAGATTGGCTACTCCCCAATACAGTCGCACTAGACAAAGACATTGGGAGAGGTGATTCCCCCCGCTTCTTTCTTTTCACCTCTTTGGTAATATCCAACTTCTTTCTCTTAGCTGCATTCTGGAGTTTTTCTAGTTCGAGCTTTAATTTTGTAAATAAAAGATCCGAGTAGTGGTTAAGAAATCGGCAATACCTAAAAACTATATAAAGATAAAAAAAGTAAAAAAAAATTTAAAGTGGTCATACTTACTATGAAAACTGATTAGGCTGATACCTGCATCATACAAGGCCTGATCAGTCAAAAGAAGTCTAAACTCCAGTGCATGAACTTTAAGTAGTTTTTTGTAGGGCTCCAAGTCTACATCTAAGGGAGTCTTATTGTAATTCGGCTTGATCCAGGCCTAGTTCTAGGAGGACCTAATACCTAAGGGTCGATCTGAGGAGATAAAGGAAAACCTATTCTTCCACCACGGATGGATGTTAGAATGCCCTCTACTAGCTTATAGGATTGTTTATGGATGAAGTAGTACCACATCTTATTATATAGTTGAGATTTCAACATAAAAATTGCTCAAAATAAAAAATACCTAGGCTCTATTCCAACTAAGTCACAGATAAGGATGAAGCTAAGAATCACCCTAAAGTCACTTGAAGAAAAATAGGTCAGAGTTACCTTATAAAAGTCTAAGATATTTTTAATGAATGGATGAAGAGGGAACTAAACTCTAGCACTGAATACATCTTTATAAAAAGCGATACATTTGAATGGAGGAGATATAACCCGATCATCTAGAGTCGGAACAATCATCCTAATGCTATTAAGAATGAAATACCTATCCCTAAGCTTCCTAAGGTTTGTTTCTCTAATCTTAGACCTCTCTAGGTTAGGGCCCAGGGAGGCCCTCCTATGGCATCTTATAGGGATATTAGAAGGAGCCGAGTGCTCTTCCTAAACCAAGTTTGGATTTGCTATACCTACCTTAGAACTCTTTACTTTCCTAATGGCCATCTTAACCTTAGAGGCCATGGCTACAAACAAGAAAGGTTAAAGGGAAGAAGAATAAGCTAAGGTCTTTTACCAAGAAAAGCGAAGTCCTAAATCTCCTATCTAAGGCCAATGAATAGAACTCCAAAAGGAGGTTTGCCTATTAACTCTCTTAGAAGGATGAAGGTAGGAAAGCAGAAGATAAATAATCTGGGTTGAAGAAGAAGGTCTCTATTTATAATGATGCTCGATGGCCTAGATTAAATCACCTCACTATCAAAATCCCATCCACATCACTTGATCTCTGGATAAAAGGATGGGCCACTCATCCCATGCCACGTGGATCGCCTCTTTGGCTAGGGGCCATACCTTATGGGTCGAGCGATCGCTATTTCTTTGAAAATTGCCTGCTGCTAGTTTAATGATTTCTTGTGAAAAAGGGTGCATTACATTAAATGCCATATGGCAAAATGGTGGCGCAATTAAAATTTTCCTACTAAAAGTATATGGGAGCTTATTGCTATACTTTTGAGTTGAAAGTAGGGGACAAGTGTTGTAGAATAAATAACATGTTTGCCCTCTTTTGATCTTGTCATGGTCAATTGCCGATTAGCAAAGAAGTATTTGGTCAATTTTCAATCTCTTATCAAGGTATATGATGTCTGATGATCGTAGACTAACCTCTTATTAAGGTGTGAAGTACTTATTGACTAGGAGCCAATGTCTTACTGAGGCACAGAGAGCCTATCGATCAAGAGACAATCTCTCTCCATGGTATAAGACACCTATTAGCTAGATACCGATCACTTGTTAAAGTATAAGATGCTCAACTACTTACTAGACATGCACTGATCGCTTATCTAAATCAAGTACATAATTCTATAATTTTATTTAATATGAAGCATATCTTTCAAAGGCATGTGAACCATTATGACAATGTTAGTGAAATGGTTATAAAGAAATGTAGCAAACCACCTTACAAACTGACCTCTTAACGGCCTAATCGACTTAACTGCTCACTTAACAACTTAACTCCCCATAAATAGTTAGAACTTCTTGGGATATGGTTTGCAGGCATGGATGTTTTGCAATTTTAGCCTTTTTCTTTTTTGATAGAAATTTTGTAATAATCATGGATGGGCATCTAACCACAAGCTCATCCAACAAAATAAAAAGTGATGTGACTAAAGTAACTAATTGAAACAATTTTAAGCATCGCCATAGATGTAATTTAAATAAATCTTTTTGAAAAATAATGCTACATTTAATATCAAATATCTATTATAAAATAATATTAAATATTTTATAATTCTGCATAAAGAATTGAATCTAAGATCTATTAAAAAATTTCCTACTATTTAGTCACCATGGTAACCTTAACTTCTAATATAAAGTTTTAGTTTATTATACTTATTTAAAATTTATTCATATTATAAAATATAATTATTTTAAATACATTATGATATTTTAATTTTTAATAACTAATTAATTTCAAAAAATTCAATCCTCTTCTTTTTGAAAGAAAATAAAAAATATATTACTTCATTTTACTATTTATAATATTTTAAAAATCTTATTATTTAAAATAATTTTTAAAATAGAAATAATTTTAATATATTTTTATAATCATGAATATTTTTTTCTAAAGTTCTTTAAAAGTAAATAAGTCATAATTCTTCTTATTTATACTATAATTAAAAATAATGCCTTTTAATATATAATATTTTTAAAACTTTGTATTATATATTTTTATATAAGTAATCTTTAAATTCTTCATATACTTTTGATATAAATTAAGTTGGATCAGATCTACATTTTTGGTTAAATATATTTCTTGTAGATTTTTTAATAATCACATTGTAGATCATTACTTAGTTATGGTACATTGAATTTAATATTAATAATAAATTTTATATCAAAAATTATTTTTAGTTAATTATTAAATTATCTTGAATCATATGGTTGAAACTATATTAATTTTAAAATTTATTTTTGTGATAAATTCATAAAATTTATCAAAAAAATAAATCATAAATAATTAATAATAAAAACTATTAGTTATATAATGATGTATAAATGATAAAATTTATTTCAACGATAAATGATCAATATTCTGTAATAGAATTATAAATATTATCGATTAGGTTTATTTAATCATAAAATATTATTCCTATAATATACCATCATAATATCATAAATTTTAGCAATATCTATAAATAACTATCATAATATTATAGATTTTTTATAATAATTTTTAAAATTATCATAATGAAATATAATTTCTTGTAGTGGTAATAAGATACTATCGCTATATGATAACTTTTAGTAATATTATTAATGAAGTACTATAATATTATATATCTTTTATGATATGTTTTAAAATCATTACTAGAGAGTATTTATAGTAATTGTAGACATCAATTAATTATCAATATTTTCAAAAAAATATTGATAAAGAATTTTATTTTAAGGAGGATTGGAACAAGTATCTTTTATTTGAATAGCAAATTCTTAACTACCAAGTTACAACTTATATTATTATATATAAAAATAGTTTATTTAACTTGTTAAAATACATTCATGCCATTAAATAAATCTTTAATGTATATTTTAATATTTGATATTTTAATATTTTCAAAATATTTTTATTTTTATTAAAATAAAAATGAAATTAATTTATAATTATTTATATTTTATGTTTTATTGTTAAAAATATTCAAAAATTAACTTTTGTGCATCTCCATATACATATATATTTTTTTCACAAATTTCTTAAAAATAGTTAATTTATGATTATTTTTATTTATACTATAATAAAAAGCAACAATAACTTTTTATACAAAAAAATTAATATTATTATATTATTTTTTAAAAATAATTTTATGCTTAATATTTTAATATAAGCTTGATCAAATCAATGACCTATATGTAGTAATGCTAAAAATATATATGTATGATAATATATTTGATGAGATTAATATGAGTTAACCCTACTTTGTATAAAAATTAATAATATAAAATATAGTGATATTTTTATAAAATCATGTGAATTATGTTATTCTTTACTGTTAATAACTGTTCTAGTATTAGTATTTCAAATTATATGTCAAGATTCTCCTAAACTAGAAGGCAAATCTGATCCCAATTATCTTAACTTACCAAGTTCATCATACAATTTATACTTTTTTTTAAAAAAACCTCAATATCTGAGGCCTTAAGAAAGGCAAGCAGGCAATAAGATCTTAGCATGATGCCAACCAATGCATTTAACCAATATATGGAGATTCCTCTAACTTGATAAGATATGGAGGTCCCACATCCCCCGCTTGGCGAAAAATCAAGCCCAGATGGATGCCAAGCCATATTTATATATTACCGATAGATCTCGGAATCAAATAATTTTTTAAAATAATGCTACATTTCATATTAAATATCTGTTATAAAAAAATTAAATATTTTATAATTCTACACAAAGAATTGAATCTAAGATCTATTAAAAATTTTCCTACTATTTAGCCACCATGGTAACCTCAACTTTTAATATAAAGTTTTAGTTTATTATACTTATTTAAGATTTATTCATATTATAATATATAATTATTTTAAATACATTATGATATTTTAATTTTTAATAACTAATTAATTTCAAAAAAATCAATCCTCTTCTTTTTGAAAGAAAATAAAAAATAAATTACTTCATTTTACTATTCACAATATTTTAGAAATCTTATTATTTAAAATAATTTTTGAAATATTAATATTTTCATACATTTTTATAATCATGAATATATTTTTCTAAAGTTCTTTAAAAAGTAGATAAGTCATGATTCTTCTTATTTATACTATAATTAAAAAATAATGCTGTTTAATATAGAATATTTCTAAAACTTTATATTATATATTTTACATAAGTAATCCTTAAATTTTTCATATACTTTTAATATAAATTAGGTTGGATTAGATCTAAATTCTTGGTTAAATATATTTTCTTGTAGATTTTTTAATAATCACATTGTAGATCATTACTTAGTTATGGTACATTATATTTAATATTAATAATAAGTTTTATATCAAAAAACATTTTTAGTTAATTATTAAATTATCTTGAATCATATAGATGAAACCATATTAATTTTAAAATTTATTTTTTAACAAATTTGTAATAATACAAATTTATCAAAAAATAAATCATAAATAATTAATAATAAAAACTATTAGTTATATAATGATGTACAAATGACAAAATTTATTCAACAATAAATGATCAATATTCTATAATAGAATTATAAATATTATCGATTAGGTTTTATTTAATCATAAAATATTATTCCTATAATGTACCATCATAATATCATAAGTTTTAGCAATATCTACAAAAAATCTATCATAATATTATATATTTTTAATAATAATTTTTAAAATTATTATAATAAAATATAATTTCTTGTTGTGGTAATAAGATACCATTGCTATATGACAACTTTTAGTAATATTATTAATGAAGTATTATAATATTATATATCTTTTATGATATGTTTTAAAATCATTACTAGAGAGTATTTATAATAATTGTAGACATCAATTAATTATCAATATTTTCAAAAAAATGTTGATAAAGATTTTTATTTTAGGAAGGATTCGAACAAATATCTTTTATTTGAATAGCAAATTCTTAACTACCAAGCTAGAACTTATATTATTATACATAAAAATAGTTTATTTAACTTATTAAAATACATTCATGTCATTAAATAAATCTTTCATGTATATTTTAATATTTCTAAAATTATTTTTTATTAAAATAAAAAAATGAACTTAATTTATATAATTATTTATATTTTATGTTTTATTGTTAGAAATATTCAAAAATTAACTTTTGTGTATCATATTCATATATAACTTTTCACAATTTTTTAAGAATAGTTAATTTATGATTACTTTTATTTATACTATAATAAAAAGTAACAATATTTTTTTATGCAAAAAAGTTAATATTATTATATTATTTTTTAAAAATAGTTTTTATGTTTAATATTTTAATACAAGCTTGATCAAATCAATGATCTATATGTAGTAATGCTAAAAATATATATGTACGATAATATATTTGATGAGATTGGTATGACTTAACCAAGCTCTGTACAAAAATTAATAATGTAAAATATAGTGATAATTTTTTAAAATCATGAGAATTATGTTATTCTTTACTAGCATATTAGTTAAATATCATAATCACAGCTCTAATTTTAGTATTTCAAATTATATATCATTAAATATAAATTTATAATGATATTTATAACAAAGTATTATCAATTAAAAAATATTTATTGAAAGATAGTGGGATTTTTATTATATACAGTAAAAAAAAAAAACTTAGCATCATATAATGAGAAATGCCATGGGCAATTTATTATCAAATATTATTTTTGTTGTAGCAATTTTTTTTTTTTGATAAAGCAAAAGGAATGGGGGGGAAAAATCCAGGTGTAGCTACCTCGCAGGCCCTAACCCGCCAGGTAATGTTCGATGCAAGTTGCTCAGATTTGTGCAAGCTTTTTTCATCTAAAGGTGAGTACGTCAACTTGATACCACTAAGGTGCCGGCTAGTAGAACGGGAACAAAGGGGGAGACCCTGACCTCTCACTCATATTAATGATCGCGGGCTTTAGATAAATCCTGGATTTAATCAAGTTACTGTAAAGATCCTTTATTGAATCAACGACCAGTTGATAGTGAGGTAAGGTCTCTATCAATCGGGTTACTATCTTATCTTAGTGATTGTTGTGGCAATTTTGGTTAGATGGTTCTCCTCATGTGAATGACATTTCTTATTTAATTAGAAGGGGACCAATGATGCGATTGTGGTCACCATTTTCTTGAAAAGGAAAAGGCCAGACAAGGACAAACAAATGTGATTCACGATGAACAAAAAGACAGTTATAAGCTAGATCTAATATCTTCGTGTCTGAACAATAATAATTTAGAATTTTGTCTTATATATGTCAGTGCTTTGCATATTTAAGATTGTCCTAAATGGAAGGAGAAAGTGATCCTATTAAAAAAACAAGAGGAAGGTTAGACTAGGCCTAATATCCTATGTGCAAATCTAGTAATAAGACGAGAGGAGCGTTAGAATGGACCTGATATCCACATGTCCAAACAAGAATAATTTAAAATTTTATCTCATTTGAGATTCTCCTAAATGGAAGTAGGATATTGTTTTGACTTACCAAAAACTACCATATAACTTAGGATTTTTTAAAAATATATTCTACATTTGAATCCTTGATGTGCTGAAAGGCATGGTCCCATCATGAGGTGACAATCAATACTTGTAATTGAGATTTAGAGATTTTTCTAACTTGATAAGATCGCAAAGAGTTTTGTAATGATAGAAATATCAAGACAAAAGCTGAATCAATTGCAAAGGCTCTGTCTACCAATACTGAGCCAAGAGGAATGGCTTTTTCATGTTACTTTCGCCCATTGATTGCTATGTAGAGCTCCCAAGTCCTTAGAGTGACTTGAGGAGGACATCTTTTTAATAAAGATGCCAATTTTATCCAACCCTATCTAGTACCTAACTTTAATTGGATGGGTTTTACCTAACCCATTTAAACTCAAAATAGGATATAGGTTTTACATATAATAGTCAAAAATATCACTAAAAAGTAATAGAAAAATTTTGCAATGTTTTCATAAATATGATGGACATGTATTTCAACAACTCCATTGCAAATCTCTAAAAAATGAAACAAATCTAATAATATGTAAATTCTAAATATATAAACAAATATCTATACCTCTACGTTAAATGCTATTAAATATATATGTAAATAAATATATAAACAAATATTATATGTTAACATATTTTAGTTGTAAGGATCCTTGTATGTATATGTTAAACTCTCGTAACTACTGTTAAAAAAAAAAATCAGCATTTTCACATCTAAATATCTTATTGTGTTGGTGAGAGCTACTAGTTGATTTACATATTATAAAAGCTGAGTATGATGTAACAACCACGGGACTGACTTGATTGATAGATCATATATAAGACATCAGTTGAGAAATTATTAATTTGTAAAATCATTATCTCAAACATGCTGATGGAATATATTTTGGGGGTCAAGATGTCCAGCAATTATTGCATTCTCATACATTTTTGTTATACAAATTGTGGTAACCATGGCCATCTTACCACAAGGTCATCATATCCATGAATCAAAATAGAAAGTGATGTGACTAAAGCAATAAAAAAGTTATCATGTTGTATGTATCCTATATATGTCATACGTACGAGCTATCTTAGCTATATGTCAAGTCCTCATGACACGAGATCATACCCATGTAGTGCTTCTCCTTACATATAAAAACACCTTAAAGTTTAAGGTACTATAATTCCTTCTTTAAGGAACCAAAAAGATACAATAGCATCTTAATAGGGTACCTTAAATCAAAAACATGTAATAAAAGGAAAGGGTACCTTTTTCTTTTTCTTTTTCTTTTTTTTTGGATACAAAAGGAAAGGCTACTCTTTGGAAAACTATCTTTTACACACCCCATATATACAAAAAATTATTTGTTGGACTAGATCCACAAGCTTAGCTTGGTGGTAGACCAATCCAACCATAAAGGAACACATACAAATTAACATGGACAACAAGAACAAGAGCAACATAAGCATGTTTGTGTGTGTGCATTTGTATTTGGACTAGTCCACCATTGGACCGGTGGATTTGGTCCAAAGAATAATTTCACCCGTATATAATTCAAACAGAAAAAAGTCTATATATTGTCCATCTATCCCACTCACATGGGAACCACTTGGGATGCGTATGGCTGGCACTTATGATCGGCTTGATTAACTAGTCACATGTATGATGGGAGTATGTAGTGGAATTAGTTGGACAAAACTTAGAGTGACATTGATGGGATCCCTTTGATAATCGGAGCTAATTTATATTACAACTAGTTGAGCGAATTGATCTTGGAAAACTATAGCATTCTGAATGGTATAGGAGGCACCGGATCTCAATTTGCAGGTCCCATTCTTTTTTTGGCATCTTGTTAAGCCTTGTCTTATTTCATGATATTTGTTCCAATACTGATGCCATGGTTTGATTGTCCTCATCACCTGTACATGTATTCTTGTGACTGATGAGGTGACTGTGGTCACCATTTCAATAAAAAGAAGAAAGGCACGTAATATTCTAGTGACTGATGGGGTGACTGTGGTCACCATTTCTATAAATAGAAGAAGGGCACATAAGGACTTCTTTTTATGGATATGTATATATGTATGTTATATAGCAATGCAAATCTTTGTTCAACAAAGAATAAAAGGTCATTAAAAAACAGGGATGGAAATGAAATTTTTATAATAAAAAATTAAGCATAAAATAAGAATCAATTCCAGGGATAGATAAACTTTAAAGAAGTGAAGTCTAGATCATGTCGGTTATAATTTTTATGTTTGGAACCAAGGAGACTAATAATGTAAAAACAAGCAGAAGGTTAAACTCAATCTATTATCCGTATGCCCAAATAATACTAATTTAAAATTTTCTCGTGCCGGTGTTGAGCATGTTCGAGATTCTCCTGAACGGAAGGCAAATATGATCCCAAGTATCTTTGACTCGCCAAGTCAATCATACAATTTACATTTTTTTTTTTAATTCAATTTTTGAGGCCTTGGAAAAGGCAATAAAATCTTAGCATGAGGCCAACCAATGCATGTAACCAAGATATGGAGATTCCTCTAACTTGATAAGATGCGGAGGTCCCACGTTCCCTGGTTGGCGAAAAATCAAGCCCAGATTGCTGCCAAGTGATGTCCCCACGTCCCCCAGACGGGTGCCAACTGCCAAGCCATGTTTATATATTACCGATAGATCTCGGAATAAGAAACAAAGAAGATTGAAAGGGACGAGACAGGTGAGGAAAGAGATTCAAAGGAATGGAACCACGAACAGAAATAATTTCCGCAGAGAGCTCACCGTCCGAAGCCAGTTGAGTACTCGATACCCACAACCCCACACTTGCTATAATACCTCTATATACGTTTTGTGAGAGAGAGAGAGCTCTGATTTGGTGTTTTTTTAGTTTAATAAAATATGCCTGGTGATGTCCCAAGGCATCAATTAATTTGTCAGTTTGAGATGCAACGAACTATTGAATATACTATTGTTGCTCAAAAGTGTGCGTTTCATATATTATATCAGGTTTGGTGTTGCAACTTTTTTCTTTTTTTTTCGCTTTCTTTTGTTTCTTACAACTTCAACTGAATTCTTACTTTTGATCCAGTGAATTGTACAAAATAACTTACTTAATCATTGATTTTTCAGTAAAAAATAGATTTACCTTATTTGTAAAATGATATATGTTTAAGCTTTCTTGATATTTTTACGCGGGTCTAGGTAAGGAGTAAGCAATGCACATTAGTTAATGCTCAATATATATTATTGAATATCTAATAGATATATACATTTTGAATATAAGAATATATTTATTTAGATTATCACCTGCTCTCATGTTGAGATCCATAAATAAAATTATCTAGTATAGAATGAAAAAATCAATAAGAATAGAGTTAGACAAACTTAACTTATATATTGAGACCGAAACACAAGTAATCTGGATTGTTTGGATTATTTTATGTTCATAAATTCATCACCACCAAATTGGTAGCTAGGTTGGTGCATAAATTCATCACTTTAGTTATCCAAGAAATTTTGGATATTTTGGAGTTGGTTATAATGAATCCTTTTAAAACTAATACCTTTTTAATTATATTTCTATTTAATTTTCTAAAATTGCAAGAATATGCTTTATGACCTATCTTTCCCCCCAACAAACACAAGCAATATTTGAAGTAGGATTAGGAAGGGCTTTTACAAAGAAAATTTTCAAATATTTTATTTCTTTTGAGATTTGAAATCTAGACTGGCTTTATTGGAACTTACTTTTGATTATCTAAAATCATTTAAAATTTTTTGGAGCTAAATGTAAATTTATCAATAATAGGCTTAAGTTTTTCAACTTCTTTCTTCAAATTATGGTTTTCTTGATGTAAACACTTCTTTAAATTTATTTTGAAATCAGGCTTTTACAAAGAAAATTTTCAAATATTTTTATTTCTTTTGAGATTTGAAACCTAGACTGGCTTTATTGAAAATAACTTTTTGATTATCTAAAATCATTTAAAACTTTTTGGAGCTAAATGTAAATTTATCAACAATAGGCTTAAGTTTTTCAACTTCTTTCTTCAAATTATGGTTTTCTTGATGTAAACACTTCTTTAAATTTATTTTGAAATCATTTCTTTCTTATTATACCACTCAAAATTTTGTTTACTCAAATCTTTATTTTTCAAAACAAGTTTTTCAAATTCAATCATAAATTCAAAAAAAGTATCTTGTAATTCTCCAAAGATGAAATCTAGAGTGTGTTCAGAAGTTACCTCATCCTTTTATACTAGGAGATATAAATTTGCTACTTTTGAGACTTTATATTAGAGCTAGAGCCTTTACTATTATTTCATATGGCCATCATTGTTTTCTTCTCGAATCTTTTGGATAATTTATTAAGAAGGGGACATCCTACTTTGAAGTATCGGGTGTAACACCAGAAAAAAAAAAAAAAAAAAAAAGGCCTGCCGGCCGGCTACTGAACCGGCCCAACGACGCGCGGCCCAACTCGCGGGATGCGTAGGCGCGCGGGCGTGAGCGTGCGCGTGCGCGGGGATGCGGGAGAGAGAGACGACGGTGGCGGGCGGGCGAGGCGACGCGCTGGACGCGCGGTGCGCGGCCCGGCCCATGCGCGCGCGAGACGCGGCCCAGGCCCACGCGCGTGCGCGCGCGTGGGCTGCGGACCAGCCCGACGCGCGCTGTCGCGTGGCGCGTGGGCGTTTCCCACGCATTACCCAGGCGTTTCACCATCGCGCCGTTTCTCGCGGTGTATGGCAGTCCATGATATTTCTGAGCGATCTGAACTATCCGATCGTCGTCCGATCGAACGGCTGAGATTGGTTCGAAGGAGTTTAGGCTTGATTAGGTGCTTTTGGATTCGGATTTGGACGTGGTTTGAGGCGTCGATATCAGATCTGACGGCTTGGGGAGATATTTTAATGGTTTTGAACTTCCTAGGTTACGTTTGATGTGATTTTGGATGGGTTTTTCTCCTCTTTTTAAACAGGACGTCGATAGGAAGCAGAGAAGAGCTTGCAGAGAGCCATAAAAGAGAGGAGAAGAGAGAGAAAGAGAAGGGAAAAAAAGGAGAGAAGAAGGAAGAAAGAGAAAGAGGAGAAGAGAGAGAAGGGGAGAGGGAAAGGATTTGGTTTGGAAGATGAGGAAAGAGAAAATCGGGGGGGGAAACCGATTTGATGAATTTATTTATTATTGTAGAAGATCAATCTTTTGAGCAGGAAGGATTTGGACGAATTTCAGGTATATATTGATACCGGATATTTGGATTAGCAGTTGAAGGTAAGGAATTTCTGTATTGATCATTCCTTTATGCATGAATTTATTATGGTTTGATTTAAGCATATATGTTTTGTATCGCATGTGTGGTATTATATGATATGGCATAGTTGATTTTTTTGAGATAGACATTGTGGTTTTATTGTCGGTATTTCATGCATGATGTTATAAAGAAAATCGATATCCGGATGGGTGGACTATAATACTGGATTGCTAAATAGGTTGAATCATGAAACTGGATATCGAGTGGGTGGGACCACGATATCGATTTTTAAAATGGGTTGGACCATGATACCGGTTATCGAGAGGTCATAAAAGATATGTTTTGACAAGTGTTAATGAAGTAAATAGTTTTGGTCTAGCCATGCTACGGTAGCACCGTGGTTATACAGCCTGAGCACGGGCTTTGTACGTGGGAGCCGACCACGGGCAGATAGTACGTGGGATAGCCGAGCCACGGGCATAGTACGTGAGCAGGACCGACCATAGTATGCATGGTCGCTTTGCGGTTGCCAGTCTTGGGCAGGTACATGACCGGGCTAGTCCAGAACCTAAAGATAAAGGTGCAATAATGAGAATATTAAAGGAAAAATGTAAAGTTATCAAGGTGTGTAATACATGAGGCCTAAATCATTTGTTTGCATGACATAACAAACTGGTACTTTATTATTTCAGAAATTATATTATTACTTGAGTGATCATATGGATACCTTACTGGGCTATAGAGCTCACAACAAACCTACCTTCTTTTACAGAGTCGTGCAGATACTTGGCTTGGTGATGAGTGAGATTTTCTTGAAGTAAGTGACTTGTGTACCCAGGCCTTGCATGATCTCTACGGTAAAACCTAGGGCTTGTGCGGCCGGTCGCGTGCCGATTCCGGTGCTGGATTCGGGGCGTGACAGAATGGTATCAGAGCTTAGGTTATGATCATTTAGGAGGGTGTGAAACAGGTGGATGATGATAATAATGACATGATGGTTATTAAGATATAACAAGTATAGTGCTAAAGTTTAGGTTATGGTGATTTGGGAATATAGCATAAGTGATTATTGTTGCCGATCTCGCCGCCGTGCCTGTGGCTTCGGAACCGTCGATTTGACTAGGCCGCCCCGCCCCGGGGTGTCCTGGCTCTCGATCCTGCAAGACAAGGTCAGTAACCCTGGCCGGATATCCCGGCGAGGGGAGCTCCGACGGTTAAGTCAATGAACGGCGAGAGGGAACAGAATCTCCAAGACGGGCCCCGAAGGAATCCCAGACTCAGAGATCGTATTAGCAAGAAAGATCTTAGGAAGAGTAGAATTCTGGCCGGGTTCCTCCATCGAGTTCACGCCAAAGGTCCCTCTCGGGATCTTGGATCGTCCTCTGGTGCTTATCGGTCCCCGCCTCTCTTGCTTACCTTGTCGTCTATTCTCCCCTTCCTCTTATCTCTCCCATTGCTTTTTCCTTTCTCCTTTTGGATCGAAGAACCAGGCGGCTCCCCGCCTCGCTCGCCGAGCCTAGCGAGAAAAAGTAAAGGGAGGGCGTCAGTCAGGCTGCCGACCAGGCCTTGGACCGAGCGTGAGCGCTCTCCTCCCCAGGCGCCGACAAGGCCTGTATTGGGTCCTGTTTTGTCAGGACCTCGCTCCTCGACTACGGAACCTGTCGGGCCGATGCAAGTGATGTTATCGTGCCGCCGCCATCCGTACGGGTGCTTTTCTCGAGGTGCGGCGTGCACGGCTCGAGGGGCAATCTCGGAGCTCGCACTCCTGCTCCTCGGAAGCTTCCCTGCACAGGTTGGCCTGCCTGGCCGAGGTGGACCCCTCCTGGGTGGATACCTGGCGGAGAGGCGGAGAGGCGCTCGACTTCGACCGAGGTGGTCCCGTCTCCGAACGCCACCTGGCGAAGGAGCGAGGGGCCGGCTCGACCTCAACCGAGGTGGGACCGTCTTAGGGTGCCACCTGGCGAGGGAGGGGGGTAGGCCGCCGGCTTCGGTCGTGGGGGGACCCCTCCGGGTGGATACCTGGCGGAGAGAGCAGGAGAGGCGCTCGACTTCGACCGAGGTGGTCCATCTCCGGGTGGGGTGCTACCTGGTGAAGGAGCGAGGGGCCCGGCTCGACCTCGGTCGAGGGGGGACCGTCGAGGGTGCCACCTGACGAGGGAGCGGGGAGGCCGCCGGGCTTCGGCCGAGGTGGACCCTCCTGGGTGGACACTGGCGGAGCGGCAGAGAGGCGCTCGACTTCGGCCGAGGTGGTCCCGTCTCGGGCGCCACCTGGAGCGAAGGAGCGAGGGGCCCGGGCTCGACCTCGGCGAGGTGGGACCGTCTCAGGGTTACGATGGAGAGGAGGGGGAGGCCGCCGGCTTCGGCCGAGGGGACCCCTCCTGGGTGGATACCTGGCGAAGAGGGGAGAGGTGCTCGACTTCGGCCGAGGTGGTCCGTCTCCGGGCGCCACCTGGCGAAGGACGCGAGGGGCCGGCTCGACCTCGGCCGAGGTGGGACCGTCTCAGGGTGCCACCTGGTGAGGGACGGGATAAAGGCCGCCGGCTTCGACCGAGGTGGACCCCTCCGGGTGGAGGGCAAATGCGGAGCAGCAGAGAGGCGCTCGACTTCGGACGAGGTGTGGTGCCCATCTCCGGGCGCCACCTGGCGAAGGAGCAAGGGGCTCCCGGGCCCCACTCGACCTCGGACGAGTGGGACCGTCTCAGGGTGCCACCTGGTGAGGGAGCGGGGAGGCCGCCGGCTTCGGCCGAGGTGGACCCTCCTGGGTGGACACCTGGCAGAGCGGCAGCGATGTCTGGACCGACCTCGACTTCGACCGAAGCGGAGCCACATCTGACTTTGCCGAAAAAAACTCCACGTGGCTCGGATCCCGTCCAGCGCAATCTAAGGCATGCCACGTCATCGTAACGGCGGTAACAATTATAATATATATGAGTGATATTGAATTCAGGTATGATTGTTGAAATTTTTGACATAAGAGATTAAGAATTAATATAGTAATTAGTAAGGCATGACAGAATGATATCAAAGTTTGGTTTATGATCATTTAGGACATAACATAAGGAATATTGAAGCTTAGCTCATGTTATTAAGGATTGTAACATAAGTAATTTAAACATGATATGAATGATATTAAGCTAAGTAGTTTGGACATAGTATGAATAATATCGAAGCTAGAGTATGACCTTAGGATTGTGACATGAGTGATTGGGATGTGATGCGAATGATGTCAAAATTTAAGTTATGATCACTTGAAATTGTGATATAAGTTCTTGGGATATAATTTGAATGATATTGAAATTTGAATTATGATTAATATGGACTATGATTTTAGGGGTATTTAAATCATGGCTAGTCAAGATATGAAGTTGGGAAGAAAATAGATTTGAAGGTTAGATTTATTATCTTTAGATATTATACAAGTTTTAGCATATGATTAATATCAAAGAGGATCATGATTTTTACCTGTAACACGAGTAATGGGATTGATCTAGGATGAATGTAAGAGCTAGATGATTTGTACTCTTTGATTATGATAAGTAAGTATATTATGAATATTCGAAGTGGATAATAAGCGAAAAATGGATTTGATCTATCTTAGAAGTGTTGGCTGAAAAATATGGTGTACTGATTATGGTAATCAATTACTAATTGAATGATGTGGGGTTCTTACACTTGATATGAATGAAGAATCATGATAAGAAAAGAAATCGTTGGATATTGTAGAGTTGGATAAGATGCGTCTTTGCCTTTGATGGGTGAGTGAACCCAACCACTAAGAGTACAGACCTGAAAATATAGTTATGTCGAATATATATGCTTAATTATTAATGAATGATTTTGGAATATTAAACCGGATGTAGATGTGGATTATGATAATATATTAGTTTTGTTATTATTATTGGATTATTGACTTTTTTTGGGATGTTATAAGAAGATGTTTAGAGTATAAGTTATGGAAGAGTTTAATGATATTAGAGAGGATATGTGTTACGGCCGTAACATTGATCTAGGATGAATGTAAGAGCTAGATGATTTGTACTCTTTGATTATGATAAGTAAGTATATTATGAATATTCGAAGCTGGATAATAAGCGAAAAATGGATTTGATCTATCTTTAGAAGTGTTGGCTTGAAAAATATGGTGTACTGATTATGGATAATCAATTACTAATTGAATGATGTGGGGTTCCTACACTTGATATGAATGGAGAATCATGATAAGAAATCGTTTGATGATATTGTAGAGTTGGATAAGATGCGTCTTTGCCTTTGATGGGTGAGTGACCCAACCACTAAGAGTACAGGCCTGAAAATATAGTTATGTCGAATATATATGCTTAATTATTATTGAATGATTTTGGAATATTAAACCGGATGTAGATGTGGATTATGATAATATATTAGTTTTGTTGTAATTATTGGATTATTGACTTTTTTTGGGACTGTTATAAGAAGATGTTTAGAGTATAAGTTATGGAAGAGTTTAATGATATTAGAGAGGATATGTATGTGATGAATCTGTATGAATATATATAAGGGGAAATGTGTTTGGAATGATGTATAGCTTTATAACTCTCTATTGATGGATTAGGTTACATCATGTCAGCATGACATGCATATTTGATGGAATCTTGATAATAGTCTAAATTGCAGTTTTGATTGGATTACTGAATCTGTTTGTAGACTATTAATGAAATTATATAATAGAAAGTGGGTTTGGCATAATGTATAGATTTGCACTAGTAGAGTAAATGATATTATGCCATGCACATCTTGGTAGAATCTTGATGATGTAGGTTAGTGGTTTGAGATTGAATTACTAGATCTATTCTATAATATTAGAGATTATTGGATATGTTAAAAACCAAGTCAAATAAGATCTATAGGAAGATCTTCGTTATCATGATACTGGATTATAGTAAGAAGACAATTTGGTATTGGAAGAATTAAGTTACCCTGCTACTAATGTTGCAAAGAGATGGTGTTAAGAAATTTATATGGGTTTAGTTTATGAGAGAACATTTTTTTATGGTTTGATAATTGATGTTAAGAGTTATGATAAGATAGCTCATTGAGTGATAAGATAATTGATTCTTTATGTAAAAGCATTAATTGAAAGCCATGTACTTATTGGAGTTAATGATAATTTTCCAAGAGAAGAGTTGATCTAGAATGATTAATTGAATGGTTAAGAAAAGTATGATTAATTCATATTTGAGCTATAATTATTAAAGTCATAAAAAGGATGGACTTTCAATATGAGAACCGGATCAGGATAAATCTTGATATGATATACTTGAGAGGTAAGGGAGATAGAGAGACTCAATAACTTTAGTAGTTTGGATCTTTCTGGTACCAAGTAAGATAAATTTTTAGAGAATTTATTTAGTGAACCTAGATGGTTTAGTATGTTTTATCAGAGTGCGCAGTGGAAGTGAAGTGGTCTGAGTTATCTGGAATCAGTTATGAATGTTAACTTTAACTTTAGAAATATTATGAGGGGAGTACTGATTTGAATTTCAGTAACAAGATGGAAATATAGTATTGCTAGTCTTGGGTTAATCTATCGATATTGCCGGGAAATTTTCATTAATAGAGATCCCTAGTATAGAGGACTTTAGTAAAAATTTGGACATGTCTAAATCTGGATTAAGGAAGTATTGATCTTTACCCAGCTAGGATTGGAAATATTTGTGATACCAAGCTTCTTTAGTTATGACATTATGACTTCTCTATTTAAGAAGGGCTCGAGGTTTCTCTAATATAAAAGATGATTGTTAAGTCATAGAGAGGCGTATGAAAAGAAAGAATGTTAAAGATCGTGGCAAGTATCTAGTGCTTAAGCCTCTTCTGAATTTTTGGTTAAGTATATGTTGGACCAATTATGATAAATCTCGGGGTAAAGAATTTTATACTTAAGTCGAGGTTGAACTATTAATATTCATTTGAAGAGACTGAGAGAATCATTATGTACTGTAAATCATAAGTAAGAATTGAAGATGTGATATAATTTTGTTATGTTATAGACTTATGAAGAAACATTTTAAGAAAGAGATCATACAGAAGCTTGAAGATAGTGTTAAATTTCAAAGTTTAGGCATCATGAGTTTTCTGTGGAATTACATATTTTAATTCAAGGTTAAGGCACTAATGTTCATTAGAAGGATATTAAAGGAACTCAATATGTAGATAGATGGTATTGATGAAAATAAAAATGTTATATCATGTTGTTATGTAATGGTCGTATGAGGAAAGTATTCTAAGAGGAGGATTATCCGAAAACATGAGGATAATGTTAAGGCTGGATATTATTAATCATGATGTTCTTGTGAAGTTAATTAAGGATAGTTAATCATATCAAAAGATGGTGTTCTTTTTGAAGAGCTCAAGGAAATTTGATATGTATTGTAAAAGAAAGGATCAAGTTTTAAATGTTATATTAACTTTGTTGAGACTTGGAAAGCAAGTACCTTAAGAGGTAGACTAATTAGGGAGTTTGAGAATGATTTGGCGGTTGATTACTTTTAAGGTTCAGAATCTCAATCAAGCTAATTTCGAGGATGAAATTATTTTAACAGGGGAGAATGTAACACCCAGAAAATAAAAAAAAAAAATGGCTTGCCAGCCCGGCTGCCGAAACCGGCCCAACGACGCTGCGGCCCAACGACGCTGCGGCCCAGCTCGCGGGATGCGCAGGCGCGTGGGGGGGGTAAGCGCGTGAGCTCGTGTGGCATGAGGAGCGCGGGGACGCGGGAGAGAGAGACGACGCGTGGCGGGCGGGCGACGCGCGAGAGCGTGACGCGTGGGCGCGCGTGTGTGCGGCCGGCCCATTGCGGCGGGCGCGCGAGGCGCGGCCCAGGCCCACGCGCGCGGCGCGTGCAGGCACGGGGCTCGGCCCAGCCCGAGCCGGCTGTCGCGTGGGCATTTCCCACACTTTTCCAAGCGTTTCCCAACATTTCTCGCGGTGTATGGCGGTCCATGGGGTTTCTGAGCGAGCTGGACCGTCCGATCGTCCGATCGAATGGCTGAGATTGGTACGAAGGAGTTTAGGCTTGATTAGGTGCTTTGGATTCGGATTTGGACGTGGTTTGAGGCATCAATCTCAGATCTAACGGCTGGGGAGATATTTTAATGGTTTTTGAACTTCCTAGGTTACGTTTGAGATGATTTTGGATGGGTTTTTCTCTCTTTTTAAAAGGACGTCGATAGGAAGTAGGGAAGAGCCTGCAGAGAGCCATAAAAGAGAGGAAGAAGAGAGAAAGAGAAGGGAAAAGAGGAGAGAGAAGGAAGAAGAAGAAAGGAAAGAGGAGAAGAGAGAGAAGGGGAGAGGGAAAGGATTTGGTTTGGAAGATGAGGAAAGAGAAAATCGGGGGAGGAAACCGATTTGATGAATTTATTATTATTGTAGAAGATCAATCTTTTGAGCAGGAAGGATTTGGACGAATTTCAGGTATATTGATACCGGATATTTTGGATTAGTGGTTGAAGATAAGGAATTTCTGTATTGATCATTCCTTTATGCATGAATTTATTATGGTTTGATTTAAGCATATATGTTTTATGTATTCGTGTGTGGTATAATGATATGGCATAGTTGATTTTTTTGAGATAGACATTGTGGTTTTATTGTCGGTATTTCATGCATGATGTTATAAAGAAAATTGATATCCGGATGTTGGACTATGATATCGGATTGCTAAATAGGTTGAATCATTAAACTAGATATCGAGTGGGTGGGACCATGATATCGGTTATTAAAATGAGTTGGACCACGATATCGGTTATTGAGTGGGTTGGACCACGATACCGGTTATCGAGAGGTCATAAAAGATATATTTTGACAAGTATTAATGAAGTAAATATGATTTTTTGTCTAGCCATGCTACGGTAGCACCGTGGTTATACAGCCTGAGCCACGGATTTTGTACGTGGGAGCTGGCCACGGGCGGATAGTACGTGGGATAGCCGAGCCACGTGCTTAGTACGTGAGCAGGACCGACCATAGTATGCATGGTCGCTTTGCGGTTTCCAATCATGGGCTGGTACATGACCGTGGCTAGTCCAGAACCCTAAAGATAAAGGTGCAATAATGAGAATATTAAAGGAAAAATATAAAGTTATCAAGGTGTGTAATACATGAGGCCTAAATCATTTGTTTGCATGACATAACAAACTGGTACTTTATTATTTCAGAAATTTATATTATTACATGGAGTGATCATATGGATACCTTACTGGGCTGTAGAGCCCACAACCTACCTTCTTCTTTTACAGAGTCGTGCAGATACTTGGCTTGGTGATGAGTGAGATTTTCTTGAAGTAAGTGACTCTTGTGTCCTAGGCCTTGCATGATCTCTACGGTAAAATCTAGGGTTGTGCGGCCGGTCGCGTGCCGATTTCGGTGCTGGATTTGGGGCGTGACATTGGGCTTCTTGAATTTAAGCATATGAGATGCTCCTCTTCCTTCTCCTTCTCCTTATCCTTGCTGGGCTCATCTTTGCAGGCCTTGAAAGCAATGGCCTTCTTTTTTGTTTCAACTTCTTTTTTTATTGTTTTGCTTCATGGTTAACTCATATATTATGAAAGAACTAAGAAGTTCTTCAAGTAGAAGAGTATGAGTTCCTTACTTTTTGTATGATGGTGACTGGCTTTCCAAGCTCTTGATAAATATTTAAAAGTTTTACAAATAAGCTTATTGTTGTATAAGACTTATCCAAACTTTTAACCATTAATAATATTATAAATTAGTAAAAATATTGATAATAACTCAGTAGTCTCCATGTTAAATATTCATATATAGAACAAGCATATTAACTTACTTTTACTTGATTAGTATCCTTATTGGTCACCTCTTATCTATACATATCTGTTTGGCTGACATGTAAGTAGAGATTCTATTAAAAAAATTAGCATCAAGAGCACAATACAAAGTATTCATGGCCTTAGCATTTAGCTGGACCATCTTTTATCTAATTCATTCCAAGCATTTTCGGGTTTGGGAGTGACAATGCCATCTACCATGATTGTGGGGTGTGAGGGCTTTTCAGTATGATGCTCTAAAGATCATATCTAGTACTTGGATGAAAATACACATACATGCTTTCAAATAAGTGCAGTTTGTTCCATTCAATAAAGATGGTCTATTAGTGGATTGCCTTTCGATAAGAGAAGCACCAAGTTGGATTCCCATTTGATCTTGACTCTTAATCGCTTGATCAAATAAGTAAGTACCAAGCTCTGATATTACTTATTGCCTAGCGAGACAATCCAGAGAGGGATAAATTAAATTTTCAAAAATAAACACAAGCATGTATAGATTTGAAAAATAGTGAATAAAAGTTCAAGAAAAGCTATGTGCTAAATACAAGTAAAGGGATGCAAATGAAGAACAAATAAAGAGGCAACCAAACCACAATTAAACATCAAGAATTTTATAGTGGTTCGGTGCTAACCCTCATCACTCTTCAAGTATTTCTTAAAATTTATTATAATTGGTGGAGATTATTGTCAGATTATTTTTTCCAGGCTCACAATCTAAAATCCAATTAATTTTGAGTGGACTCACAAACAAAACCTATTTCAAAGCCATTGCTAGGTTTCATACTCCAATTTTAGACATGGATAAAATCATGTTTCAATCCTTAATTAAAACTATTATAGCAAAAAGTAATGAATACACAAGTTTCTAAATAAAAGATCCTTTAAGAACAAATAAAAGTTGATAAAGCACTATGAAGAATTTCAAGAAAGCTTTTGAAATTTAGAGCTTGTCAGATTGTTTGTAAACCATTGAAAAAATTGAATTCTGGTGGTTGGAAAAGTGAATACAAACTCTATAATGCCTTTTAGCTCTTTCTCTTTTTTTCTGGTTTCTCTTAATATCCCTTGGATTTTCTATCTTTTAATAAGTTGGTGGATATTTAAAGCATTTTTGAAGCCAAATAATGGATATTTAAATACTTTTGAAGCCAAAATAGCTGTTTATGATCGCTAGAAGCTAAAAACATAAGTTGACCCGAATCCTATTTGAGTCAAGTCGAGTCTTGTGTCAAAAAATCTAGTTTTTTATTTTCTTAAAACATCAACTCGGATATCGAGTCAACTTGGATCTATCTGGAGTTAACTTAGATACTGTTTGAGGCGACTTAAATTCCAGTTCTGAAACTTATTTTTTCTATCTTCTCTAAACCCTCCGAGGGGTCGACTTAGTTAAAATTGAGTCGACTCGGATGGTGTTCCAATTGAAATTAGCGTCTTGTTATGGGAGTAAAATTATACGTAGCCAATCCCATCCAGGGATTATTGATCCGAGGTATTTCGATACTGGGCTAAGTATTTCAATACCGTGCCAGGATACTTATCTAACCTATTTAGGGAATATTGACTCGAGATACTTTCTTTGCAGCGGTAGACCAACATTACTGATGGAAATCATGCTTGAAATACTATCTTACCTATTTACCAACAAAAATATCTCATTTGATTAGGCAAGAAATAACAAGAATATCTCATCTAATAGGACAAGAATAACAAGAATATATTATCTGATAAGGCAAGGAGTAATCACTAGAATCTCCCTTCTCTGCACGTCACCTCAGCCCCCATCTGCCAAGAAATGCTATCATCCTTGCCTCCAAGTACATTTTGAGAGAGAGAGAGAGAGAGAGAGAGAGAGAGAGCTCTAATTTGGTACCGTGTCCTTTTAGTTTAATAAAGCATGCCTGGTAACTTCACAAGACATCAATTAATTTGTCAGTTTGAGATGATAGGATATTGAATATTCCATGGTCGCTCAAAAGTGTGCTTCGTATAGTATACCATAACATCTTTCTATCCTTTGTTTCTTGCAACTTTAGCTGAGTTCTTGTTTTTGCTCTCGTGAATTGTGCAAAATAATTACTTAATTATTATGTTTTCAGTAAAAATTAGATTTACCTTTTTTGTGAATGATATATATATTAAGGTTTCTTGATAATTTACCCGTGGATCGAGGTAGGAAATAAGCAATACACATTAGTGAATGCTCGATATATATTTGTGATGTCTAATAGACATATAGATTTTGAAAGTAGCTTGCCAGCAGAAACTGGGGAGTTTCTTTTGGTAAATCAATTATTTTAATTTTCTGCTAGATAAATTCTCTGAAGAGGTTATGGTAACTTGGTCACGGACCCAATAAATCAGGTCGTGGAACTAACTCCTGCTTCATGGCCTTTCAATGCCACAGCTACCACCAGAGAGACGTGGATCAAAGTGGGAAAATTGTAAATTTAGAACAACCCTGGTCGAACCGTGGACAAGCCGATCACCATCTTCAAGGTCCCCAAGCCCATCCGGGAGATGAATCCTAAAGCCTACGATCCAGTGGTTGCTTCCGTCGGACCTTTTCATCACTGCCCGTATTGTTGGAGTTCTGTCATGCAGGATGACCCCGAAATGCAAACAAAATCTCAGTTGGATAGTAAAGCCTATAAACCTTATCAAAAAGAAAAAGCTTATAAACCAGTGGCTGCTTCCTGCGGACATTTTGACCGCGCTTACCCGCATTCGACATCTGCCATGCAGAAGTACAAGTGGCGTTGTGTTTGGCACCTACTCTCGCTTCGTGGAAATGATCGAGGGCGTGCAAATCAATTGTGGATGAGTGCTTGGTGAAGTTGAAGGAAAGGAATGACGAGGTCCGGAGGTGCTACTCCGAGGAACTCCCTCCATGGATGGACGATCGAAAGTGGCATCGATCATGGCTTGATGGATGCTTCGTCATTTATTTCATGCTATGGAAGAAATTATTGAAGAAGGGCGCGGTAGAAAAGGAGATGATACAGTGTTCGATCGAGACAGATGAAGGGCACGTGGTTTTAAATATCAAAGGAAAGGACAAGCGGCTTGAGCTCCCAAGCGGGGAAGGGCTATTCACTTCCGAATTTGTGGTTTATGATCTGCTGAAGCTTGAGAACCAAATTCCTTTCTTCATCATCCAATTGCTATTCGATCAGCTCAAACCGTGTGAAGATGAAAATATTGATCTTGCTGGCCTTGCCCTCCAACTCTTTGAAGGCATAGATCCCGAAGAATCTAAATCATTCAGGGACGAGAGAAAAAAGTCTCCCGGTAAATACCATCATCTGCTCCATCTATTTTATTCATCTCGGATCCCTTCAAAAAAAAAACTACCAGAGCCTCCTGCATCAGGATGTATTCATGATGCAATTGAATGCATAGAGTCCAAGTGGAAGAAGGCGAAAGCTGCAATCGACCGCAAAATATCCAAGTGGAAGAGAGTGGAAGCTACAATTGAATGCAATATGTCTGTGGAGAAGAAAGAGGAAGCTACTACTTCACAAGGGACTCCGACATCTGCATCAAGATGTATTCTTGGGGCAATTGAACACATGAAGTCCACGTGGAAGAAGGTGGTATCTGCATCTTCACAGGGATCGACACATGGGACTTCGATATCTGCACCCAAGTGGAGGATTCCTTGTGCGATGGAGCTCGATAGGGCTGGAGTGAAGTTCAGGAAGAACAAGCTACCGCCAGACAGCTTCTTGGACATAAAATTTAAGTGGACGAAGATGAAATTTGTTCCATTGCAATGCCAGTTGTACTTTACGACTGGACGGATGGAGATACCATCATTGCAAATCCAAGACACTACCGGTCCTCTCTTTCGAAACCTCATTGCTTTCGAACAGTGCTATTACGATACTGAAATGTACATCACGACATACGCATTCTTTATGGACTTCATCATCGACCAAGCTGAGGACGTGCAGTTGCTCCGGTCGAAAGGTATACTGGAACACCTATTTGGCAATGATCAAGCAGTGGCAGATCTCTTCAATCAGTTGTGCGGTCAGGTATACTTGACTCAAGAGAACTACCTTGAAAGCCAGATTAATGAAATCAACGAGTTTTATGACTTTAAATGGCACAAATGGCTTGCTGGATTAAGGCGAGACTATCTTGGCAATCCATGGGCTATAATTTCAATTTTCGCAGCGATCTTTCTTCTCTTGTTGACCGTGGAGCAGGCTATATTTTCTGCTTTATCCTATTTTCACTCTCCATAGGTGTTTTACCTGCTCTCCTATGCAAGGATGGACGAGGAGATGGACATAATGGAAGGGTGTGAGCGGATGAAAAAGGATTCCCTCCCAACATGTATTATTTAAAGAATCTTCTGTTTACCAGGGAGAAAAGAAACTGGAAGTTTAAGTGTGGTTGCGTGGCCGTATAGATAAATGCTGCTGGGCTATGTTATGTATCTTGTAAAAAATAATTTGCTATGATGTATCATGCTCACCATGTTATTTGCTTTGAATCAGCTATTGGCAGTAATGTGGTTGCGTTGGTTCATGGAATTAAAATTAAATTTTATTCTTGGTTACTCTTCACCTAGTTAAGTTTCATCTTGATATTTTAAATGCATTGTACTCGAGAACGCCTGCTAAAAAATGTCATATTGAGTTGCCTCATTTATCCCTTTAATATTTAAAAACATATATTTTTTGAAATTTTAATGTTGCTTCGTTATTTTATTTATTTTAAAAAAATATGTCCATTAAGTTTTGGACAAAGTTATCACAAATGAAATGAACAGTTCATTGAGTAGCTAATTTTTCAAGTAATGGAGCATGTGAAATTCAAGTGAAAAAGAAAAAATATTCAGATTTTCAACAAAAATGACATCCATGATATAAAAAGCTGGATGGAGAGAAAGAGGATAAGAACACCAATTTTATACCACAAATATAGGCTTCTTGGCTAATGTCTAATTATACTACAAGAATTCTTAGAATTGGCAAGGACTTTATATGGCAACAATAAAAAAAATCCTTGCTAAAAATATTATATTTGGAGAGAGAATAATGGGGTTCTTGCTAAATATTTCAGAGTCAATTTTTTGGCAAGGACTGCATAGCTGTTTGTTGCTGCCAAGATCATCATGGTCCGTAGCTACTGTGGATGTCGGACCACCAATCATCTCTCCAGGCGCTCTCCGTGCTTCGAGACCTGCAGGAAACAATGTTAGAGACTCGGGCCGGGGATTCCGGCGGGGGTACTCCGACGGTCAAGTCAGTGATGATCCAGGGGAAAGATCCTCTTGGTCGAGCCCCTCTCGATGGACTCCATGCTAGGAGGAGTGAGTGTAGCATGAATAGAAGTGAGAGCGGGCTGGGAGAGATGGTGGCCAAGGTGGAATGGACCTCTTGTGTGGCCTCTCCCCCTTTCTCTTTTGCCCGCGTGAGTGGTCTCGTCTCGTTTTGGCTTACTCTTGCTGGGTTTTTAGCTTGGCCTGCCTCGGGATCTCCCCTGTATTGGTAGGCACGTGCGGCGAGGTATCGTGCCGTAGACGGGGCGTCTTTCCTGACATGCGGTAGGGGAAGCTTCCATGCGTTCTGACATTCCCTCTGGTTGCCCCGTTCCAGGAAACTTGGTAGAGCCTCGATCGGAGGGTCGCCGCCCCCGGGACCTGTGCCCTCCGGCTGGCCCCCCTCTCCTGGTAGTACGGGTGGTTGGTGGAGAGCATGGTGCCTTGGTCAGGGAGCTTTCTTCTCTTCCGGTGTAGGTGGCAGCTGCGGACAATTATGCGGTGTCACGCCCCGAACCCAGCACCGGAATCGGCACGCGACCGGCCGCACAAACCCTAGGTTTTACCCTAGAGATCATGCAAGGCCTGGGTACACAAGAGTCACTTACTTCAAGAAAATCTCACTCATCACCAAGCCAAGTATCTGCACGACTCTGTAAAAGAAGAAAGTAGGTTTTGAGCTCTACAGCCCAGTAAGGTATTCATATGATCACACCGGTAATAATATACATTTCTAAAATAGCAAAATACCAGTATAACATATCATGCAGTCAAACAACTCAAATATCATGTAGTCCAATCCATTCCATAATCGGTATCGTGGTCCAACCCACTCGATAACCGGTGCCATGGTCCATTCAATAACCGGTATCGCGGTCCAACCCACTCGACATCCGGTGTCATGGTCCAATCCACTCAATAACTGGTATCATGGTCCAACCCACTCGATAGCTAGTGTCATGGTTCAACTCATTTAGTAGCCGATATCATGGTCCAACCCACTCGATATCCGGTGTCATAGTCTAAACCAGTCAATAACTGGTATCGTGGTCCCACCCACTCGATAACCAGTGTCATGGTTCAACTCATTCAGTAGCTGATATCGTGGTCCAACCCACTCGATATCCGGTGTCATAGTCCAAACCAATCAATAACTGGTATCGTGGTCCAACCCACTCGATAACTAGTATCATAGTCCAACTCATTCAATAAGCGATATCGTGGTCCAACCCACTCGATATCCGGTGTCATAGACCAAATCATTCAAAAACAATTTCTTTGATAAGCATAATATCCGAAAATATAAATAATAACCATCATGGTCATACGTCCATCATGAAAACTCAACTACATCATGCAACAACAAATCATGCATGCCAATGCTTATATACTCGGATCAAAACCATGCCATGTAAAACAATACTGGTGATCATGCCCAGAATCCTTATATTCAACCGCTAATCCAAAATATCCGGTATCAATCTATACCCGAAATTCGTCCAAATCCTTCATACTCAAAAGATTGATCTCCTACAATAATAAATAAATTCATCAAATCGGTTCCCCCCCGATTTTCTCTTCCCTCATCTTCCAAACCAAAATCCCTTCCCTCTCCCTTTCTCTCTCTCTTCTTGTTATGCCCCGAATCCAATACCGGAAACGGCTACGTGACCGGCCGCACAAATCCTAGGTTTTACCCTAGAGATTATGCAACGCCTAGGTACACAACAATTCAAATATATCCAAAGTAAATTAATATTGTATAAACAAAAATTAACAATGTATAATTCATAATTTAACTCTATGATCATAAATTGGTCTACTGACTCACAAACGTCAGTAACCGGACAAACTAACTATTTATCTCAACAAACATGATGCTCCGTCTCACGCCCAGCCCAGATCCTCTTTAAGTTTCCTGAGTCTCTGAAAGAAAACAGATGGTAGGGAGTGAGCTACATAGCCCAGTAAGGGTTCCAAAATAATCACCAATAATGATTTACATGTATATGAAAGCAGTAAACATTACCATCACATATGACGAAATCAACAATTCCGATTTCATGTTTAACAAAAACTTTGAAAACTTTATTTATTTCTTCTTATAGAATTTCCAATTATTTAACCATTTTCTTTAGGGTTCTGGACTAACCACGGTCACACTCCAGCCTGTGACTGGCACACTATTATCACACTCCAGCCTGTGACGGGCACACTGTTGTCACACTTCAGCCTGTGACGGGCACACTGTTGTCACACTCCAGCCTGTGACGGGCACACAAGTTGTCACACTCCAGCCTGTGACGGGCATACTGAGAAACCACGGTACCGCCGTGGCATGGTTAGTCCAAACACCAATTCTCTTAACACATTATCATTTCTCTTCACATAATCGAATCATGTCACTTTCCAGCGATCGCTATCACGATCAAACACATTTCAAGATCACATGGCAAATACAAATAATACTAACAACAAACTCGATCCGTAACCCGGAAATCAAATCATGCTATCCGAAAACCACTATGCATGAAAAATATTTAATTATGCTCGAAACAAATCAGGTCATGTAAAATATATTAATAAATACGGTGATTAGGTTAGAATTCCTTACAAATCAGCTATTCATGCTTGTACTAATCCGAACCCGAAATCGGTACGACGTCTTCCCGCTCAGAAGACTGATTCTCTACATAGATAAATAAATTTTAAATTAAAACTAATTCTTAATTTTTCACGAATATCAAAAAAATCCCTGATTTTCTCTCTCTTCCTTCCTTCTCTCTCCTCTTTCTCTCTCTTCCTTCTCTCTCATCCTTCTCTCTCCTCTTTCTCTCTCCTCCTTCTTTCTCCTCATTCTCTCCCTCCTTCTTTCTCCTCCTTCTCTCTCCTCCTTCTCCCTCCTCTTCTCTCTCCTCCTTCTCTCTCCTCTTTCTCTCTCCTCCTATCATATTTATATTTATATTTTTATTATTATTATTATATTATTATTATATTTTTTTTAACTAATATTTTTTTTTTCTGGCCGTACATAACCCTTTTTTTTTTCTTTTTTTTTTTTCTTTTCTTTTCTTTTCTTTTCTTCTCCCGAACACCCTCCTCTTTGTCTCTCACCGCAAGCCCTCTTCCTTCCTCTCTCTCTCACGCCCTGCTCCCATTCTTATCCAACCAACCCCCCTCTCCCCCGGTTGCCGACGCCGGCCACGAGACGTTCACCGGAAGGAGGCTCGGCCGGTCGGATGCGCACCGAAGGGAGGTCGGCGGCGCGGCCGTCGTCGACAAACGGCCTCAAAAAATTTTTTCTAAAAATTGAAATCTTACAGTGCAGGAAGAAACTCCCGTCGCCCGTCGGAGAAGAAGAGCGGTGGCTTGAAAGGTTTGAAGGTCCGATTGGGTGACAATGAAGGAGGATTTAAAGAACTCTCGACGGCTTTCCTCGCCGTTTGGGGAGCAACCATCGTCGGATCGAGGTTCCATACCATCCCGGACTCGTCGTCGACTTCTCCCCTCCACCACGACTCTTTCCCCGACTTCTCCGGCGAAAACTCCGGTCGGAAGGACCCCGTGTTCCATCTCCTCTGTTTCTTTATTTTTTTTTTTCACAGTTTGGGTTGAAGTCGGCCGGGTCTGCCGACTTCATCCCAGGACCCGTGTTTACATTCTCCCCCCGTTAAAATAAATTTCGTCCTCGAAATTTACATACCTGGTATTTCGAAAAGCTGTGGATACTTTGTTTGCATTTCTGTTTCAAGTTCCCATGTAGCTTCTCTTTCACTGTGATTGCTCCATTGCACCTTCACATAGGGTATGATTCGGTGTCTCAATTCTTGTTCCTTACTGTCGACAATTCGTAAAGGCACCTCCTCATAGGTCAAATCCTCCTGAAGTTGCAATGGCTCATAATCTATTGCATGATTAGGATCAGGAATGTATTTTCGTAACATAGATACATGAAACACATTATGCACTCCTGATATAATTGGTGGTAGAGCTAGTCGGTAGGCCACCTCACCAACCTTATCCAAAATCTCAAATGGTCCCACAAATCTCGGGCTCAACTTTCCTCGTACACCAAATCTCATCACACCCTTTGTGGGAGACACTTTCAAAAAGACATGATCACCAACATTGAATTCCAGCTCTCTTCGTCTCTTATCAGCATAACTTTTCTATCGGCTCTGAGCAGTACGCAAACGTTCTCTGATCATTTGTACCTTCTCCACTGTTTGTTGTACTATTTCTGGACCCAATAATTTTCTTTCTCCCACATCATCCCAGCAGATAGGAGATCTACACTTCCTACCATATAAGGCCTCAAAAGGCGCCATTTGAATGCTAGCTTGAAAACTATTATTGTAGGCAAATTCTATCAACGATAGATGACAGTCCCAAGCACCACCCAAGTCCATAACACAAGCTCTCAACATGTCTTCCAGAATCTGGATGGTTCGCTCAGACTGTCCATCAGTTTGGGGATGAAAAGCTGTACTAAAATTTAATTTGGTCCCCAATGCTTTATGAAGACTCTTCCAAAATTGTGAAACAAACCTACTGTCTCGATCTGATACTATAGAAATTAGAATCCCATGTAGTCTCACAATTTGTTCTATATACAAATTTGCTAATTTTTCCAGAGAGAGTCCGATACGAAAAGATAAGAAATGAGCAGACTTCGTTAGTCGATCCACAATCACCCATATCGCATTATTTCCCTTAGGAGTTTTGGGTAACCCAGTCACAAAGTCCATGGTGATGTGCTCCCATTTCCACTGAGGAATCGCAAGAGACTGCAACGGTCCAGCAGGTCTTTGATGCTCAGCTTTTACCTGTTGACACACCAAACATTGAGCCACATACTGAGCTATATCCTTCTTCATACCAGACCATCAAAAGTTTTCACGTAGATCTCGATACATTTTTGTACTACCCGGATGCATCGTATATACTGAACTATGTGCTTCTTCCATAATTTCATTCTTTAATTCTGAAAGTTTAGGAACACATAATCTGTTACCAAATCTCAAGGTATCATCTTTATATATAGTAAACTCAGATTGTACACCAGACTCAACTGTCTCTTTAATTTTCTGAAACTCTAAATCTTCCTTCTGAGCTGATTTAATTTTGTCAATCAGGATAGGTTGTACCATAATATTTGCTAATTGCATCCCAGAATTATGAATTCGTACCTCTATCCCTGATCTTTCCAGATCCATTAAGATGTGCTTTTGATTAGTAATTAAGGTTGCCAACTTACTCGGGATTTTCCTGCTCAGGGCATCTGCTACAACATTTGCCTTTCCTGGATGGTAGCTGATAGTCAGATCATAATCCTTTAATAGTTCCAGCCATCTTCTCTGTCTCAAATTCAATTCCTTCTGAGTAAATATATACTTTAAACTTTTATGATCTGTAAAGATTTCACAACGACTACCATACAGGTAATGTCTCCATATCTTTAAAGCAAATACTACAGCTGCTAACTCTAAGTCATGAGTGGGATAATTTGATTCATATGATTTCAGCTATCTAGAAGCATAGGCTATCACTTTTCCATTTTGCATTAGCACACAACCGAGACCCTTTCGGGATGCATCACTATATATGCAAAACTCCCCTGTCTCTGCAGGAACAGTCAATACTGGGGCAGTGATTAACCGTTTCTTCAATTCTTGAAAACTATGCTCACAATCATCTGTCCATTCAAATTTTGTTCGTTTCTGGATCAGGCGAGTTAAGGGTATAGCAATAAGAGAAAACCCTTCAACAAACCTTCGATAATATCCTGCCAATCCCAGAAAACTACGAACTTCGGACACATTAGTGGGTCTCTCCCACTCTACCACTGCTTCTACCTTCTTTGGATCCACAGAAATACCATCCTTTGATATAACATGGCCAAGGAAAGAAATTCTGTCCAACCAAAAGTCACATTTTTTTAGCTTGGCAAATAATTTCTCCTCTTTGAGTATTTATAATACTATCTTTAAGTGCTCCTCATGTGCCTGTAGACTTTTTGAATATATCAGTATATCATCAATGAATACTACTACAAATTGATCCAGATATGGTCTAAACACTCGGTTCATGAGATCCATGAAAACTGCAGGTGCATTTGTCAGACCAAAAGGTAAAACCAAAAATTCATAGTGTCCATATCTAGTTCTAAAAGCTGTCTTTGGTATATCCTCTGTCTTAATCTTCAATTGATGATAACCAGAACGAAGATCAATTTTAGAGAATACTTGCGCCCCCTGTAATTGATCAAATAGATCATCAATCCTTGGTAAGGGATATTTGTTCCTTATAGTCACTTTGTTCAATTCTCGATAATCAATGCAAAGCCGAAAACTTCCATCCTTCTTCTTTACAAATAAGACTGGAGCACCCCAGGGAGACACGCTAGGTCTGATAAATCCTTTATCCAACAGTTCTTGCAATTGCTCCTTAAGTTCTTTTAATTCTGCCGGAGCCATTCTATAAGGAGCTTTGGAGATGGCACCTGTACCTGGTATAAGATCGATAGAGAACTCAATCTCTCTATCAGGAGGTAATCCTGGCAGATCATCGGGAAAGACCTCCGGAAATTCTTTCACAACAGGTATGTCTTCCAACTTCCTGCTGTTGAGTATCTATCACCGTTGCCAGAAATCCTTCACAACCTTGTCTGAGGAGTCGCTTGGCAATAAAAGCCGAAATTATCCTCCTCATAAGAGTTAACTTGTTTTCCTTAAAACAGAACTCTGACTGATCAGGAATTTGAAATTTTACAATTTTCTCAAAACAATTGATGGAAGCATGGTTTGCTGTCAGCCAATCCATTCCAAGGATTATATCGAAGTCTTTCATATCCATGACTATCAAATCGGCTTCCATTGTTCTACCTTCGATATTCAATCTACATTTCTTGCAGATTTGATTAACCACAAAAACATCCCCACTAGGAGTGGAAATACAGAGTTCAAATTCTAAAGATGTCGGGGTTAACTCATTATTCTCCCTAACCAATCTAACAGATACGAAAGAGTGTGTAGCACCAGTATCAAAAAGAACATAAACATTACTGGAAAATAATTTGATCATACCTGTCACTACAGAATTTGAAGCATTAGCATCCTGCTGGGTGAGTGAATAAACCCGTCCCTGAGTTACTATTTTCTGTTGCCCTTCAAATTGCTGTTTTCCACGAGGTAACTGATGCTGTGACCCCTGACCAGATGGACATACAACTGCCTTATGTCCCGGTTTACCACAGTTATGGCACTTCCACTCATCTGGCCACGTACAATCCCGCTTATAATGAGAACCACCACACTTAAAGCACTTGACATCATTCTTTGGTTGGGTCTTGTCATCAGAAGTAATATTGTCAAGCTTTCTGGTTTTTGCATTGGATCCCTTATAGAATTGGCCTTGATTCCCTCTTGTTCCGGATCTCTTCTTTAATGCTTTCTCCCTTTCAGCTTGAGCCACATCCAATCCCCTTTCAATAATTAATGCTTTATTAACAACCTCTTTATAAGTTGGTAGCTCAAAGGCAATCACTTGATGCTGGATCCGACTTCTAAGTCCATTTTCAAATTTCCTGGCCCGGATTTCTTCATCAGCTAAGAGTGATGGGGCATATCTCGATAATTCCTCAAACTTTGAGGCATACTGAGAAACAGTTAAAGTACCCTGCTCCAAGCGATCAAATTCTCGAAATTTTTGTACCCGAACACTTTGAGGAAAATATCTCTCATAGAAAACCTTTCTAAAATCTGTCCAGGTAAAAGGTGTATCATTTGGTCCTTGTTTTCCGAGCTCCAGTTCCCACCAAGCAGCTGCCTCATCTTGCAATAAAAAGGTAGCGAATGTAACTTTCTCCTCTTATGGACACCGCAAGGCTTGAAAAACTTTCTCAACAGCTTTAAGCCATCCCTCTGCCTCCATGGGATCAGCAGTCCCCTTGAATGCCGGTGGCGCATACTTCTTGAAATCTATTAATGTAATTGGCCATTCTTGAGGAATTCTGACTTCTGGCTGTTGTCGTTGTAGTAATAACTGTTGCATAAATTGCTGCTGTTGCTGTTGGGCTTCCATAAATCTTAGTGTATCAGCTCTTGCAGTAGCTTGCTGCTGCACTAAAATTTGTAATAGCTGAGGAAGACCCATCTGATCCCCAGGCTGAACTCCAGATCCATCCGGTGTTCCTGTTTCAGCAGTTCCAGTCTCCGGGGTGTTATCCAAAGGATTGGGCACTGGCTCATGATGATGCTCCTCATTACCAGTGTTGTCCACCAGATTCGGCATTGGGTCCTGTGGACGTTCCTCATTATCAGATAAGGCTCCAGCATTCCCATGCTGCTCAATAGGATCCCAAGCATTTGCTCCATCTGCAAATCTTGTGGGCCTCCTAACACGTCCACGTCCACTACCACGCGCCATGGAAAACCTACACCAATGTTGTCAGTAAACAACTAACACTCAGACGGTCAAAACAATCATGACATAATATCTACCCCACATATGGATCAACCCACACTCTCTCTCGTTGAGCTTTTATCCTAAGATCCTAGAACCTGGTTTGCTCTGATACCACACTGTCATGCCCCGAATTCAATACCGGAAACGGCTACGTGACCGGCCGCACAAACCCTAGGTTTTACCCTAGAGAATATGCAACGCCTAGGTACACAACAATTCAAATATATCCAAAGTAAATTAATATTGTATAAACAAAAATTAACAATGTATAGTTCATAATTTAACTCTATGATCATAAATTGGTCTACTGACTCACAAACGTCAGTAACCGGACTAACTAACTATTTATCTCAACAAACATGATGCTCCGTCTCACGCCCAGCCCAGATCCTCTTTAAGTTTCCTGAGTCTCTGAAAGAAAATAGATGGTAGGGAGTGAGCTACATAGCCCAGTAAGGGTTCCAAAATAATCACCAATAATGATTTACATGTATATGAAAGCAGTAAACATTACCATCACATATGACGAAATCAACAATTCCGATTTCATGTTTAACAAAAACTTTGAAAACTTTATTTATTTCTTCTTATAGAATTTCCAATTATTTAACCATTTTCTTTAGGATTCTGGACTAACCACGGTCACACTCCAGCCTGTGACTGACACACTATTATCACACTCCAGCCTGTGACGGGCACACTGTTGTCACACTTCAGCCTGTGACGGGCACACTGTTGTCTCACTCCAGCCTGTGACGGGCACACAAGTTGTCACACTCCAGCCTGTGACGGGCATACTGAGAAACCACGGTACCGCCGTGGCATGGTTAGTCCAAACACCAGTTCTCTTAACACATTATCATTTCTCTTCACATAATCGAATCATGTCACTTTCCAGCGATCGCTATCACGATCAAACATATTTCAAGATCACATGGCAAATACAAATAATACTAACAACAAACTCGATCCGTAACCCGGAAATCAAATCATGCTATCCGAAAACCACTATGCATGAAAAATATTTAATTATGCTCGAAACAAATCAGGTCATGTAAAATATATTAATAAATACGGTGATTAGGTTAGAATTCCTTACAAATCAGCTATTCACGCTTGTACTAATCCGAACCCGAAATCGGTACGACGTCTTCCCGCTCAGAAGACTGATTCTCTACATAGATAAATAAATTTTAAATTAAAACTAAATTCTTAATTTTTTCACGAATATCAAAAAAATCCCTGATTTTCTCTCTCTTCCTTCCTTCTCTCTCCTCTTTCTCTCTCTTCCTTCTCTCTCATCCTTCTCTCTCCTCTTTCTCTCTCCTCCTTCTTTCTCCTCCTTCTCTCTCCTCCTTCTCCCTCCTCTTCTCTCTCCTCCTTCTCTCTCCTCTTTCTCTCTCCTCTTTCTCTCTCCTCCTATCATATTTATATTATTATTATTATTATTATTATTATTTATTATTATATTTTTTTAACTAATTTTTTTTTCTGGCCGTACATAACCCTTTTTTTTTTTTTTTTTCTTTTCTTTCTTTTCTTTTCTTTTCTTTTCTTCTCCCGAACACCCTCCTCTTTGTCTCTCACCGCAAGCCCTCTTCCTTCCTCTCTCTCTCACGCCCTGCTCCCATTCTTATCCAACCAACCCCCTCTCCCCCGGTTGCCGACGCCGGCCACGAGACGTTCACCGGAAGGAGGCTCGGCCGGTCGGATGCGCACCGAAGGGAGGTCGGCGGCGCGGCCGTCGTCGACAAACGGCCCCAAAAAAATTTTTCTAAAAATTGAAATCTTACAGTGCAGGAAGAAACTCCCGTCGCCCGTCGGAGAAGAAGAGCGGTGGCTTGGAAAGGTTTGAAGGTCCGATTGGGTGACAACGAAGGAGGATTTAAAGAACTCTCGACGGCTTTCCTCGCCGTTTGGAGAGCAACCACCATCGGATCGAGGTTCCATACCATCCCGGACTCGTCGTCGACTTCTCCCCTCCCTTCCACAACTCTTTCCCCGACTTCTCCGGCGAAAACTCCGGTCGGAAGGACCCCGTGTTCCGTCTCCTCTGTTTCTTTATTTTTTTTTTTCACAGTTTGGGTTGAAGTCGACCGGGTCTGCCGACTTCAGCCCAGGACCCGTGTTTACACTTCTCCTCTTTCTCTTTCTTCCTTCTTCTCTTCTCTTTTCCCTTCTCTTTCTCTCTCTTCTCCTCTCTTTTATAGCTCTCAGCAGGCTCTTCCCTGCTTCCTATCGACGTCCTGTTTAAAAAGAGAAGAAAAACCCATCCAAAATCATCTCAAACGTAACCTAGGAAGTTCAAAACCATTAAAATATCTCCCCAGCCATCAAATCTGAGATCGACGTCTCAAACCATGTCCAAATCCGAATCCAAAAGCACCTAATCAAACCTAAACTCCTTCGGACCAATCTCAGTCGTTCGATCGGACGATCGGACGGTCCAGATCGCTCAGAAATCCCATGGACCGCCATACACCGTGAGAAACGGCTGGGAAATGCCTGGGAAATGCATGGGAAATGCCTACGCGACAGCCGGCTCGGGCTGGGCCGAGCCCACGCACCCGCGCGCGCCACGCACGTGGGCCTGGGCCGCGCAACGCGGGCCCGCCGCGATGGGCCAGGCCGCACACCCGCGCGTCACCCGCTCGCCACGCGTCATCTTCGCTCGCTCCCCGCGCTCCTCGTGCCGCACCAGCTCGCACCTGGCCGCGGCGTCGTTGGGCCGGTTCGGCAAGCAGGCTGGCAAGCCATTTTTTTTTTTTCTGGGTGTTACATTCTCCCCCGTTAAAATAATTTCGTCCTCGAAATTAGCTTGATTGAGATTCTGAACCTTAAAAGTAATCAACCGCCAAATCATTCTCAAACTTTCTAATTAGTCTACCTCTTAAGGTACTTGCTTTCCAAGTCTCAACAAAGTTAATATAACATTTAAAACTTGATCCTTTTCTTTTACAATACATATCAAATTTCCTTGAGCTCTTCAAAAAGAATACCAATCTTTTGATATGATTAACTATCCTTAATTAACTTCACAAGAACATCATGATTAAAAATATCCAGCCTTAACATTATCCTCATGTTTTCGGATAATCCTCCTCTTAGAATACTTTCCTCATACGACCATTACATAACAACATGATATAACATTTTCATTTTCATCAATACCATCTATCTACATATTGAGTTCCTTTAATATCCTTCTAATGAACATTAGTGCCTTAACCTCGAATTAAAATATGTAATTCCACAGAAAACTCATGATGCCTAAACTTTGAAATTTAACATTATCTTCAAGCTTCTGTATGATCTCTTTCTTAAAATGTTTCTTCATAAGTCTATAACATAACAAAATTATATCACATCTTCAATTCTTACTCATGATTTGCAGTACATAATGAATTCTCTCAGTCTCTTCAAATGAATATCAATACTTCAACCCGACTTAAGTATAAAATTCTTTACCCCGAGATTTATCATAATTGGTCCAACATATACTTAACCAAAAATTCGGAGGAGGCTTAAGCACTAGATACTTGCCACGATCTTTAACATTCTTTCTTTTCATACGCCTCTCTATGACTTAACAATCAATCTTTTATATTAGAGAAACCTCGAGCCCTTCTTAAATAGAGAAGTCATAATGTCATAACTAAAGAAGCTTGGTATCACAAATATTTCCAATCCTAGCTGGGTAAAGATCAATACTTCCTTAATCCAGATTTAGACATGTCCAATTTTTTTACTAGAGTCCTCTATACTAGGGAATCTATTAATGAAAATTGCCTGGCAATATCGATAGATTAACCCAGGACTAGCAATACTATATTTCCATCTTGTTACTGAAATTCAAATCAGTACTCCCATCATAATATATCTAAAGTTAAAGTTAACATTCATAATTGATTCCAGGATAACTCAGACCACTTCACTTCCATTGCGCTCTCTGATAAAACATACTAAACCATCTAGGTTCACTAAATAAATTCTCTAAAAACTTATCTTACTTGGTACCAAAAAGATCCAAAAATATTAAAGTTATTGAGTCTCTCTATCTCCCTTACCTCTCAAGTATATCATATCAAGGTTTATCCTGATCCGGTTCTCATATTGAAAGTCCATCCTTTTTACGACTTTAATAATTATAGCTCAAATCTGAATTAATCATACTTTTCTTAACAATTCAATTAGTCAATCTAGATCAACTCTTCTCTTGAAAAATTATCATTAACTCTAACAAGTACATGGCTTTCAATCAATGCTTTTATGTAAAGAATCAATCATCTTATCACTCATAGAGCTATCTTATCATAACTCTTAATATCAATTATCAAACCATAAAAAAAAAAAAATGTTCTCTCATAAACTAAACCCATATAAATTTCTTAACACCAATCTCTTTGCAACATTAGTAGCAGGGTAACTTAATTCTTTCAATACCAAATTATCTTCTTATTATAATCCAGTATCATGATAACGAAGATCTTCCTATAGATCTTAATTTGACTTGGTTTTTAACATATCCAATAATCTCCAATAATTATATAATAGATCCAGTAATTCAATCACAAACCACTAACCTACACCATCAAGGATTCTACCAAGATATGCATGGCATAATATCATTTACTCCACTAAGTGTAAATCTATACATTATGCCAAACCCACTTTCTATTATATATTTTCATTAATAGTCTACAAACAGATTCAGTAATCCAATCAAAACTGCAATTTAGACTATTATCAAGATTCCATCAAAATATGCATGTCATGCTGACATGATGTAACCTAATCCATCAATAGAGAGTTATAAAGCTATACATCATTCCAAATACATTTTCCCTTATATATATTCATACAGATTCATCAAAAACATATCCTCTCTAATATCATTAAACTCTTCCATAACTTATACTCTAAACATCGTCTTATAACAGTCCCAAAAATCAATAATCCGATAATTAACAACAAAACTAATATATTATCATAATCCACATCTACATCAGGTTTAATATTCCAAAATCATTAAATTAATAATTGAGCATATATATTCGACATAACTATATTTTCATGCCTGTACTCTTAATGGTTGGGTTCACTCACTCATCAAAGGCAAAGATGCATATTATCCAACTCTACAATATCCATCAAACGATTTCTTATCATGATTCTCCATTCATATCAAGTGTAGAAAACCCCACATCATTCAATTAGTAATTGATTATCCATAATCAGCACACCATATTTTTTCAGGCCAACACTTCTAAAGATAGATCAAATCCATTTCTCGCTTATTATCCAACTTCGAATATTCATAATATACTTACTTATCATAATCAAAGAGTACAAATCATCTAGCTCTTACATTCATCCTAGATCAATCCCATTACTCGTGTTACAGGTAAAAATCATGATCCTCTTTGATATTAATCATATGCTAGATATTGTATAATATCTAAAGATAATAAATCTAACCTTCAAATCTATTTTCTTCCCAACTTCATATCTTGACTAGCCATGATTTAAATACCCCTAAAATCATAGTCCATATTAATCATAACTCAAATTTCAATATCATTCAAATTATATCCCAAGAACTTATATCACAATTTCAAGTGATCATAACTTAAATTTTGACATCATTCGCATCACATCCCAATCACTCATGTCACAATCCTAAGGGATCATACTCTGGCTTCGATATTATTCATACTATGTCCAAACTACTTAAGCTTAATATCATTCATATCATGTTTAAATTACTTATGTTACAATCCTTAATAAACATGAGCTAAGCTTCAATATTCCTTATGTTATGTCCCAAATGATCATAAACCAAACTTTGATATCATTCTGTCATGCCTTACAAATCACTATATTAATTTCTTAATCTCTTATGTCAAAAATTTCAAACAATCATGACCTGAATTCAATATCACTCATATATATTATAATCACTTATGCTATATTCCCAAATCACCATAACCTAAACTTTGGCACTATACTTGTTATATCTTAATAACCATCATGTCATTATTATCATCATCCACATGTTTCATCCTTCCAAATGATCATAACCTAAGCTCTGATACCATTCTATCACGTCCTGAATCCAGCACCGGAATTGGCACGCGACCAACCGCACAAACCCTAGGTTTTATCCTAGAGATCATGCAAGGCCTGGGTACACAAGAGTCATTTACTTCAAGAAAATCTCACTCATCACCAAGCCAAGTATCTGCACGACTCTGTAAAAGAAGAAAGTAGGTTGTGAGCTCTACAGCCTAGTAAGGTTTTCATATGATCACACCAGTAATAATATACATTTCTAAAATAGCAAAATACCAGTATAACATATCATGCAGTCAAACAATTCAAATATCATGTAGTCCAATCCATTCCATAACCGGTATCATGGTCCAACCCACTCGATAACCGGTGCCATGGTCCATTCAATAACCGGTATCGTGGTCCAACCCACTCGACATCCGGTGTCATGGTCCAATCCACTCAATAACTGGTATCGTGGTCCAACCCACTCGATAACCAGTATAATGGTTCAACTCATTTAGTAGCCGATATCGTGGTCCAACCCACTCGATATCCGGTGTCATAGTCTAAACCAGTCAATAACTGGTATCGTGGTCCCACCCACTCGATAACCAGTGTCATGGTTCAACTCATTCAGTAGCTGATATCGTGGTCCAACCCACTCGATATCCGGTGTCATAGTCCAAACTAATCAATAACTGGTATCGTGGTCCAACCCACTCGATAATCAGTATCATAGTCCAACTCATTCAATAAGCGATATTGTGGTCCAACCCACTCGATATCCGGTGTCATATACCAAACCATTCAAAAACAATTTCTTTGATAAGCATAGTATCCAAAAATATAAATAATAACTATCATGGTCATACGTCCATCATGAAAACTCAACTACATCATGCAACAACAAATCATGCATGCCAATGCTTATATACTCGGATCAAAACCATGCCATGTAAAACAATACTGGTGATCATGCCCAGAATCCTTACCTTCAATCGCTAATCCAAAATATCCGGTATCAATATATACCCGAAAATCGTCCAAATCCTTCATGCTCAAAAGATTGATCTCCTACAATAATAAATAAATTCATCAAATCGGTTCCCCCCGATTTTCTCTTCCCTCATCTTCCAAACCAAAATCCCTTCCCTCTCCCTTTCTCTCTCTCTTCTCCTCTTTCTCTTTCTTCCTTCTTCTCTTCTCTTTTTCCTTCTCTTTCTCTCTCTTCTCCTCTCTTTTATGGCTCTCAGCAGGCTCTTCCCTGCTTCCTATCGATGTCTTGTTTAAAAAGAGGAGAAAAACCCATCCAAAATCACTTCAAACGTAACCTAGGAAGTTCAAAACCATTAAAATATCTCCCTAGCCGTCAGATCTGAGATCGACGTCTCAAACCACGTCCAAATCCGAATCCAAAAGCACCTAATCAAGCCTAAACTCCTTCGGACCAATCTCAGCCGTTCGATCGGACGATCGGACGGTCCATATCGCTCAGAAACCCCATGGACCACCATACACCGCGAGAAACGGTTGGGAAATGCCTGGGAAACGCATGGGAAACGCCCACGCGATAGCCGGCTCGGGCTGGGCCGAGCCCACGCGCCCGCGCGCACCGCGCACGTGGGCCTGGGCCGCACAACGCGCGCCCGCCGCGATGGGCCGGGCCGCGCACCACGCGTCGCCCGCCCGCCACGCGTCGTCTTCGCTCGCTCCTCGCACCGCACCAGCTCGCACCTGGCCGCGGCGTCGTTGGGCCGTTTCGGCAAGCGGGCCGGCAAGCCATTTTTTTTTTTTCTGGGTGTTACATGCGGCATGGCGGGCACTGTTTCGCAGTCCTCGGGAGGCCCACCGACATCCTTGGAGGGGAGGCGCCGCTTCCTTGATGGTTGGTGCCCTGGCTGAGGTGGGGGCCGACCTGAAGAACTGGGGCTTGACTCCGAGGTGGCTCGACCTCGGAGAGGCCCGACCTGGCGGAGGGCTCTAGTGACCCAACTCCGACCTAGAGGGCTCAAGCTCGGAAGGGAGCTCCCCGTGGCGGGGGAGGACTGAGCCCGACTCCAGCCCAAGGGGCCCACCTTCGTGGGACCAGACCTGAGGGGAGGGCGCTCGGCCCTGGCCTAGGCATTCCGGCCTCATGGGGACCGACCTGGTGGAGGACGGAGCTCGACTTCGGCGTGTCGCCCCGGCATCCTGGGGCAACCCGGCAAAGGAGCCCGAGTAGAGTATCCATCGTGGCCACTTTTTCCAACATGGCCTCTGTCAGTCGCTCCACGACAGCGATTCTGCCACATCACTGTCTATGTCAAAAATTGGATATTTAGGCAAGGGCATTGCAAGTCCTTTCCAAAAATAATTGTCTTAAACAATGATATTTTAAATCTATGCTGAATATGATAATTTTTAAAATTTAAATATTTCAAAACCAACTTTTTATAAAGACTAAATAAGTGTCTATGACAAAAGTTGGATATTCATTATACATCCTGATGCTGAATAAGAAAAATTTTTGCAATGTCATCCTATCTTAATAGGATGGGTATTACTTAATCCATTTAAACTTGGAATGTAGTATAGGTTTTAGATATAATACGAAAACTCTAAACAATAATAGAAAAGTTTTTGCAATGTTTTCATAAATATAGCAGACTTGGATTTCAAAAAGTCTATTACAAATCTCTGAAAAATGACACGAGTCTAATAATATGCAAATTTTAAATATGTAAACAAATATCTATACCTCTATATCAAATGTTGTTAAATATTGAAACAAATATGTAAACAAATACCTATATATTAAAATGTCTTAGTTCTAAGAATCCCTGCATGCTCATAACTGCTGTACAGACACAAATCAGCATTTTCAGGTCTAAATATCTTACCATGTTAGGAAGGACTACTAGTTAATTTGTATATTTAAGAAGTTGCGAATATGATGTATCAAGCATAGGACTGATTTGATTGGCATATCATATAATGCGTTAGTTGAGAAATTATTAATTTGTAAAATCATTATGTCAAAGGAGCTAATGGAAGCTTTAGCATTCATATTTCTGTGTGATAGAAATTTTGTGGTAATCTTGGATGGGCATCTTGCCGCAAGCTAATCACATATTCACATACAGGGACCAAATAGAAAGAAATAAGACTAAAGTAATGAAGAATCTTTCGCTGTATTTGGCTTCTACTTAACTACTGTACCATGGCCTTGGATTATCTTCTCTCTTTTTCACGCCATCAATCAAGCTTCTACTTTCTGTTTGATGATGGTGTTCCTACAGATATTATATTATTTCTACTCAACTGCTCCATTATTGTACCATGTGCTGGAATATCTTTGCTTCTACTCAAGATTCAGACTAATTTGCTATTTGATGATGGTGTCCATATTGACATTATTTTGTTTCTTATAATGATTAGCTTTCTTATATTATCTTTATATTTCAATCCATTCTATTCTATTTTTTTTTTTTTTTTTTTTTTTTTTTCTGCATGACCTGCTTTCTGCGCAGCAAACCCTTTTGAGGGTAACCATAACGGATTCCATTTTACTGAAAAATATTTTATAGGATGACAACAAAGATATTCCGATCCTTTTCTACTTCGTCCAAGTGAAATGGACGAGTATGTCATCCCAGCCCATCAAAATAGTAGGTGGACCAATAATCAATCCCATACATCCTCGTTCATGCTCCAAAATTAATTCTAAAATTATTCGAATCAGCACAATACCATTTCTTGAATCTGAGATGGATGAAATATGGAACCACCACCGGTTTTACCTGCCCTTGGTGCTATTATCTCTCTCTTCAAAAAGCAAAAGATACGGTTGCACCCTAACGCTACATATAATCGAGGTAGAAAGCGGCCTATCATCCATATATGGGTCCCACTCACATGGAAAACATGTGGAGTTTAATTAGCCAGACATTAATTCAGCATGACAATTGTAGGATCCCAATGATAAGTGGAGCTGATTTATAAGGCGGCTCCATCTCTTTATTGGAAACTTGCCCTGCCCTGACTTGCTTTATAACCCTTAGTCTGAACACTGATGCCATGGTTAGATAATGCTCTTCACATGAATAGCATTTCTTACCTAACTGGATGATGACCAATGAGATGACGGTGGTCCCCAAGTCCTTGAAAAGAAGGTATCGGATAAGGATGTTATACCTGCCACTGCAACGTGAGTCACGATGAAATTTATAATACAACTTATTTGGGGATAACCCATTTTGGCTAAATGGCTACGAAAAGTAAGTCATATGCCAAATTTAATTTGGCCATGCAACTTTACTTGTATTTTTATGCCCTTTGAATGAAGCTTAAACTTCCTGTTCTTTGTTTGACTGTCATTTTGCATTCATCCCTTACATAATAATTAGCATTTTATGTCCAGTCTTAATAATAGATGATTCATTTAATAGTTAGTTACATATATATATATATATATATATATATATATATATATATATATATATATCATATATATATAATTCATAAGTGTCTCGGTGGCATGGAACTAAATTTTAATAGGTCATCAAATCTGTGTTCACACAATAAAAAAAAAGGTCATCAAATAGAGAGATGGAAATAAAATTTTTAATCATTAGAAATTAAACATAAAATGAGAATCAATTAAAGAGAGATAAACCATCGGCATTACTCGTAGCGGCGTTTCCTTACCTTCAACATGATACAGATTCCAAGTTCTTGCGGCAGAGCACAAGGAGTTTATTCAATTCAATTCGATGATGGGAATGGAAACCAGAAGCAACGAACCAAAAGGCCGCAACGAGAGAATCTGGGATGGAGGATTTTTCACTATATCTATTAATCTGGTAAAGGCGAAAGGTATGCACGAACCATGTAGCCTTTGAATGAAGCTCAAACTTCCTATTCTTTGTTTGACTACCATTTTGTATTCAGCTCTACATATATATAATTAGCATTTTATGTCATGCCTTATTGGCTGATCATCTATCATGTATTATTTGGCTGGTTATCCATTTAATAGTTATAACAATCTAGAATCTCATCCAGAAAACTAGCTGGCAAATAATTTTGGATTCATATAGTTCGTAACAACCCAAGACCTCATCCAAAAATAAGTATCTAAAATTTTTCCATGTTGCAGTATCCTCTAATTTACATAGATAATATAAATACCTAAAATCTTTCCAAGTTGCAGACTTGTAGTATTTCCCAGTTTACATAAATTATGAATCAGATCCGCTCTGATACCATTTATAGCAACCAAAATTCTCAGGCTAGTTGAAAAGTAATTTTAGATTTTTTAGTCCTATACAAATATTCAACACTTGATGAATAACTGATGTAAAATTAAATATATATATACATGAATGCTCTCGTGCGTGCATGCATATATATATATATATATATATATATATATATGTCATACCTTGAATCCAGTACCGGAATCGGCACGTGACCGGCCGCACAAATCCTAGATTTTACTCTAGAAATCATGCAAGGCCTAGGTACACGAGTCACTTACCTCAAGAAAACCTCATTCATCATTAAGCCAAATATCTGTACAACTCTGTAAAAGAAGAAAGTAGGGTTGTGAGCTCTACAGCCCAGTAAAGTTTCCATATGATCACACGAGTAATAATGTAATTATGAAAATAGCATGAACATACTAGAATATCATATCATGCAGTCAAACAACTCAATATCATGTAGTCCAATCCATTTCATAACTAGTATCGTGGTCCAACCCACTCGATAACCGGTGTCATGGTCCAATCCACTCAATAACTGGTATCGTGGTCCAACCCACTCGATAACCAGTGTCATAGTCCAAACCAATCAATAACTGGTATCGTGATCCAACCCACTTGATAACCAGTGTCATAGTCCAAAACTATTCAATAACTGGTATCATGATCCAACCCACTCGATAACCGATATCATGGTCCAACATATTTAATAATCGATATCGTGGTCCAACCCACTCGATATCTGGTATCATGGTCCAATACATTTAGCAATCCGGTATGGTTCAAACCATCAAAAATAATTTCTATCCGATAAATACAGTATCCAGAAATATAAAATAATAACAACCATAGTCTTCATATAAACTCAATTACACAATGCAACAATCAATCATGCATGTCAATGCTCATGAACTCGGATCAAAACCATGCCATGTAAAATAAAATAATATATAGACTGGTGATCATGTCCAGAATTCTTACCTTCAACCGCTAATCCCAAGTATCCGGTATCAATCTATATCCGAAATTCGTCCAAATCCTTCCTACTCAAAAGGTTGATCTCCTACTATAATAAATAAATTCATTCAATCTAAATCCTAGTTTTACAAATTTTGAGGAAGAAGGTTACCCCTGATTTTCTCTTTTCTCATCTTCCAAACCAAAATCCCTTCCCTCTCCCCTTCTTTCTCTTCTCCTCTTTCTCTTTCTTCCTTCTTCTCTCCTCTTTTCCCTTCTCTTTCTCTCTCTTCTCCTCTTTTCTTGGCTCTCTGCAGGCTCTTCCCTGCTTCCTATCGACGTCCTGGTTAAAAAGAGGAGAAAAACCAATCCAAAATCATCTCAAACGTAATCTAAGAAGTCCAAAACCATCAAAATATCTCCCTGGCCGTCTGATTTGAGATCAACGCCTCAAACCACGTCCAAATCCAAATCCAAAAGCACCTAATCAAGGCTAAACTCCCTCGAATTAATCTCAGCCGTTCGATCGGACGATTGGACGATTGGACGGTCCAGATAGCTCAGAAACCCGTGGACCGCCGTGAATCCTGCGAAACGGGCTGGGAAATGCCCGGAAAATGCGTGGGAAACGTCCACGCGACGGTCGCTTCCGGCTGGGCCGAGCCCAGCGCCCGCGCGCGTGGGCTTGGGCTGCGCAACCGTGCCTGCCGCGATGGACCGGGCCGCGCACCGCGCGTTGCTCGCCCGTGCATCGTCGTCCATGCGCCCGCGTTCCCTCGCTCGCCCGCCATGCGTCGCCCGCGTGCTCGCGCGCCGCGCATCCGCGCTCTCTTTTTTTTTTTTGGATCGTTATATATATATATATATATTATATGTGGTGAGAGGGTCCATCCTCCATGAAAGACGGTGCTTCTAGCCTCCGAGTCGCTGTCTGTATCTAGCTTCACTGATCATCTTCCACTGTTTCACTGTTTTTGTTAGCTGTTTATTTTTTTTTTTATTGGGAATCTTTGTAGGGTTAACTCAGCCCATTTGCATCTTCTGCCCACTCTTCTATAACTCCTTTCCCCTCCTTCCCCACTTGTATCTTCTCCCCATTCTTTCGTAACTCATTTCCCCTCCTTCCCAACTTATCTTCTTCCACTTCCTACCGTAAATCCCCTTCCGTAACTTTTGTTTCTGGTGGCTGTCCCTACAACAGCCACCTTTAACATCAAAAAAATCTTATATATATATCTCTTGTCCACACAATAATGCGTGCGTCCAGATGGCATGGGACGAAATATAAAATGGTCATCAAAACTTTGTTTAATTTTTTTTTAAAAAAAAAAATCATAGGCTATCTTTCCCGTGCCAGGAAGTGTTTGTATATGACCGATAGATCTCGGAATTAGAAACAAAGAAGATTGAAGTGAGGAGGGTTGGCGAGGAAAGAGATTCATCGGAATGGCATCAGATTCAGATTCAGATTCAGATAAAGGAGCAAATACATCTTAAGTGCATTGTGTCTGTGTGTGAGCTCTGATTTGGTGTTCTTTTAGTTTCAAAAAAGCACACCTGGTAAACTTCACAAGACATCAATTAATTTGTCAGTTTGAGATGGTAGATAATTGAATATACCATGGTCTCTCAAAAGTAAATGTTTCATGTATGATAACAGGTTTGGTGTTACAACTTTTTCTCTGCTTTCCTTTGTTTCTTACAACTTTAGCTGAGTTCTTAATTACTTTTGATCTAGTGAATTGTACAAAATATCTTATTTAATTATTAATTTTTAGTTAAGAAAATAGCTAGAATTACCTTCTTTGTAAAATAAGCAATACACATTAGTGAATGCTCGATATATATATTTATTAGGGATGCAAATGGATCAGGTCAGACCGGATTATGAGTGATCCCGATTCGACCTGATTCTTTGATCCAGTTCTAATATTAGATCCAGATCCAATCCACTAGAAAATTGGGTCAGGTCGGGTCGGGTTCACTATCAGAATTTTCAACCCAACATATCATTCGGGTTGGATCGGGTTCATAAATAACCCGATTATAATCTAAAAAGTTTGGATCTAAATATAACCTGAATAAAATATAGACAACTATATTTTAATTATTACATAGCTAACTATTATTAATCATAAAATAGATAACAACTAATATTATTTTTAAAATAAATTAAGATATAAAAATAATTATAACTCTACCTCTATATTTAAAATAAGTTCCATACAAGTTTTAAATTATAATTTAAAGATCCAAATAGATATAATTCTAACAGTATTAGCATGTTCAAATCAGGTCAGGTCGGGTCGGGTCCAAATTCAGTAAATCCAAACTCAACTCGAAAAATAGAAAGGGTCTAATTTTAATGTCCAACTCGGATCCACGGGTCCATAAAAATATATTGAATCGGGTCTAAATGGAATGTGTCTAATTTTAGGATCCAACCCAGATCCACGGCTCCATAAAAATTGATTGGATTGGATCGAATCAGGTCACGGGTCAACCCGATCCATTTGCAGCCTTAATATTTATTGAATGTCTAATATATATAAATTGATTGGATTGGATCGGATCAGGTCACGGGTCAACCCGATCCATTTACAGCCTTAATATTTATTGAATGTCTAATATATATATATATATATATATATATATATTTGAATATAAATACATATTTATTTAATTATCCCGTGTAGAATGAAAAAATCAAATGCCACGCTTCACCAAAACAATGATGAAGGATTGTTTTGTGGACAGAAAATCTCTTAACAAATCATTTTATTTGTATTTTGGACCGTGGAATGAAGACAATGCGCAGAGAGATTTTTCGCCCCACTTATACTAGGTTTGCCTACATCCGGTAACATCCAAATATATATGATTTTTATGCTCTTTTAGTTTTCTTTTTATAGAGGTATCATAGTTAACATAAATGTGCTTGGACATTATCTTTGCTAATCCGTATAACTAGGATAGTTGGTTACAAATTCTAAGTACTTTTCCTTTAAGAACCGCCGAATGATTGTTAGGTCATATCTAGATGCTTTGCTGAAACACACTGCTAGCTTACTGCTAAGGCGGTAGTCCGATTGATAGAGGTTTAGTTCGTCTCTCTTCGATCACGGATTCGAGGCATGATCCTTTGGATGGCTGGATTAAATCCAGGAATTTCCTGGGGCACATGACTGGGGAGGCGAGAGAGGACCTACTTCGGTGGCTTAGCGGGACCAGGCTTACATACTGATGGAAAAGATATACAGAAATATGTGACCTGTATCGAACATTGTCTGGCGGGATGGGACCCTGTGGAGGGAGCTACACCGGGGGATTTACCCCCCCTCCTTTTTTTCATTAAAAAAAAAAAAAATGTTATCTAGCTTTTCTTGGCTCCACTGTATTCTATTTAATATCTTAAAAGCATGCCTTAATCATGATTATCCTACTTAGCTATGTTTGAAACGAGGACATGCAAGTAATTAAACAGTGAGCATTTTGTGTAATAAAATATAAACGGTCTTTAAAATATGTTTGTCTTTTTTTTTTTTTTTGAGCATAAATGGAGGAACCATCGGTCATAATATTTATTAAAATATAGAGTACAAATAAGAATACATGGTAAGATTAGGGGTTTACATACGAAGAAATTAAAGAAGAAAAGTGCTGCTATTACTGGCAGGATAGGTTTTTTCTTTTATTATTCTATCAAAATACTACAATTATAATAGTACATAGGCTTTTTTTTTGATAAAAAAAAGAAGAGAGGGATAAATCCCGGTGTAGCTATCCCACTGGGCCCAAACCTCGCCAGGATATGTTCAATTTGGGCTACAATTTTTTTACGTACCCTCCCCACCACTAGTAAGTACGACAGCCTGACATCACTAAGATGCCACTGGTGAGTCGTCAGCCTAAGACGCCACTGATGAGTACGTCAGCCTAACACCACTAAGACGCCACTAGTGAGCCATCAACTTAAGATGCCATTGGTGAGTACGTCAGCCTGACACCACTGGTGGTGAGTACGTCAGTCTAACACCACTAAGACGTCAGAAAAAATTCCTGGATTTAATTGAGTCATCCACGAGGATCATGTCTCGAACTCATGACTGGTGGGAGGTGAGGCTAAGCCTCTACTAACCGAGCTACCATCTTAGTGGTTGCATAGGCTTTTTTGTCTTGTAATGAAAAGCATTTTTTTTTTTTGATAGAACAAAAGGGAGGGGGGAGGTAAACCCCGCTGTAGCTGTCACATCCCGAATCCAGCACCGGAATCGGCTATGCGATCGATCGCACAAACCCTAGGTTTTATCCTAGAGATCATGCAATGCCTAGTTACACAAGAGTCAAACATATCAAATTAAAACTAATATTATATAAACAATCAAATAACAATTGTACAATCCATTATTAAGTCAATATCATTATTTGGTCTACTGATTTACAAACATCAGTAATCGATACTAAAACTAACTAACTAACTAGCTCAACATTTATGAAGCTCCGTCTCACGCCCAGCCCAATTCTCACTATGTATCCCGAGTCTCTGAAAAAAAAATAATAGTAGAGAGTAAGCTATACAGCCTAGTAAGGTTTTCATGTGATCACCAATAATAGTATATATATATATATATATGAAAACAGCAAAACACCAGTATATCATGTGACGCAGTCAAACAATTCAAATTTCATGTATGACCAAAAATTTTAAAAACTTTATATTTTTCTTTTAGAATTTCTATTATTTAACCATTATCTTTAGGGTTCTGGACTAGTCACGGTCATACTCCAGTCTATGACTGGTACACTATTGTCACACTCCAGCCTGTGACGGGCACATTGTTGTCATACATATAAATTAGTATGGACAACAAGAACAAGAGCATAAGGGAGCAACATAAGCATGTTTGTGTGTGTGCATTTGTATTTGGACTAGTCCACCATTGGACCGGTGGATTTGGTCCAAAGAATAATTTCTCCCATATATAATTCAAACAGAAAAAAGTCTATATATTGTCCATCTATCCCACTCACATGGGAACCACTTGGGATGCGTATGGCTGGCACTTGTGATCGGCTTGATTAACTAGTCATATGTATGATGGGAGTATGTAGTGGAATTAGCTGGACAAAATTTAGAGTGACATTGATGGGATGATCCCTTTGATAATTGGAGCTAATTTAGATTACAACCAGTTGAACGGATTGATCTCAGAAAACTATACCCTTCTAAATGGTGTAGGAGGCACCGGATCTCAATTTGCAGGTCCCATTCTTTTTTTGGCATCTTGTTAAGCCTTGTCTTATTTCATGATATTTGTTCCAATACTGATGCCATGGTTTGATTGTCCTCATCACCTGTACATGTATTCTTGTGACTGATGAGGTGACTGTGGTCGCCATTTCAATAAAAAGAAGAAAGGCACGTAATATTCTTGTGACTGATTGGGTGACTGTGGTCACCATTTCCATAAATAGAAGAAGGGCACATGAGGACTTCTTTTTATAGATATGTATATATGTATGTTATATAGCAATGCATAATCTTTGTTCAACAAAAATAAAAGGTCATTAAAAAATAGGGATGAAAATGAATTTTTAATAATAAAAAATTAAGCATAAAATAAGAATCAATTCTAGGGATAGATAAACTTTAAAGAAGTGAAGTCTAGATCATGTCGGTTATAATTTTTATGTTTGGAACCAAGGAGACTAATAATGTAAAAACACTGTTATCCATATGCCCAAATAATACTAATTTAAAATTTTCTCATGCCGATGCTGAGCATGTTCGAGATTCTTCTAAATGGAAGGCAAATTTGATCCTAATTGTCTAGACTTACCAAGTCCATCATACAATTTACAATCTTTTTTTTTAAAAAAAAATTCAATATTTGAGGCCTTGAAAAAGGCAAAAGATCTTAGCATGAAGCCAACCAATAACCGAGATATGGAGATTCCCTAACTTGATAAGACGTGGAGGTCCCACCTTCCCCGCTTGGCAAAAAATCAAGCCCAGATGGGTGCCAAGCGACCTACTGACGTCCCCAAGTAAGCGAAACGTCAAGCCCTGATGCCAAGCCATGTTTATATATATATATATATATTACTGATAGATCTCGGAATCAGAAACAAAGAAGATTGGAAGTGACGAGGCAGGTGAGGAAAGAGATTCAAAGGAATGGAACCACATACAGAAATAATTTCCGCAGAGAGCTCATCACCGTCCGAAGCCAGTTGAGTACTCGATATCCACAACCCCACTCTTGCTATGATACCTCTAAATACGTTTGCGTGTGTGTGAGAGAGCTCTGATTTGGTGTTCTTTTAGTTTAATAAAATATGCCTGGTGATGTCCCAAGACATCAATTAATTTGTCAGTTTGAGATTGTAGACTATTGAATATACTATCGTTGCTCAAAAGTGTGCGTTTCATATATATATTATATCAGGTTTGGTGTTGCAAATTTTTTTTTTTTCCCTTTCTTTTGTTTCTTACAACTTCAACTGAATTCTTACTTTTGATCCTGTGAATTGTACAAAATAACTTACTTAATCAATGGTTTTTCAGTAAAAATTAGATTTACCTTATTTGTAAAATGATATATATTTAACCTTAATTTCTTGATATATATATTTTTACCTGAGTATAGGTAGGAAATAGGCAATACACATTATTAATGTTCAATATATATCTTTATTGAATGTCTAATACATATATAGATTTTGAATATAAAAAATATATTTGTTTAGATTATCACTTGCTCTCATGTTGAGATCCATAAATAAAATTATCTAGTGTAGAATGAAAAAATCAATAAGAATAGAGTTAGACAAACTTAACTTATTGTGACCGATACACAAGTAACCTGGGTCATTTGGATTATTTTACGTGCATAAATTCATCTCCACCAAGCTGGTAGCTAGGTTGTGCGTGTAAATTCATCACTTTAGTTATCCAAGCAATTTTGGATCTTTTGGAGTTAATGGTTCTTTTTAAAACTAACATCTTTTTAATTATATTTCTATTTAATTTTCTAAAATCGCAAGAATATACTTTATGACCGATCTTTCCGCAACAAAAGCAAGTAATATTTGAAGATGAATCAGGAAAGGCTTTTACAAAGAAAATTTTCTATTTTTTTTACTTCTTTTGATATTTGAAACGTAGACCGGCCTTATTGAAAATAACTTTTTGGTTATCTAAAATCATTTAAAACTTTTTGGAGCTAAATGTAAATTTATCAACAATAGGCTTAGGTTTTATAACTTCTTTCTTCAAATTATGGTTTTCTTGAAGTAAAGACTTCTTTAAATTTGTTTTGAAATTATTTCTTTCTTATTGTACCACTCAAAATTCGGTTTGCTCAAATCTTTACTTTTCAAAACAAGTTTTTTCAAATTCAATCATAAGTTCAAAAAAAATATCTTATAATTCATCAAAGATGAAATCTAGAGTATGTTCATAAGTTATCTCATCCTTTTATACCATGAGATATAAATTTGCTACTTTTGAGATTTTATATTGGAGCTAAAGTCTTTACTATTATTCCATATGGCCATCATTGTTTTCTTCTTGAATCTCTTGGATGATTTATTAAGAAGGGGACATCCTACTTTGAAGTAATTGGGCTTCTTGAATTTAAAGCATATGAGATGCTCATTTTCTTTCTCCTGCTCCTTATCTTTGCTGGATTCATCTTTGTAGGGTTCTTTCTTGAAGCCTTGTCTCTTTTTTCATGAACCTTCTAAGTTTCCATGCAACTAGTGCCATGTCATCCTCTTCATCTCCTTCATCCAACTCATCACTTTTTACTTCTTCATTTGCATTGGACTTGAGAGCAATGGTTTTCTTTTTTTTCACTTCTTTTTTATTGTTTTGCTTCATGGTTAACTCATATATCATAAGAGAATTAAGAAGTTCTTCAAGTAGAAGAGTATTGAGATCCTTTGCTTTTTGTATGGCGGTGACTTTAACTTACCAAGCTCTTAATAAATATCTAAAAATTTTGTAAATAAGCTTACTGTTAGTATAAGACTTATCTAAACTTTTTAAATTATTAATAATATTAGTAAATCTAGTAAACATATCGGTAATTGACTCATTAGTTTTCATTTTAAATAATTTATATATATGAACAAGAATATTAATCTTACTCGATCTTTTACTTGATTGGTATCCTTATTGGTCATCTCTTTTCTATACCATATCTCTTTGGCTGTCATGTAAATAGAGATTCTATTAAAAAAATTAGCTTCAAAAGCACAATACAAAACATTCATGGCCTTAGCATTTAGCTAGACCATCTTTTATCTAATTCATTATGAGCATTTTTGGGTTGTGACAGTGCCATCTATCATGATTGTGGGTGTGTGAGAGCCATTCACTATGATGCTCTAAAGATTATAATCTAGTACTTGGATGAAAATACACATATATACTTTCAAATAAGTATAGTTTGTTTCATCCAACAAAGATGGTCTATTAGTGGATTGCCTTTGGATAAGAGAAGCACCAAGTTGGATTCCAATTTGATCTTGATCTTAATTGCTAAATCAAATAAGGCTAAGTACCAAGCTCTGATACCACTTATTGCCCAGCGAGACAATCCAAGAGAGGGTAAAATTGAATTTTTCAAAATTAAACACAAGCATTTGCAAATTTGAAAATAGCGAAGTAAAAGTGCAAGAAAAGCTATATGCTAAATATAAGTAAATGAGATGCAAATGAAGAACAAATAAGAAGGCAAGCAAACCACAATCAAACATCAAGAGTTTTATAGTAGTTAGGTGCTAACTCTCTATCTACATCCACTCTCCAAATATTTCTCGAAAATTTACTATAATTTGATCGAGATTACTGTCGGATTATTTTTTGCCATGCTCACAATGTAAAATCCAATTGGTTTTGAGTGGATTCACCAAACAAAACTTATTTCAAAGCCAATGCTAGGTTTTACACTCCAATTTTAAGCATGGATAGACCTATCTCCATGTTTCAAACCTTAATTAAAACTTGTTATAGAAAAAAGTAATGAATGCACAAGTAACCAAATAAAAGATCCTCTAAGATTAAATAAAAGTTGATAAAGCACTATGAAGAATTTCAAGAAAGCTTTTGGAATTTAGTTCTTTGTTTCTAGCTTTCTTTTAATATCTCTTCGATTTTCTATCTTCTTCAATGAGTTTGGTGGATATTTAAAGCACTTTTGAAATCAAAATAGCTATTTATGATTGCTAGAATCTAAAAACTAGTCATTATATAATATCTACATAATTCGGCATAGGTTGCAGAACTAGTTGTTGGGATTGTTAGGCAATCCCAAGTCGACTTGAATAACGTTTGAGTCAACTCAGATTTTTCATGAGTCTACTTGAATCCCATTTGAGTTGGCTCGAGTCTTGTACCAAAAAATCTGATCTTCTATATTTTTTTAAGACATCAACTTGGATATTTAAGTCAACTCAGATCTATCTTGGAGTTTAACTTAGACACTGTTTGAGGCGACTTAAACTCTAGTTCGAAAACTTTTTTTTTTTACCTTCTCTAAATCTTCTAAGGAGGTTGATGCAATTTAAAATTAAGTCGACTCAAACGGTGTTCCGACTGAAATTAGCATGCTTGTTATTTGAGTAGAATAACACCTTAACCAATCACATCCAAGGATTATCAAGCCGCGGTACTGCAATATCGAGCCAATGTACTTTAATACCAAGCCAAGGTACTTAGCCGACCCATCTAGAGAATGCCGACCCAAGGTGCTTTCTTTACGGTGATAAACCAACATTACTGATAGGAGTCATGCTTGAAATACTACCTTATCTACTTATCGGCAAGAAAATCTCACTTGATAAGGCAAGAAATAATAAGGGTATCTCACCTAATAAGGCAAGAAATAACAAGAATATTTTATCTGCTAAGGGAAGGAATAACCTCCAGATTCTTCCTTCTTTGCACGTCACCTCACTCCCCATCTATCAAGGAATGCTCTCATCTCTCCTATACTCATTCCTTTCTATCCATTCTTCGATTTCTAACTTGAATACCCCCCCCCCGAGCCAACTCCGATCATGATGGTTAAGTAATAGATAAATATCTAATAGATTTTAGATTCAATTTTTGATTCAAGACCATTACATAAACTTGTTCATACCAATGTTTACTAAAATTTTGGCGATAGCTTTTAGCGATTGCCACAGTTTACCGATCATTGATATAAGTTTTACCAATATTTCTTTTTATATTTTTATCATGATTTGATCGCTATGATAGATTTTTTTTTATTATAGCGGCAGTACGGCCCTACCTCCCGGTTATCGAAAACTCAAGCCAAACGGATGCCAAGCCGTGTTCATAAATTACCGATAGATCTCGGAATTAGAGAGACAGAAGATTGGTGGAAGTGACCAGGCCAGGTCAGGAAAGAGATTCATAGGAAGGGAATTGGCACCGCGTTCTTTTAGTTTAATTAATAATAAAGCATATATGACTGGTAACTTCCCAAGACATCGATTAACCTGTCAGTTTGAGATGCTACCTGGGCTATCGAATATTCCATGGTCGCTCAAAAGCGTGCGTTTCGTATATATACTATCAGGTTTGGTGTCGTAACTTCTTTCAATCCTTTGTTTCTTGCAACTTCAGCCGAGTTCTTATTTTTGATCTCGTGAATTATGCAAAATAATTACTTAATTATTAATTTTTCAGTAAAAATTAGATTTACCTTCTTTGTAAAATGATATATATTTAAGGTTTCTTGATATATATTTTAACCCGTGGATCCAGGTAGGAAAAAAGCGATACACATTAGTGAATGCTCGATATATATTTATTGAATGTCTAATATACATATAGATTTTGAAAGCAGCTTGCTAGCAGAAGCTGGGGAATTTTGTTTTGGTAAATCGATCGATGATAATTTCTCTTAAGAGGTTATGGTAACTTGGTCACGTACTCATAAATCAGGTCGTGGAACTCCTGCTTCAAGGCCTCTCAAAGCCGCAGCTACCACCGGAGAGACTCGGATCAACGTGGACCAGGAAATTGAACATGAAAATTCAGACCACCCAATCCCCACCATCTTCAAGGTCCCCAAGCACATCCGGGAGGTGAATCCTAAAGCCTACGATCCAGTGGTTGCTCCCATCGGCCCATTTCACCACTGCAAGTATTGTTGGAGTTATGTCATGCAGCTGGATGGTGAAGGCCATAAACCAGAGCCTGCCTCCTGCGGACATTTCGACCGCGCTTACCCGTATTCGATATCTGCCATGCAGAAGTACAAGTGGTGGTGTGTTTGGTACCTTCTATCTCGTGGCGGAGGTGATCGAGAGCGTGTAAATCAATTGTTCGAAAAGTTCTTGGTGGAGTTGAAGAAAAAGAATGACGAGGTCCGGAGGTGCTACTCCGAGGAACTCCCTCGATGGATCGACGACCTAAAGTTGTCATCGATCATGTTGCTTGATGGATGCTTCATCATTTATCTCCTGCTAAGGTGCTCGGGGGAGAAGGTCGTCGTGGCAAGAAAGGGGATACGGTATACATTCGAGACAGCGGAAGGGAATGTGGTTTTAGATATCAACGAGATGAGCAGGCAGCTTGGGCTAGGGCTATCCATCCACACAAGGGCGATAGATGATCTGCTGAAGCTCGAGAACCAAATTCCTTTCATCGTCATAGAATTTCTATTCGATCAGCTCAAACTACCTAAAGACGGGGATCTTGTCCAACTTGCTCTCGGCCTCTTCCGATTCACGGATCTTAGGGAATATCATCCCGGATTCAGGGACAAGGAAGGAAAGTACCTGTCTCCTGGTGAATACCATCATCTGCTCCATCTATTTCATTCATCTCGGGTCCGTTCAAAAGAGACTCTTCCAATTTGTTCTTCGATATGTAGACCCAATCGGATTCCTGGTGCGATGAAGCTCGCCAGGGCTGGACTGAAGTTCACGAGGGGGAGCTCGTGGACAGACGGTAATTTCTTGGACATAACATTTAACTGGAAGGAGAGGAATTTCATACCATGGCCATGCCAGCTGTTCTTTTGGAGTGGATGGATGCGGATACCACGACTGCATATCGATGACGCAGCCGCTTCTCTCTTCCAAAACCTCATAGCTTTCGAACAGTGCTGTCCTTGCACTAAAAGTCAGAAGTGCATCACGGCATATGCAATCTTTATGAACTGCATCATTGACCAAGCTGAGGACGCGAGGTTGCTGCGCTTCAAAAACATACTGGAACATAAAATGGGCAATGATCAAGCAGTGGCAGATTTTTTCAATCAGTTGGACAGTCAGATATACTTATATTGGGAAGATGACTACCTTGAAAGGCACATTTTTGAAATCAACCGTTTTTATGACTTCCAATGTGGCGAAAGCCTTGTGGAGTTGAGGCAAAACTATTTGCGCAGCCCATGGACTAAAATTTCTGTTTTGGCAGCGATCTTCCTTCTCCTGTTGACCCTGGAGCAGGCTGTATTTTCTGCTTTATCCTATTTTAGCTCTTCTTAGGTGTTATTTACCCGCTCTCCTATAAAAAGAATGGATGAGGAGAAAAGAAATTACAAGTTTTTAGTATGGTTGCGTGGCCGTATAGATAAATAGTGTTGGGCTATAGGTTAGGGACCTTGTAAAAAATTAAATAATTTGCATAATGTATCATGGTCACTATCTTATTTGCTTGGAATCAGCTATTGGCTGTAATGCGGTCGTGTCAAGGTTCTGGTGCATGGAATTAAAATTAAATTCTATTCTTGGTCACTCTTCGTCTAGTTTTTGAATGCATTTTTTACTCGAGAACGCCTGCTGAAAAATGTTATGTCTGTTTAATGGGTATTGTGCACAAAATCTATCAGTTTACCCCATTTATCCATCTAATATTTAAAAACATAGATTTTTTGAAATTGTAGCGTTGCTTCATTATTTCATTTATTTTAAAAATTATGTCCAACTAGTTTTGAATGTAGTTATCAATGAAATGAACACTTCATCGAGTAGCTAATTTACACGAGTAATGGAGCACGTGAAATTAAAGTGAAAAAAAAAAAAATCAAATTTTTACCGAAAAGGACATCCATAAATAAGGCATGGAAAGATGGAGGGAGACAAAGAGGATAAGATCACCAATTTTGCAAGACAGATATAGGCTTCTTGGCTAATGTCTAATTAACCCATCATGGATGGTTATGGATGCAATACGACAGTGCATGCTTAATGATTTTTTTTTATTTATGAATCCTCCTTTACAATTTACGAAAAGAACATAATGATGCTCCATGCATGTTTATTAATATCATGGTCACAATTTGTCTAATTTTTTTTTTCCTTTTTGGTTCTCGTAAAAAGGTAGGTATCCAATATCAATGTCTTGAGAACCAATCCTTTGTCTTTGGATGTGAGCCCTCTTCTTTATGCAGGTTACGAGATGAAAGAACTCGAGCATTTCTTAATTCTTTAATGGCATCTAAGGGTGATTTTCCTTTCTTCCAAGCAACCCGATCTATCATTCCAAATAACCAAAGTTTCCTTCATCAATTTCTATATTTTAGGAAATTTGCCCCCATCTGGCAGTCTAAGATTGCATGGTATGTGGGATATGTTATGCTAGTTAACTCTACATATCACATTGCCAATTACTATCTTAAATATAATAGTAGTGATTCGAATGGTGATTTGACAAGAAATCTCTAATACTTTCCTCTATTGTTATCCTTGTTCATGTACTTAATCAGCAATCTACAAACTGTCACGCCCGAATCCAGTACCGGAATCGGCTACGTGACCGGCCGCACAAACCCCAGGTTTTATCCTAGAGTTTATGCAAGGCCTAGGTACACGACAATTCAAACATATCCGTGTTGAATTAATATTATATAAACAAATCAATAACAAATGTACAATTCAGTATTTAAATTGATGTCATTAAATGGTCTACTGAATCACAACATCAGTAACCGAAACTAACTAACTAACTAGCTCAACAATTAAGAAGCTCCGTCTCACGCCCAGCCCAGATCCTCTTTAAGTATCCTGGTTCTCTAAAAGAAAACAGATGATAGGGAGTGAGCTACATAGCCCAGTAAGGGTTCCAAATGATCACCAATAATAATATACATGCATACGAAAACAGCAAAACATTAGCATAACATGTGACGAAATCAAACAATTCAGATTTCATGTTTAACCAAAAACTTTGAATTTTTTAACATTTGTTTCCTTTAGAATTTCCAATTATTTAACCATTATCTTTAGGGTTCTGGACTAGCCACGGTCACACTCCAGCCTGTGACGGGCACACTGTTGTAACACTCCAGCCTGTGACGAGCACACTATTGTCACACTCCAGCCTGTGACTGGCACACAAATTGTCACACTCCAGCCTGTGACGGGCACACTGAGAAACCACGGTACCGCCGTGGCATGGCTAGTCCAAACACCAGTTCACTTAACACTTTATCATTTCTTCTTACATAGTCACTTTCCAACGATCGATATCACGATCAAACACATTTCACGATCACTTGGCAAATGCAAACAACATTAACAACAAACTCGTTCCATAACCCGGAAATCAAATCATGTTATCCGAAAACTACCATGCATGAAAAATATTTAATTTATGCTCGGATCAAATCAGGTCATGTAAAATATATCAATAATACGGGTGATTAAGTTTAGAAGTCCTTACCAATCAAAACCAACTATCCACACCTGAACTACTTCGTACCCGAAATCGGCGCGACGCCTCCCCGCTTAGAAGACTGACTCTCTACACAAATAAATAATTTTAATTAAAACTAAATTCTCAATTTTTTCTCAAATCTTAAAAAAACCCAGATTTTCTCTCTCTTCCTTCTCTCCCTTCCTTCTCTCTCCACTTTCTCTCTCCTCCTTCTCTCTCCTCCATCTCTCTCCTCTTTCCCTCCCCTCTTCCTTCTCTCTCCCCTTCTCTCTCCTCTTTCTCTCTCCTCCTTCTCTCTCCTTCTTCTCTCTCCTCTTATTATATATGTATATATATATTTTTTTTTCTGGCCGTACAGAACCCCCCCTTTTTTTTTTCTTTCTTTCTCTTTTCTTTTATTTCTCCTTCTTCCTCTTTTCTTTTATTCTCTCGAACCACCTTCCCCCGTTTTCTTCTTCGGTCGATCCGGCGTCTCACCCCCCCACCTGCCGGCAACCACTCCGTGGTTGTCGCAGGGCCTTCACGGACCAAGCGCAGGCGGCGACAACGGCGGCGGCGGCGACGACGGCGGATGATCCCGCACTAAACCCAAAAGCTTAAAAATCATCAAAATTCTCAAAAAATACAGATTAATTGGAAAGAACTTACCAGCGGCGTCTGGAATCCCTGGTCGCTCGTCGGAGAGAGAGCAGGAGCGTGGAGGTGGCTCGAGAGGCGGCGATGAGGGTTTTTTTTAAAAAAAATTTGAAGCGTTCCCTCTTCGTGTAAAACCCTACCACCGAGTCCCAAATCCCCACGAAATCCGACGCCGATCTTCCCCCACTCCCCTCACGACTCTCCCACCGAGTTTTCTGGGGAAAACTCCGGCCGGCTAGGGAGATCTTCCCTCCCCTGTTTCGGTTCTTCATCCCGTGTCCGACTCCCCTTTTTTTTTTTTTTCTGAGTCTGGGTTGAAGTCGGCTTGGTCTGCCGACTTCAGCCCAGGCCCAAATCTTACATTCTCCCCCCGTTACAAAAATTTCGTCCTCGAAATTTACGTACCTGGTATTCCGAAAAGCTGTGGATATTTTGTTCGCATCTCTACTTTAAGTTTCCATGTAGCTTCTCTTTCACTGTGATTGCTCCATTGCACCTTCACATAAGGTATGATTCGGTGTCTCAATTCTTGTTCCTTACTGTCGACAATTCGTAACGGCACCTCCTCATAGGTCAAATCCTCTCGAAGTTGCAAAGGCACATAATCTATTGCATGATTAGGATCAGGAATGTATTTCCGTAACATAGATACATGAAACACGTTATGCACTTCAGATATAACTGGTGGTAGCGCTAATCGGTAAGCCACCTCACCAACCTTATCCAAAATCTCAAATGGTCCCACAAATCTCGGGCTAAATTTTTCTCGTACACCAAATCTCATCACACCCTTTGTGGGAGATACTTTCAAAAAAACATGATCACCAACATTGAATTCCAGCTCTCTTCGCCTTTTATCAACATAACTTTTCTATCGGCTTTGAGCAGTACGCAAACGTTCTATGATCATTTGTACCTTCTCCATTGTTTGTTGCACTATTTCTGGACCCAACAATTTTCTTTCTCCTACATCATCCCAGCAGATAGGAGATCTACACTTCCTACCATATAAAGCCTCAAAAGGTGCCATTTGAATATTGGCTTGATAACTATTATTGTAGGCAAATTCTATTAACGATAGATGACAGTCCCAAGCACCACCCAAGTCCATAACACAAGCTCTCAACATGTCTTCCATAATCTGGATGGTTCGCTCAGACTGTCCATCGGTTTGGGGATGAAAAGCTGTACTAAAACTTAATTTGGTCCCCAATGCTTTATGAAGACTCTTCCAAAATTGTGAAACAAACCTACTGTCTCGATCCGATACTATAGAAATTGGAATCCCATGTAGTCTCACAATTTGTTCTATGTACAAGTTTGCAAATTTTTCCAGAGAGAGTACGATACGAAAAGATAAGAAATGAGCTGACTTCGTTAGTCAATCCACAATCACCCATATCGCATTATTTCCCTTAGGGGTTTTAGGTAAACCTGTCATAAAGTCCATGGTAATGTGCTCCCATTTCCACCGAGGAATCGCAAGAGACTGCAATGGTCCAGTAGGTCTTTGATGCTCAGCTTTTACCTGTTGACATACCAAACATTTAGCCACATACTGAGCTATATCTTTCTTCATACTAGACCACCAAAAATTTTCACGTAGATCTCGATATATTTTTGTACTACCCGGATGCATCGTATATACTGAACTATGTGCTTCTTCCATTATTTCATTCTTTAATTCTGGAAGTTTAGGAACACATAATCTGTTACCAAATCTCAAGGTACCATCTTCATATATAGTAAATTTAGATTGCACACCAGATTCAACTGTCTCTCTAATTTTCTGAAGCTCTAAATCTTCCTTCTGGGCTGATTTAATTTTATCAATCAGGATAGGTTGTACCATAATATTTGCTAATTGCATCCCAGAATTATGAATTCGTACCTTGATCTCTGATCTTTCTAGATCCATTATGATGTGCTTTTGATTAGTAATTAAAGCTGCCAACTTACTCAGGGTTTTCCTACTCAGGGCATCTGCTACAACATTTGCCTTTCCTGGATGGTAGTTGATAGTCAGATCATAATCCTTTAATAGTTCCAACCATCTTCTCTGTCTCAAATTCAATTCCTTCTGAGTGAATATATATTTTAAACTTTTATGATCTGTAAAGATTTCACAACAACTACCATACAGGTAATGCCTCCATATTTTTAAGGCAAAAACTACAGCTACTAACTCCAAGTCATGAGTGGGATAATTTGACTCATATGATTTCAGCTGTCTAGAAGCATAGGCTATCACCTTTCCATTTTGCATTAGCACACAACCGAGACCCTTTCGGGATGCATCACTATATATGCAAAACTCCCCTATCTCCGCAGGACAGTCAATATTGGGGCAGTGATTAACCGTTTCTTCAATTCTTGAAAACTCTGCTCACAATCATCTGTCCATTCAAATTTTGTTCGTTTCTGGGTCAGGCGAGTTAAGGGTATAGCAATAAGAGAAAATCCTTCAACAAACCTTCGATAGTATCCTACCATTCCCAGGAAACTACGAACTTCGGACACATTAGTGGGTCTCTCCCACTCTACCACTGCTTCCACTTTCTTTGGATCCACAGAAATACCATCCTTAGAAATAAATGGCCAAGGAAGGAAATTCTATCCAACCAAAAGTCACATTTTTTTAGCTTGGCAAATAATTTCTCTTCCTTGAGTATTTGTACTACTATCTTTAAGTGCTCCTCATGTGCTTGTAGACTTTTTGAATATATCAGTATATCATCAATAAATACTACTACAAATTGATCCATATATGGTCTAAACACTCGGTTCATGAGATCCATGAAAACTGCAGGTGCATTTGTTAGACCAAAAGGTAGAACCAAAAATTCATAGTGTCCATATCTGATTCTAAAAGCTATCTTTTGTACATCCTCTGTCTTTATCTTCAATTGATGATAACCAGAATAAAGATCAATTTTTGAGAATACCTGTGCTCCCTATAATTGATCAAATAGATCATCAATCCTTGGTAAGGGATATTTGTTCCTTATAGTCACTTTGTTCAATTCTCGATAATCAATGCAAAGCCGAAAACTTCCATCCTTCTTCTTTACAAATAAGACTGGAGCACCCCAGGGAGACACGCTAGGTCTGATAAATCCTTTATCCAACAGTTCTTGCAATTGCTCCTTAAGTTCTTTTAATTCTGCCGGAGCCATTCTATAAGGAGCTTTGGAGATGGCACCTGTACCTGGTATAAGATCGATAGAGAACTCAATCTCTCTATCAGGAGGTAATCCTGGCAGATCATCGGGAAAGACCTCCGGAAATTCTTTCACAACGGGTATGTCTTCCAGCTTAAGCTCCTGCTGTCGAGTATCTATCACCGTTGCCAGAAATCCTTCACAACCTTGTCTGAGGAGTCGCTTGGCAATAAAAGTCGAAATTACCCTCCTTATAAGGGTTAACTTATTACCCTTAAAATATAACTCTGACTGATCAGGAATTTGAAATTTCATAATTTTCTCAAAATAGTTGATGGAAGCATGGTTTGCTGTCAGCCAATCCATTCCAAGGATTATATTGAAGTCTTTCATATCCATGACTATCAAATCGGCTTCCATTGTTCTACCTTCGATATTCAATCTACATTTCTTGCAGATTTGATTAACCACAAAAACATCCCTACTAGGAGTGGAAATACAGAGTTCAAATTCTAAAGATGTCGGGGTTAACTCATTATTCTCCCTAACCAATCTAATAGATACGAAAGAGTGTGTAGCGCCAGTATCAAAAAGAACATAAACATTACTGGAAAATAATTTGATCATACCTGTCACTACAGAATTTGATGCATTAGTATCCTGCTGGGTGAGTGCATAAACCCGTCCCTGAGTTACTGATTTCTGTTGTCCTTCAAGTTGCTGTTTTCCATGAGGTAACTGGTGCTGTGACCCCTGACCAGAGGGACACACAACTGCCTTATGTCCCGGTTTACCACAATTATGGCACTTCCACTCATCTGGCCACGTACAATCCTGCTTATAATGGGAACCACCACACTTAAAGCACTTGACGTCACTCTTTGGTTGAGTCTTGTCATCTGAAGTAATATTGTCAACTTCCTTGCTTTTGCATTGATACCTTTATAGAATTGGCCTTGATTCTCTCTTATTCCAGATCTCTTTTTTAATGCTTTTTCTCTTTCAGCTTGAGCCACATCCAATCCCCTTTCTATAATTAATGCTTTATTAACAACCTCTTTATAAGTTGGTAGCTCAAAAGCAATCACTTGATGCTGGATCCGACTTCTAAGTCCATTTTCAAATTTCTTGGCCCGGATCCCTTCATCAGCTAAGAGTGATGGAGCATATCTTGACAATTTCTCAAACTTTGAGGCATACTGAGAAACAGTTAAAGTACCTTGCTCCAAGCGATCAAATTCTCGAAATTTTTGTACCCGAACACTTTGAGGAAAATATCTCTCATAGAAAACCTTTCTAAAATCTGTCCAGATAGAAGGTGTAACATTTGGTCCTTGTTTTCCAAGCTCCAACTCTCACCAAGCAGCTGCCTCATCTTGCAATAAAAAGGTAGCGAATGTAACCTTCTCCTCTTTTGGACACTGCAAGGCTTGGAAAACTTTCTCAACAGCTTTAAGCCATCCCTCTGCCTCCATGGGATCAGAAGTCCCCTTGAATACCGGTGGCGCATACTTCTTGAATTCTATTAGTGTAATTAGCCATTCTTGAGGAATTCTGACTTCTGGCTGTTGTCGTTGTAATAATAACTGTTGCATAAATTGCTGCTGTTGCTGTTGGGCTTCCATAAATCTTAGTGTATCAGCTCTTGCAGTAGCTTGCTACTGCACTAAAAATTGTAATAGCTGAGGAAGACCCATCTGGTCCCCAGCTGAACTCCAGATCCACCCGGTGTTCCTATTTCAGCAGTTCCAGTCTCCGGGATGTTATCCAAAAGATTGGGCACTGGTTCATGGTGATGCTCCTCATTACCAGTGTTGTTTATTAGATTCGGCATTGGGTCCTGTGGATGTTCTTCATTATCAGATAAAGCTCCAGCATTCTCAAGCTGCTCAATAGGATTCCAAGCATTTGCTCCATCAACAAATCTTGTGGGTCTCCTTACACGTCCACGTCCACTACCACGCGCCATGGAAAACCTACACCAATCGTTATTAGTATACAACTAACACTCAGATGGCCAAAACAATAATGACATAATAACTACCCCACATATGGATCAACCCACACTCTCTCGTTGAGCTTATAACCTAAGATCCTAGAACCTGGTTTGCTCTGATACCACTCTGTCATGCCCGAATCCAATACCGGAATCGGTTATGTGACCGGCCGCACAAACTCTAGGTTTTACCCTAGAGTTTATGCAAGGCCTAGGTACACGACAATTCAAACATATCCGTGTTGAATTAATATTATATAAACAAATCAATAACAAATGTACAATTCAGTATTTAAATTGATGACATTAAATGGTCTACTAAATCACAACATCAGTAACCGAAACTAACTAACTAACTAGCTCAACAATTAAGAAGCTCCGTCTCACGCCCAGCCCAGATCCTCTTTAAGTATCCTGGTTCTCTGAAAGAAAACAGATGATAGGGAGTGAGCTACATAGCCCAGTAAGGGTTCCAAATGATCACCAATAATAATATACATGTATATGAAAACAGCAAAACATTAGCATAACATGTGACAAAATCAAACAATTCAGATTTCATGTTTAACCAAAAACTTTGAATTTTTTTATATTTGTTTCCTTTAAAATTTTCAATTATTTAACCATTATCTTTAGGGTTCTGGACTAGCCACGGTCACACTCCAGCCTGTGACTGACACACTATTGTCACACTCCAGCATGTGATGGGCACACTGTTGTCACACTCCAGCCTGTGACGGGCACACTATTGTCACACTCCAGCCTGTGACTGGCACACAAATTATCACACTCTAGCCTGTGACGGGCACACTGAGAAACCACGGTACCGTCGTGGCATGGCTAGTCCAAACACCAGTTCACTTAACACTTTATCATTTCTTCTCACATAGTCACTTTCCAACGATCGATATCACGATCAAACACATTTCACGATCACTTGGCAAATGCAAACAACATTAACAACAAACTCGTTCCATAACCCGAAATCAAATCATGTTATCCGAAAACTACCATGCATGAAAAATATTTAATTTATGCTCGGATCAAATCAGGTCATGTAAAATATATTAATAATATGGGTGATCAAGTTTAGAAGTCCTTACCAATCAAAACCAACTATCCACACCTGAACTACTCCGTACCCGAAATCGGTGCAACGCCTCCCCGCTCAAAAGACTGACTCTCTACGTAAATAAATAATTTTAATTAAAACTAAATTCTCAATTTTTTCTCAAATCTTAAAAAAATTCCTGATTTTCTCTCTCTTCCTTCTCTCCCTTCTCTTCTCTCTCCTCCTTCTCTCTCCTCCTTCTCTCTCCTCTTCTCTCTCTCCTCTTCCTTCTCTCTCCTCTTTCCCTCTCCTCTTCCTTCTCTCTCCCCTTCTCTCTCCTCTTCCTCTCTCCTCCTTCTCTCTCCTCTTATTATATATATATATATTTTTTTTTCTGGCCGTACAGAACCCCCCCTTTTTTTTTTTCTTTCTTTCTCTTTTCTTTTCTTTCTCCTTCTTCCTCTTTTCTTTTATTCTCCCGAACCACCTTCCCCCGTTTTCTTCTTCGGCCGATCCGACATCTCACCCCCCCACCTGCCGGCAACCACTCCGTGGTTGTCGCAGGGCCTTCACGGACCAAGCGCAGGCGATGACAACGACGGCGGCAGCGACGACGGCGGACGATCCCGCACTAAACCCAAAAGCTTAAAAATCATCAAAATTCTCAAAAAATACAGATTAATTGGAAAGAACTTACCAGCGACGTCTGGAATCCCTGGTCGCTCGTCGGAGAGAGAGCAGGAGCGTGGAGGTGGCTCGAGAGGCGGCGATGAGGGGTTTTTTTAAAAAAATTTTGAAGCGTTCTCTCTTCGTGTAAAACCCTACCATCGAGTCCCAAATCCCCACGAAATCCGACGCTGATCTTCTCCCACTCCCCTCACGACTCTCCCACCGAGTTTTCTGGCGAAAACTCCGGCCGGCTAGGGAGATCTTCCCTCCCCTGTTTCGGTTCTTCATCCCGTGTCTGACTCTGCTTTTTTTTTTTTTTCTCAGTCTGGGTTGAAGTCGGCTAGGTCTGCCGACTTCAGCCCAGGCCCAAATCTTACACTAACTTTTCAGGTTATTGAATAAATCTATAGGGATATGATCTTGTTTACATGACTCTTGTAATGTGAGTTGGAAACATTTACTCCCTTGCCTCTCCCCTTCCCCTCTAATGTTGCAAATAGATCAGGCTTGATCCGTGATCCAACTCGACCCGGTTAGACCCTATTGGAACCATTTTAAAGGACCCGTGTGACTAGATAAGTTTCTAAAATTTGACCCATTTAATTTTTCATGTTGGGTTTGGGTTTACTGGATTCCGACCCAATCCGACTTGCCCATTTGAATTATGGATCAATTTTGGATCTAATACTTTATGACCCGAGTCGAACCAGCCCCCATACACTATGGGCATTTATAGACTTGTATCTTCTATCAAGGAATCAAAGGTCCCATCCTTGCTCGTGATTTGGTATAATATCTATAAGGATAATAAGTCACCGGATAGCTTATATGGAAAAAAGATTATATCCTACCCTGCATGGCTATGCATGCTACTTATTTCTATAACAATGCATTGAGATGAGGGCATAAGACCAATCTTGGTATTTAATTTCAGATACATAAATTTTACAAATTCCTAGAAAGAATTAGCTATTAAAAAACTTTCATGCTTAAAAAAATAATCTTTCGTTAGTTTGGTTGGAGGTATTCTAGAATGAAAAAATAAACCCTATACTAAATTATCATGTTTGGTATGAAAAGATGATGAGAGAGATGATAAAATAATTAATGGATGTTATGCCAATTTTATTGAGAAAGAAGGTAAAACAAATATTACCATGAAGTGATATTTTTTCCATGCTATTTACTAAGTGAAGGTGATATAAAATTATCATTGCCTTACAAAAATATCCCTATATATTATATTAATATATAGTGTGCTTAATATATTAAGTATTATAATTAATAACAATATTAGTTATATTATATTAATAAATTGCTATATTAATTACATTAATATATTATATTAATTCTTATTATATTAATATTAGTATTAGTCTTACCTATTATATATTAATTATATAATAAATATTAATATATATTTAATATCTTAATATTATATATTAATATATTATTTTAGAGGTGAGATTGAAGATCGGCCATCAATAATCCCATCGAAATCTTTGGCAAGCTTCCTGGATTCCTATATCGCCGCCTTCAATTCGGGGTGTGACAGAGTGGTATCATAGCTTAAGTTATGATCATTTGGGATATGATCATTTGGGATGGTGATACAAGTGATTTAAGATAATAATGACATGATGGTATGATGGTTATTAGGACACGACTGAGTGATATCTTAGGTTATGATTACCTGGAATCATGATGTAAGTAGTTTGGACATGACATAAATAGTATTGAAGTTAAGAGTATGATCACTTAGGACTGTGACATAAAATATTAAGAAATTAACATGATGATTAGTAAGACATGACAGAATGGTATCAAAGTTTGGTTTATGATCATTGGGATAGTGGTATATGTAGTTAGGAAATAACGTGATGATTATTAGGACATGGCAGAATCATATCAAAACTTCGATTATAATTACTTGGAACTACGACACAAGTGATCGGGATATAACATGGAGAATATTGAAGCTGAGCTCATGTTTACTAAGGATTGTAATGTAAGTGATTAAGACATGATATGAATGATGCTGAACATTAGTTTATGATTACTTGGACTATGATATAAATAGTTTGGATATGATATGAATAATACTGAAGTTAGAGTATGATCCCTTAGGATTGTGACATGAGTGATTGGGATGTGATGCGAATGATATCAAAATTTAAGTCATGATCACTTGGAATTGTGATATTAGTTTTAGGATATAATTTGAATGATATTGAAATTTGAGTTATGATTAATATGGACTATGATTTAAGAGGTATTTAGATTTAGTGTCATGACCAGTCAAGATATGAAGTTGGAAAGAAAATGGATTCGAAGGTTGGATTCTAATCTTTAGGTATTATGTTTAAGATCTGGCATATGATTAGTACCCAAGAGAAATGCGATGTTTGGTCTGTAAAGTAAGTAATGGAATTGATTTAGGATAAATGTATAGGGCTGGATGATTGTACTTTTTAATCATGATAAATAAGTATATAATGGATATAGAAGAGTTGGATGGAATGTATCCTTGCCTTCAATAGTAGGTTTGATCCAAGCATCAAGGGTACTGGCCAGGAATTATAACATGTTATGTTTATTGGTCATGTTGAATAAGTAGGTTCAATTGTTAATTGGATGATTTTGGAATCTTGAACCTAGTGTGGATGTGGATGTTGAAAATATGCTAGTTCTGTTGTTAATTATTAGATTATAAATTCTTGGGACTGTTGTGAGAGGATGTTTAGAGTATAAGTTATGGAAGAGTTCAATGATATTAGAAAGAATATGTTATTGATAATCTGTATGTGGATTATGATTGAAAATATATAAGGAAAAATATGTTTAGGATGATGTATAGCTTTGTAACTCTCTATTGGTGGATTAGGTTATATCATGTCGGCGTGGCATGCATATTTTGATGGAATCTTGATAGTCTAAATTTGTAGTTTTGATTGGATTACTGAATCTGTATGTAGATTATTAATAAAATTATGTAATAGAAAATGGGTTAGGCATAATGTATAGATTTGCAATTAGTGAAGTAAATGATATTATGCCATGCACATCTTAGTAGAATCCTTGATGGTATAGGTTAGTGGTTTGTGATTGAATTACTGGATCTATTTTATAACTATTGGAAATTATTGGGTATATTAAATACCAAGTCAAATTAAGATTTATAAGAAGAATTAAGTTACCTTACTACTGATGTTGTATTGAGCAAAGAGATTGGTGTTAAGAAATTTATATGGGTTTAGTCTATGAGAGACAACATTTTTAATGATTTGATAATTGATGTTAAGAGTTATAATAAGATAGTTTTACGAGCGATAAGAGGATCGATTCCTTATGTAAGAGCATTGATTGAAAGCCATGTACTTGTTGGAGTTAATGATAATTTTCCAAGAGAAGAGTTGACCTAGATTGACTAATTGAATTGTCAAGAAAAGTATAATTAATCCGGACTCGAACTAGGATTATTGGTGTCTTAAAAGGATGGTGAAATGTATACAAGGACCTCTAATATGGAAACTGGGGCAGGATAAACTTTGATATGATATACCTGAGATGTAAGGGAGAAAGAGATCCAGTAGCTTTACTTTAATAATTTTGGATCTTTCTGGTACCAAGATAAATTTTTAAAGGGATTTATTTAATGAACCTAGATGATTTAGTAAATTTTATCAGAGTACACAGTGGAAGTGAAGTGGTTTAAGTTATCCTAAAATCAGTTATGAATGTTAACTTTAACTTTAGAAGTATTATGATGGGAGTACTGATTTGAATTTCAGTAACAAGATTTAAGTAATAAATGGAAGGATGATGTTATTGATCCTTGGACTAGTTTATAGGTGTGGTTATGAAATGTTTCATCAATAGATTCCGTAGTGTAGAGGACTCTAGTAAAAATTTTGGACATCACTAAATCTAGAAAAAAAAAAAAAGTGATAGTCCCTTATCCAAATTGGATCGAAGATGTTTGTGACACCTGACATTATGACTTCTCCATTTAAGGAGGGCTCGAGGTTTCTCTAAGATAAAAGATTGATTGTAAAGTCATGAAGAGGCGTATGAGAAGAAAATATGTTAAAGATCGTGGCAAGTACCTAGTGCTTAAGCCTCATCCGAATTTTTGGTTAAATATATGTTGGACCAATTATGATAAATCTCAGGGGCAAAGAATTGTATACTTAAGTCGAGGTTGACGTATTAATATTCATTTGAAGAGACTGAGAAAATTCATTATGTATTGTAAATCATGAGTAAGAATTGAAGATGTGATATAATTTTGTTATGTTATAGACTTATGAAGAAACATTCTAAGAAAGAGATCATACAAAAGCTTGAGGATGATGTTAAATTATGTATATCTAAGGTTGGGCTATCATGAAATTCTATAGAATTGATCAAGGATAATTAATTGTAGTGATATCGAAAGATAAGTGTTTTTTTTGAAGAGCTCGAGGAAATTCGATATGTGTGTAAATAAAATGGAAAAGATTAAGTTTTGATTGTTATATAATTTCGTTATGTGGAGACTTAAGGAATAAGTGCCACATGAGGAAGACAAACTGGGAGTTTGAGAATGACTTGATGGTTGATTATTTTTAAGGTTTAAAATCTTAATCAAGCTAATTTTAAGGATGAAATTATTTTAACGGGAGGAGAATGTGAACCCGGGCTTGTGACAAAGTCGGCAAGCCCAACCGAATTTGGCCCAAGTCACAGAAAAAAAGGGGACAAACGGGAGTTTGGGACGGAGACGAAGAACAAGGGAACCATCATTCTCTCTTATCCGACCCAGGTTTTTGCCGGTGGTTTCAAGGAAAGAGTAGTGGAGGAGAGGGACATTGGTGGCGATAGAGATGGAGTGGGTTTAGGACTCCGGTGATGCGGTTTCCCTTCCCCAAACGATGAGGAGTCCGTCGGTGGTTTTCTCCTTAAATTTTCCAAGCCGTCGCCAAACTGGTCCTTCCATAGCATCTCTTCCCTCTCTGATGAGCGACCGGGAGCTCTCCAATGATGGTCGATGAGTCTTCTCTTTCATTATTTGGATTTTTGGGAAGGTTTTAATCGAGGTTTTGGTTTGATTTTGTTGGGTTGTACATTGCCGAGGGGCCGCACCATCAAGGGCCGCGTAGCCGATCCTTCCATCCGGTGATGACCAGTGATCTTCCCCGACAACCACCTGCCATGGCTTCCGAGGCCATGAGCTCGGGCCGAACCAAGAAGGAAGCAAGGGAGTCAAGGGAAAACAAAAGAAGAAGCCTCGGTTCGAAGAAGAAGAAAGAAAAAAAAAGGGGCTCTATTCCGTGAAAAAGAAAAAGAAAGAAAAAAATAAGGAGAGAGAAGAATGAGAGAGAAAGTAAAAAGAGGAGAGAGAAGATTAGGAGAAAGGAAGGGGAAAGAGAGAGGATAGAGGAAGAAAAGAGAGAATCAAGAGATTTTCTCGAGATTCGTGAAAATTGAAAATTTAGATTTTTAATAAAATTATTTATTAATATAGGGAATCAATCTTCTGAGCAGGATAGTGTGGCGCAAATTTTGGGTATGGACTGTTTAGGTATAGACAGTTGATTCTTGAGAGGTAAGGAATTCTGTGTTGATCACCCATTTATGCATGTATTTTACATAGCTTGACTTGATCCGAGCATATATATATATATATATATATATATATATATATATATATATATATATATACAGCTGCACGCATAGTATTATATTGCATGGCATATTGATTTCTTGTGATGGACATTGTGGTTGTTATTATTATTATCGTCGGTATTTCATGCACCATGTTTTAAAGGAAACTGATATCCGGATGGGTTGGACCATGATACCAGATTGCTAAATGGGTTGGACCATGACACCGGATACAAGTGGGTTGGACCATGATATTGGTTATTGAATGGGTTGGACCATGATATCGGTTATCGAGTGGGTTGGATCACGATACCGGTTATTGAATGGGTTGAACCATGATACTGGTAATTGAGAAATCATAAAATATATATTTTGACAAGTGCTAATGAAGTAAATATGGTATTTGGACTAGCCATGCTACGGTAGCACCGTGGTTACACAGCCTGAGCCATGGGCTTTGTACGTGGGAGCCGGTCATGGGTGGTTAGTACGTGGGATAGCCGAGCCACGGGCTTTGTACGTGAGCAGGACCGACCACAGTATGCATGGTCGCTTTGCGGTTGCCAGTCATGGGCTGGTACATGACCGTGGCTAGTCCAGAACCCTAAAGATAAAGATTGATTAATGAAAATTGGCAAAGAAAAATATGGTCTTTTTCAAGGTTTTGTCACACATGAGACTTGAGTTATTTAATTGTATGACATGATATACTGGTATTTTGCTATTTTCAGAAATATATATTATTATTGGTGGGATCATATGGAAACTTTTCTGGGCTGTAAAGCTCACAACTCCTATTTATTTTCCTTCTCAAAATTGTGCAGGATCTTCGAGTTTAGGTGTGGATTTGATTTGTAGAGAAATGATGAATAGCTAGAGGGTCATTATTACCTAGCAAATAATTGAAGGATTGACTGAAATTGTAATCATATGAATTGTGTTATTTTCTTTGTATTAGATATTTTCTTATGAATTGTGATCAATTGTAGTATGGAGGATTGAAGTTATGGTGGAAAATTCTTAGGCCTTGCATGATCTATAGGTAAAACCTGAGGTTTGTGCGGCCGATCGTATAGCCGATTCCGATTCTGGTTTCGGGGCGTGATTGTGGAGGCGATTTAATTTTTTTTTATTTTACTTATATTATTTTTAGATTTTAAGTTATATTTTGAATTTTAATTTTTTAATATTAGATAAATAAGAATTAATTTTAAAAAATAATAGCAAAAAAATAATTCTTGATATATTCCACCTTTGCCGCCGTCATAATAAACTTCATTACAATGACGGATGCTGCATGCCTTAGAGTCGCATACCATCATACTAACTATACCTGCCGCGCGATATGATTTGTAAGAATGACCCTCCATGTTTTGGAGGTAATACTTTTTAAATGTATAATAATAAAAAATATTAACAAATACTAATAAATGTTTATTAATTAATTGATAAATATTGAAAAAATATTTACCATGTAGAATGATTAATTATATATTTTATTTATATAGCATTTAAATAAAATATTTAAATAAATAAAATGATTTTAAAATAAATAAATAATAAAATAAATAATCTTTTATTTATTAATATGGCCGGTGTCGTGCATGAGAGAGAGGGTTGCACCACAAACGTTAGGGCAGACAATGCTATTTTCACTATGGAGTGGGCTATTGATAGCAATTATGGAGGTAGCAGGGTGTGAAGGTAGTGGAGGTATCCAGAATGATCTCCATCATATAACGATTGAGGCAACATCCAGAGATAGCATTGCCTGTCCAAATACTCATGATGCATTCCCACTCTTATGTACGATGCTGGCCACACTCGTTGTCGGTGTGCATGTAGTTAGCAATATTCTAGATATTCGTATGGATACCACTTCACCGCTACCACACTGGCTTTGATAAAATAAATAAGATGAGCCTTTTATTATTTAATTTAATATATATATTATTTTTAATTTTTAAAATATACTTTTATTTTTAAATTTTTAATATTAAATAAATAAATACTTAATTAAAAATAATAGTGATAAAATAATTCTTGGTACATTTTTGGTTTGGTATGTCTGGCTATTTTCGTAGCCATCATCATAAACTTCGTCATAACGACAAATGTTGCATGCCATGGAGCCACGTACCATTATATTGATTGCATTGTGACGCGATATGTAAGGGCAATTGCCGAGATTTGGTAGTAATATTGTAATATTCGGCTTGGGCTGAAGTCGGCAGGCCCAGCCGACTTCAACCCAAACCAACGAAAAAAAAAAAAAAAAGAGAAAAGAGACGGGAGAACGAGGGAGAGATGGAGCCAGAACATGGGAGGTTTTCTCACCCTTATCCGGCCGGCTTTTTCGCCGGGGACTTCGAGGGAGGAGTCGGAGGGGGGAGAGGGAGGTTGACGGAGCTGTAGTAAGGTTGGAATGGAACTCCGATAGGTGGAGTTCGTTTCCCAAACGTCGAAGGAACCGTCGGGAGTTTGTTTTTAATCCCCTCCACCGTCGTCGAAACAGATCCATCGGGCTCCCTCCACGGCATTTCTTCCTCTCCGGCGAGCATCTAGGAGTCCAGCAAAGTCAGGTAAGGATTTTTATGAGTTTTTTTTTAAAGAAAAGAGGGGGGGCGAACCTAATTTCTGGTTGGGGACTGTGGATCCACGGGTGGCTTCGCCGCCGCCGTCCGCCATCTGCCGAGACGTCTTCCCGGAGACCTTCCTAGGTCGCCGGTAGCCGGGGGGAAGGCCAGACCGGTTTGGTTCAGGCGAGGCAGGCGAGGCAAGGGGAGGGGTTGTTCGGGAGAAAGAAGAAAAGAAGGAAGAAAATAGGAAGAAAGGGAAAAAAAAAAAAAGGGGGTTTGGTTTTGGGTTCGGGAGAAAGGAAAAGAAAAGAAAAGAAAAGAAAAAAAAAAATAATAAATAAATATATATATATGTGTATATATATAAATATATATATAAATATATATATATTTGGTTCGGTCCAGAAGAAGAAAAAAAAAAAATAAATAAATATATAATAATAAGAGAGAAGGAAGAGAGAGAAAGAGGAGAGAGAAGGAAGAGAGAGAGAGAGGAGAGAGAAGGAAGAGAGAAAGAGGAGAGAGAAGGAAGAGAGAGAAAGAGGAGAGAGAAGGAAGAGAGAGAGGAAGAAGAGAGAATCCAGGGATTTTCTTGAAATTCATGAAATTCGGGAATTTAGATTTTAATTAAATTATTTATTAATGTAGGGAATCAGTGTTCTGAGCAGGGAAGCATCGAGCAAAAAATTCGGGTACTGACTAGTGTCCAATATATTAGGATTGGCGATAAGATAAGGAAATTCTGTATTGATCGTTCTTTTATGCATGAGTTTATATATGCATTTACACGTATAATATATATTATGTGGCATAGTTGTTTTCTTGTGATAGATAATGTATTTTTTTAAACATTATTGTCGTCGGTATTCCATGCATGATGTTATAGAGAGAATTGATATCCGGATGGGTTGGACCATGATACCGGATTGCTAAACAAGTTGAACCATGAAACCGGATATCGAGTGGGTGGACCACAATATCGGTTAATACAATATGTTGAACCATGACAGCGGTTATCGAGTGGGTTGGACCACGATACCGGTTGTCGAGAGGTCATAAAAGATGTTTTGACAAGTATTAATGAAGTAAAAACGGTATTTGGTCTAGCCATGCTACGGTTGCACCGTGGTTATACAGCCTGAGCCACGGGCTTTGTACGTGGAAGCCGGCCACAGGCGGATAGTACGTGGGACAGCCGAGCCACGGGCTTAGTACGTGAGCAGGACCGACCATAGTATGCATGGTCGCTTTGTGGTTGCCAGTCATGGACTGGTACATGACCGTGGCTAGACCAGAACCCTAAAGATAAAGGTGAAATAATGAGAATATTAAAGGAAAAATGCAAAGTTATCAAAGTTTGTAATACATGAGGCTGAAATCATTTGATTGCATTGACATATCATATTGGTATTTTATTATTTCAAAAAATTATATTATTATTTGGAATGATCATATAGATGCCTTACTGGGCTGTATAGCTCACTTTTTATCCTTTTAAATTTTCAGAGACTCAGGACACGTGACAAGATTTGGGCTGGCATGAGACGAAGACCTATACATGCTGAGTTAGTTAGAGTTAGAGTTTAGTTTTCGATTACTGATGCTTGTTGTAAATCAGTAGATCAATAGTTGACTGATTTAATAAATGAATGCTACCTGATTAATTATATGATATAAGTTTTCTTTTGATATGTTGACTCTGGTGTAATTAGGCCTTGCATGATCTCTAGGATAAAATCTAGGATTTGTGCGGCCGGTCGCGTAGCCGATTTCGGTATTGGATTCGGGACGTGACAAATATCATTTAAAAACATAATGAAAAAAATAATAATAAATATTTATTAATTTATTAATAAATATTTATTTAAAATATTTATCAAATAAATGATTGGTAATATATTTTATTTATTTTATATTTAAATAAAATATTAAATAAATAAAAATAAATAAAATATTAAAATATTAGAGGGAGTGGGAATGATGGGAGGGATAGAAAGAGAGAGAGAGAGAGAGAGAGAGATAGAGAGGGGGAGTGACGAGACAGAACCGAGGAAAAAAAAATTTTCCATGCGTGCTCCCTGTATTGCATGTGTATTTTCTAAAATGCCACGTATGCCAAAGCACGATCGATAAATAAGTTTAAAACAACCCTACAATAAAAATTAATTAATAAATAATAATATTTTTTTTAAAAAAAATTAAAATATTGGAGTACCTTTAACAGCAATACACTTAAAAATATATAATAAAAAGAAAGAATACCCTTTCTATCTGAGAATCATCTTATACACACTCCATATATAATCGGGGTAGAAAGCAGCCACCCATCGGCGAGTCCCGCTTACATTGAAAACACATGGGATTCTTATGGCTACTAGCACTTGAGATCGGCAAGTTGCAACTAGTTGCAGCTGCGATCCTTGCGAGTATGGAGTGTAATTAGATAGGCATAAATTCAGTAGGACGATATGTTATGCATAATTTTTTTATTTAAAAAATATTTTCAAAATATTTTTTCAAAAATAAAATTTAATCTAATTGAGAATTATTTTTAAAATAAAACTTTTATTAAAAATAAAGTTTCAGTAAAATAAGAATATAAAGAATTTAATATCAAAATAAATACTATTTTTAATAGGAAATTAGGTGTACCAAGAACTTAGTTGGACTGGCTTGTTAATTTATGATGCAGATCAAAAAAATCCGGAAGTGTGTCATCACTACGCAAATTTCAATATGCTAGTATTTATCGAAAATTCTATCCAAGATACGATCGGGATATCCTCTCTTAAAGCACGATCCTCAAATGGATTGACAAAATTTTCAAACTTAGCAAGTAGAGTAATTAAATAGAAATAGGAAATAAAAGAGAATGTTTTAAGAAGAGAGTTATTTTCTATCTCTTTCATGCCATCCAAACACGTAGTCTTATATAGATCATAGAAAAATGTGAACAAAGATACTTTGATAGATTGACTATGATGAAAAGCGATCGGTCAAAAAAATACATTCATCAGAAAGATGCATTCATTGGTCAAATAATTGTTTGACCACAATATTTTAAGAATACAGAATAAAAAAAAAAAATTAAATAAAAAAATTAAATTTTATTGTACAAAAACTATAATATAATAATGATATATAATTAAAATAGAGTTAGATCATAACTAATTGAAGATATTATCAATGAAGGAACTGATCATAGAAACCTATACCCTTCTGAATGGTGCGGAAGGCATGGGATCCCAATTTATAAACCGTATTCTAATATTGGCCACTTAAGCCCTGGCTTATTTCATGATCCTAACATGGATGCCAAGGTTATATAGTGCTCTTTATATGAATGACATTTTTTAGATGATGACCAACGAGGTGACTGTGGTCACCATGTCCTTGAAAAGGACAAGGCCAAATAAAAGGCATTGTACCCACCACTACAACATGAGTCACGATGAGCTTTACAACGCAACTTCTAATAAACGACCTATTTATATGTGAGGGTAGAGTTCGTGAAGTGAGTGAAGTGAGAAAAAGTCCGGCGAGAACGAGGTTACGAGCGAGAAAGAAAAAAGTCCGATTAGGATTGATCTGCCCAATGAGAAGAGGAGCCAGGGTGTGAGGAGAAAAAGCCCCGGGGGTCTGATCTACCCGAGCTAAGCTCGGGTATAGGGGATAAAGGAAGGGGGTCGTCGTCACACCATTCTAAAGGGCCGATGACTTCGGATCCCAGTAATCAGCGAGCGTTGCCAAATCGTGCAATGCGGAGGAGAAAGGAGGACGTCTTCGTCTAGCTTCAAAGCTCCGGCTCGGGAAGAGTCGACGGCAAACACAAAATGTTAAAGAAGAGTTTACCATCGATCCAGCTTGGAGCTGGTTCCAAGTTGTCCAAGGAGCTCGGAGATTCAGATGGGAGTCAATGAGAGCCACCATAAAGGACATTGAGTTTCTGGAGAAAAGATTCTCAAGGATGATCGCGTTCTTTTCGGATGAGGTAAGTCATGCTAGACTTCTTCTTAAATCAGCACTTCTTAGTATATTTTTAGGACGGGGTCTCCCTCTTGATTTCATTCAAAAGGAGTTCAAGCTTCAGTGGGGTATTAAAGGGGACTTTAATGTTTCCTCCCTGTCTGAGGGTGTGCTACTCTTTCGGTTACAATCTGAAAAGGAAAAGTCCAGAATCCTTGCGAATGGTCCCTGGTCCCTAGCCGGACAACTCCTGGCACTTGAAGAATGGTGGCCGAATTTCAAACCCAGCCATGATGGGATCCATTAGGTTAGGGTTTGGATCCGGATGCCAGACTTACCTGTTGAATTGTGGGAGAAGGAGAAGATCTTGAAAGTGGCTTCTGCTATGGGTTGTGAGAATTGGGACCGTTGGGGTCAAGTCGGCAGACCCAGCCGACTTCAACCCAGCGAACAGAAAAAAAAAAAAAAATGGAACGAAGGGGGGAGTTGGAGTCGAAAACAAGGGAGGCTCCTCACCTTATCCGGCCGGAGTTTTCACCAGAAGCTACAAGGGAAGAGTCGTGAGGGGAGAGAGAATTGATCTGTGATGAGTCCGGGTCAGATTGAATTCCGATTGGATGGAGTTCGTCTTCCAAACGGCAAGGAAACTTATTGTTGTTCTTTAAATCCCCATCCACAGTCGAGCTCCTCCCACGCATTCCCTTCCTTTCGGCGAGCATCCAGGAGACCGGCGAAGTCAGGTAAGGTTTATTTTATGATTTTTCTTTTAAAAAAAGGGGGTTGAATATGGTTTTGTTTTGGTCTTGAGGCCGTGGACTGCCGATAGCCGTGCCGCCACAGCCGCCGGTCTCCGGTCCATCGAGCTCTCCCCGGCAACTTTTCCATGGCCGCTGCCAGCCACCATGGAGGGGGGGTCTCAGTTGAGTTAAGCCGAAGGCAGAAGGGAGAGGGGATCGGGAGAGAAAAGAAGAAGAAGAGAAGAAAGAAAGAAAAAAAAATAGAGGAGAGAGAAGGAAGAGGAGAGAGGAAGAAGAGAGAGAATTAAGAGATTTTTCGAGATTCGTGAAAATTGAGAATTTAGATTTTAATAAAATTATTTATTAATGTAGGGAATCAGTCTTCTGAGCATGAAGGCATCGCGCAAATTTTAGGTACGGATTAGTTCAGGTGTAGGCAGTTGATTCTTGAGAGGTAAGGATTCTGGACGTGATCACCAGTCTATATATTATTTTACATGGCATGGTTTTGATCCGAGTACATGAGCATTAACATGCATGATTGATTGTTGCATAGTGTAATTGAGTTTTTATGAAGACTATGGTTGTTATTATTTTACATTTCTGGATACTATGTTTATCGGATAGAATTTAATTTTGATGGTTTGGACCATGATATCGGTTGTCGAGTGGGTTGGACCATGATACCGGTTGTTGAATGAGTTAGACCAAGACACTGGTTATCGAGTGGGTTGGACCACGATACAGTTATTGATTGGTTTGGACTATGACACTGGTTATCGAGTGGGTTGGACCATGATACCAGTTATTGAGTGGATTGGACCATGACACCAGATGTCGAGTGGGTTGGACCATGATACCGGTTATTGAATGGACCATGACGCTGGTTATCGAATGGGTTGGACCACGATACCGGTTATTGAATGGATGGGACTACACGATATTGGTTGTTTGACTGCATGATATGATATTCTTGTATGTTCATGCTTTTTTTTAGAAATGTATATTATTATTGGTATGATCATATAGGAACCTTATTGGGCTGTATATCTCATCCCCTACTTTCTATTTTTTTTCCAGAGACTCAGGATATATAGCGAGAAATTGGGCTGGGCATGAGACGGAGCTTCATAAATGTTGAATTAGTTAGTTAGTTGGTATTAGTTTCGGTTGCTGATGCTTGTTGTGAATTAGTAGACCAATTAGTGATATTGATTTAATAAATAGATTGTTCAATTGTTAATCAATTATTTATATAATATTAGTTTTAAATTTTGATGTGAATGACTCTTGTGTACTTAGGCCTTGTATGAACTCTAGGATAAAACCTAGGATTTGTGCGGCTGGTCACGTAGCCGGTTCCGGTGCTGGATCTGGGGTGTGGTAGACCCCTATTTCTTGATGAATGGATGGAAAATCCCACCCGCATGGGGTATGCAAGGGTTTTGTTCTTATTGATGCATCTCAAGCTATTTGTCCGGAAACCAAGATCATGATAAATAATGAAAGCTAGTGGCAAGAGTTTATTTATGAGGAGTTACCAGAAATTTGCTATACCTGTGGACATATCCAATTAGACCCCTTTATTTACCGTAAATGTTTGGACTTATTGGAACACCTAAGAGCTAAGCCTGTGTATGGGCTCTGGATCCGTGCTGTGAGAGTTTTGATGCAGCCCCAAGTGTCTGACAAAGGTACTAAGATCAATCTTAATGCTGACAAAGGGGAACTCAACAATCAATGGATCCGTACCAACAAATAGGCAAAAAGAACATATCCTATCAAGCATCATCCAAATGTGCTGGATGATCTGCTTAAGAGATCTCGATTTGCCCCTTTGAGCCAAGATCCAGGGGAGGGTATTCAATTCTCTTCGAAAAAAGGAGAATCATCACATAAGGGTGCAAATAAGGAGAAACAGAAGAGAGGGAAGTTCAAATCGGATCCCCCTTGGATGAGAAGAGAGGGACCACCACTCGTCTTCGGTGGGGTGGCGCTTCAGAGTGAAAAAGGCTCTAAAGAGGAAGAAATGGGCGACGACCCCGTAGAAGTGGCAAAGCACAATAAAGCAAAAGATATTCCTTATGGCATTGTGGACTAGTTGAGCAGGAATGAAACGATAGTTGCTCAGCACAAAAAGAAAGAAAGGATGGCAAGGGAAGCGCAGCCCTCCTGAGAAGGTCTCCTTATAGAAGGCAATTCGGTCTGAGCCACTGGAAGTGACCCGGTCCCCTAGTCGGGAGACCAAAAGCCGAATGGAGTATAGGATGCCATAGACATCCCGGATGGTCCCCAGCTCCTCAACAGTGATTGACGAAGCAATTCTGCCAGGACCTGTTGACCGGACAGGCTCGGGGACGGGTTCGGATGGAGGAGGAAGATAAGAAGGACCGGAAGGTTCAAGGACTGGCTCCTTGATAACAATACCGCCAAGGCGACGTCTCCCCCTAAACTCGAAGCGCGCCCCATCTTCCTCCTCATCAGAGGAGGAAGACGATGGCGGCCTTGGCCTAGAGGGGTCAGCTTCATCCTAGTTGGTTGAAGGATGGAAGCAGGATCGAAGCAGGACATGGCGGAAGAAAGATCAGAGGAAGAGGAAGGAAGCAGACGAAGGTCCTGAGGTGAGCCTAACCCTGAGAAGGTCAAGAGAAAAGGAAAACCCTACCCAACCTAACAAGAAGGAAGAAGATTGACCTGCTGGGAGCTTCAGATGGACAAGGGCGGTCGAACGGACGAAAGAAGAACTTCGATAAAGGGCGGGCATGAAGGATTTGATAGAAGGATGTATTTTGGGAAAGATAACTTTTCCTTTCGAAGTGACCGGTGCCCGACCGTACCATTACAAACCCCCAACGTTGGATTTGTGCCACATGTCATGTATCGGTAGGGCTGATGTCTGTATTCGACTGCAGCCATTTCAGGTTCCGCGTCCGCAATAACTGCTTCTCGGACGTGTCCACGTGGCTTCACCAGATAGGCTGGAGAAACCACTTCTCCAGACACCACCGATCGCGACCATCATTGCACCAGATCTCTGCCTTTCCACGTCAGCAGTGCAATTACTCCCTTCGCCCTGAGTGCCCCGCACCGACGGAGCTTGGGAGTGGGGGACAAATGATATGACAAGAAGTTGATGTGTCGACGTGCATTCCTAGTCAGGTGCCACGTCATAAGATCCGCCACGGTGGACACTCCATCTCGGACTCCTTTCGCCGGGCCGAGCTCCCCAAGATCAGCAAGGCGGCTCGTTAGAGCCGAGCTCCATCCTCCGCCAGGTCAGCACCTGCAAGCTCGGGGCACCCAGGCTGGGCCAAGCAACCTCCACTGGATCGAGCCCCTCTTAGGCTGAGCCCCCTGTGCCGGAGTCGAGCTCAGCTCTCCCCCGCCAGGTCGAGCCCTTCCGAGGTCGAGCCCTCCGGGCTGGAGTCGCGTGTCGGGCCCTTCTCCGTCGGAACGAGCCCCTCGGAGACTGAGCCCCCTGGACCGGAGTCGAGGTTAGCCTCCTCTGCCAGGCCGAGCATCTTCGAGGCCAAGCCCTCCGAGCAGGAGTCGAGCCCTTCTTCGCCAGGTCGAGCCCCTCTGAGGTATGCCCCCTGGTCCGAACTCGAGCCCAGCGCTCCTCCGCCAGGCCGAGCCCCTCTAAGGTATGCCCCCTAGTTCGGACTCGAGCCCAGCATTCCTCCACCAGGCTGAGCCATTCCGGGGTTGAGCCCTCTGGGCCGGAGCCAAGTCCCAGCTCTCCAACTCGGCAACCACCACGAACGGTATCGCCTGGCACTGAAGGGAGTAGAACCGTCCCCTGAGGCACTAGTGAGCTGTCCAAGGACCATCAGGAGACATTCGTCAGGCCATAATGGCTGTCTACGGCCACCGCTTACACCAAAAGGGGAAAGAGCTCCATGATCGAGGCGCCACGCTCTTCACCAACTATCTGCACCACCCGAAAGAGGAAGTCAACTAGGAGATTCGAATCCTGGGGGTGGCGGCTCCCCGATCGAGGCACTGCAAGGCTTCCCGAAACAGGATGACCGGAAGGAATGTCAAAATGCATGACAGTCTCCCCTATCACGAATTGAGAAAGATGTCCTGTCCATAGCATAGGACACCACTGCACGTGCCTGACAGCTTGGGAAAGATCCCTAGGCAGGCGCGCAATGATCACTGGGACTTACAAGAAGTTTCGACACCCCCAGACAGGGGAGAGGTATGCAACATACTACACCACAGAGCATCACCCAGGCGAGTAAGGGAGAAGGAGCCACACAAGAGGGCCAACCTACCTCGGCTACCATCACTCCCAGCACACTCGTACCCCCACTCTCACACTATTCACTCTTCCTAGCATGGAGTCCATCAAGAGAGGCTCGACCAGGAGGATCTGTTCTCCTGGGTCGCCACTGACTTGAGCATCGGAGTGCCCCTGCCAAAATTCCCGGCCCGGGTCACTAACCTCTGTTTTGTAGGTTCTGAAGCACCGGCCAACTCCGAGGGGGCGAGAAGGATCCAACATCAACAGCAGCTACGGGCCATGATGATCTTAGCGGCAATAATTTGTTTTACAGATAGGTAATTATTTGAAGGTCTGTCGGTAGCCCATCATTATGATGTTATTTGGCATGATTTGGCCCATGATCGATACATTTGGCATTAGGTATGCTTTGCTTATATTATACTCCCATAAGATGTGTTAAACCTGATGGGTGTCGATCAGCTTTTGCTTGCTGTATTCTTATGGATGTCATCTTGTTTCTCCCTAATGATAATCCAAAATTATTGGATATTGAAGGAGATGGCTCCAGCAAATATAGCATGGCCTCTTTTTATTATTCCTATATGATGTGTTAAACCTGATGGGTGTCAATCGATTTTGCCCATGATCGATATATTTGGCAAGAGGTATGCTTTGCTTATATTATACTCCCATATGATGTGTTAAACTTGATGGGTGCTGATCGGCTTTTTCCTACTATATTCTTATGGCTGTTATCTTGTTTCTCCCTAATGACGATCCAAAATTATTAGATATTGAAGGAGATGGCTCTAGCAAATATAGCATGGCCTCTTTTTATTATTTCTTTATGATGTGTTAAACCTGATGGGTAATAATCGATTTTGTCATGATCGAGACATTTGGCACGAGGTATGCTTTGCTTATATTATACTCTCATATGATGTATTAAACCTGATGGGTGTTGATTGGCTTTTGCCTGTTGTATTCTCATGGCTGTCATCTTGTTTCTCCCTGATGATGATCCAAAAATAATGGATATTGAAGGGGATGGCTCCAGCAGATATAGCATGGCCTCTTCTTATTATTCCCATATGATGTGTTAAAATTGATAGGTGCCGATCGATTTTGCCCATGATCGATACATTTGGCATGAGGTATGCTTTGTTTATATTATACTTCCATATGATGTTTTAAATCTGATGGGTGCTGATCAGCTTTTGTTTGCTGTATTCTTATGGCTATTATCTTGTTTATGCTTGATGATGATCCAAAATTATTGGATATTGAAGGGGATGGCTCTAGCAGATATAGCAATGGCCTCTTCTTATTATTCCCATATGATGTGTTAAACCTGATGGGTGTCGATCAATTTTGTCTATGATCGATACATTTGGCACGAGATATGCTTTGCTTATAAGATACTCCCATATGATGTGTTAAACCTAATGGGTGTCGATCAGCTTTTGCCTGCTGTATTTTTATGGTTGTTATCTTGTTTCTCCCTGATGATGATCTAAAATTATTGGATATTGAAGGGGATGGCTCTAACAGATATAGCATGGCCTCTTCTTATTATTTTCATATGATGTGTTAAACCTAATAGGTGTCGATCGGTTTTGCCCAAGATCGATACATTTAGCACGAAGTATGATTTGCTTATATTATACTCTCATATGATATGTTAAATATGATGGGTGCCAATCGACTTTTGCCTACTATATTCTTATGGTTGTCAACTTGTTTTTCCCTGATGATGATTCGAAGTTATTGGATATTGAAGGGATGGCTTCAGCAAATATAGCATGGCCCTCTTTTTATTATTCCCATATGATGCTTTAAACTTGATGGGTATGGATCGATTTTGCCCATGATCGATATATTTGGCACAAGGTATACTTTTCTTATATTATATTCCCATATGATGTGTTAAACTTGATGGATGTCTATTGATTTTGCCATGATCAATATTTTTCATGTTTCCTGCTAGATTTATTTTGTTCTTACATGGAGGTGGTATTGGAAAAGATTCTTATTGATGCAATGCTCGATTCATAGAGGTTTCCTTCATTTTATTTATGGTTTTAATCTGATACCTTCTGCTTTTAATGTGTATCGTGCATTATTTCTTATTAACGTGATCTTTCTTTCTGTTTTATATGGAATTGTTACTTCTTTCTTTTGACTTAGATGCAGGTGGTATTGAAAAATAATATGTCTTATTATTATTATTTATTCTACTATAGGGATAATTGGAGATGATAATGTTAGAAGGATAATTGGAGAAGATAATTGGGATTATTGCTGGCCTTTACATCTATTTCAATAGCAATCATGTTTAGGTTATTTGTTTGCTTTATATGCCTAGTTTTGGCTTGTGAGATTGTTTCTATTTAGATTAATTGTTGTTCCCAAGTGACAGGTATATGAAAAAATAAAATTTTTAAATTATTTTTTTATATTTGAAATTAACGACTGATTTTGTGATCGATTTTTAAATAAAATTTATATTTTTTGTGATCGATTTTTTGACCAAATGTTAAACTATTTTTTTATAACAGATTTGCAACCAATTCTTAATCAAAATTTATTTAATTTTTCATATAAATTTTGAGACCAAATTTTTGACCGAAAATAAATTAAAAAATTTTAAATAATATTACTAAATGATCTTATGACTGATTATTGTCAAAGTTTTTTTTATTTTTTTAAAATAATTTTTTTTAAATATATATTTTTTAATTTTTTGGCTATAAAAAATGAATTAAAAAATTTAAATAATATTACTAACCAATCTTATGGCTGATTATTGTCAATTTTTTTATTTTTTAAAAAATTAAAAAGAAATCTTTTTTAAAACTATTTCTTTTTAATTTTTTTGGTCACTAAATCGATCGCAAAATATGTGATCGAAAAAATCAGTTGCTAAAATTTTGCAATCAGGATTTTTGCAACCAAAAAAATTGGATCACAAATTCAGTCACTAAATAAATTAGCGACCAATTTCAATTTTTTTATGACCGATTTTGCGGTCGCTAAAATAGTTTTTTTTGGTAGTGTTGGCCAACCAGTCCCTACCAGGTGGCCATTCCAAAAGATGTCCAAATCTCAACCCGTTCAATAAAAGTTGGCTACAACTGCCGAACGACCTCTTTAGTTGGAAAATTTGTATCTCACATTGTCATATTGTATCTCCTGGATGTGCAAGTAATTATCTTTAATAAACTTTCTTGTACGTTCTAAGATGCCAATCGTGATAGGTTCCAATCCTCATCTATATAAACATATTTTTTGTGTTCTCCCTAGGTAAGTCACACTAAGTCAAACTAAGCTTGGACTGACAATTCGAAGTCCTTCTTGGTTTAGAGACAAACTATGGGTTACCGAGTCCAATTCATGAGCTTAGAGGAGATCCTAAGCAGAGTTTTTCATAGTTCTGGGTTGAGCATATATGTAGTTCCTATGAGACAAACCTCTCTTGAACTTACCAAGCTCTCTCTCTGTCCCTCTCTACTATTCAAACTCCCCACATAGATTTTGGCTTCTCCTACTTACTCTCGCTCATTGTAGCACCTCCTCTATTCCACCGAGAAAGACCAACTTAGGAATTAGAGGGTCTCCAACTAAGAAACCTTTAGTAAGAGTACTTATTCGATTTGTGTATTTCATGATGCTCTCGGAGGCTAGATTGAAGATCCAGCAATACAACAACTCCATCGAGATCCTTGACAAGCTTTTTAGTTTCCTGATCACCACCTTGTTAGCTCTCTATCATTGGCTCTAGCTCGTTAGTCTAAGACAGATCAATCTTCAATAACAATATAATTGATGCTAGAGGAAGAATCTCAATCCCCCAATCTGATATTTTGATCATCCATCCATCACAATCAATCATGAGATCCAAGAAGGCACCGGTGGCACCCTCCACAACTCACCCTGAAGCATCCACGGATTTGAACAACTCCGCTTAGAGCTCCTATAGAGCTCAACATCCTTTAGAGATGCAAATTATTCTTATATATATATATATATATATATATATATATATATATTACATTATTGATTTTTTTATATACCTTTATAGGTTTATAATAAAATAGCTTATAAATTTATTATAACTTTTAATTATATATGCTATATATTTGTTATAATATTTTATATACATTTATTTTATATATCTTTATTTATGTCATTTTTATATCTTTATTCTTTTTTCTATATATAATATAATATTTTTATTTATAGTAAAACATATTATTTTTTAAAAAAATTATAAAATATATATTTGTAAAAATGAAGAATATAATATAATAAAATATAAATAAAGAATATAATGAAAACTTGATAAATAAAAAGGAAAGGGAAGTTGAAGATTTTTAGCAATCTTCACTTCACATGTCACATCACATAAAAAATTATCCATTTTTAAATACTTTATAAGACTGCAACTCAGGCAGGTTGCATTGCATAGAGAGAACTCTAGACCCAAATCAACTTGATCCTATTTTAAGCTAAATTTGAGTTAGGTCTGGTTAGCTAGTTCTAGTCAAGTTGTGCCACATTGAAAGATTCCATGAAGTTGGATGGGAATTTAAAAAATAGGAAAAGATTTTGGACTTTTTGTTTGGATTAATATCTATTGCATTGAGTCTTTATTTATTGAATTTAAAAATAGAATCTCACCCCAGCAGTCATTATTTATTGACATCTGCCTTGCTTCCGACTCATGGATATATAGGATAATAACTGAGACCATTTCGACGGCAGATTTGTGGGATGGCGTGTGTACATGGCTGGAGTGGTTGTTTTATAACTTCAAGGTTGACCTGTCAAAATGGGCTAGAGTTCATGGAACAGCTTATTTGACTCTATAAAAAGACTAGATCGGGCTGAAAAAAATTAGCCTATTTATGTAAGTGGACTTTTTGGCTCGGTCCCTGTAGCCCATGGGCTCAACAAGATTAGGACCGGACCAGTCCATGGGCCATGATATATATATAAAAAAAAAAAACTTAGTCTTATGGGTCAGGGCTCACTTAATCTGTTAATATTTGTTAACTCACCTACGGTCCTACAGTTTACTAGTTTAGGACTTACTAATTACTACTTATAGGATGAAGACTGAAGGCATTACGGATTTTATTTACTCGACGACGACGGAAGACCGGGAGTCGGGACTCGGGACCCTCTATTAGGGTTAGGTCAAACTCACCGCCCTCCGTCGGAGAGAACTGGTGAGTCCGTGAGTGACTCACGGAGAGCCGCCGGAGAACAGAGTCTCAAGTTTGGCTATTTGGGAGAACCAGAGACGGGAGAACGAAGAACCCCATCCCACGGCAGCCGTTCTTCTTCCACGACATCGTGATGTCGGCCGAAACCCAGGACTTCGGCCGTTCGGCAGTGAGGACTCGTCATTCTTCCATCTTTTTTTTTTTTTGATTTCTCTCAACGGATCATTAGAGGCAATGACCAGTGAGGCACGGGTCCAAGGGGGCTTGGGGTCGGGGGGTGCCACCGTCGCCGTGCCGGCCTGCCGTGAGGGCTCACAGGCTTTCCCCAATGTCGTGTCGATCCGTCATCGAAAATAGTATAGATTGGAGAGGGGAAAGTTTGATCTCCGGGTTTTCCCTGCTTCCCGGCTCCTACCGGCTACTGTTCTCAAAATCTGCAGAAACGAATAGTATAAATTGATTCATTTTTTTTCTACTTGATATTTTCAGCACGTGGATCCCTAGCCCACGGCCCTAGTCCACGGCCCTAGCCCACGGCCCACATAGGGGGCTAGCCTAGCCCTAGCCCATAACCCACATAGGGCCAGGCCGGTTGGATATTTTTGGCCCATTTGTACAAGTGGGCCTAGCCTGGCTCGGCCCACAAAATGCAAGCCCATATGGGTTAGGGCCGGGCCGAGCCAGCCCATATTGATAGCTCTACTTCAAGGATATAACTAAAGACCTAAATACTTTGAAAACTGAAACACATGCGAGTCTCACCCAAGAAATTTAAAACAATGTCTGCATTTTCTGGCACGAAATATTGACAACCATATTCTAATAGAAAATAAATTCCACTACAAGAAAATAATATTTTAGCAACCGAAAAATCGGTTGCTAATAATTGAAAATCGGTTGCAAAATTTATTTGCAACCGATTTTGTAACTGAAAGACCTCGATTGCAAACACACATGTTGCAAAATTTTGTGACTGATTTTATTCGGTTGCAAAAATTTAGCAACCGATTTAGAGATCGATTATTTATTTTTTTGATATATTTATAAAATTTAAAATTTTTTTGAAATGATTTTCAAGTTGAAAAATCGGTTGCAAATTTGATTTCTAAGTAATAATTTTATTTTAAAATATTTAAAAAAATTAGTTGCAAAATTGGTTGCAAATTAATAAAAATTTGAAAAAAAATTAAAAATTGGTTGCAAAATTGATTGCAAATTAATAAAAAAAATTTAAAAAATAAAAATTGGTTGCAAAATCGATGGCAAATTAATAAATCTTGGTAAAAAAAATTAAAAACAGCTCATCCATCAACCGAGTCGACTCTAATCATCAGAGCCGGCTGGTCCAGACCACAAATTATCAGACTGTGTATTCGAGCCGACTCTAATCATTAGAGTTGACTCGTCCAAACAACAGGGTTACCAGACTATGTAACCGAGCCGACTAGAATCCATCAAGCCGACTCAAATCCATCGAGCCAACTCGACCATAACACATTCTCCCTGTTCTGAGTCCGTGCCAACCGCAGAGTCGACTCTTATACCAGAAGAGCCACTCTAATACCCAGACTGACTAAACTTAGCCTAAACACCTATGACTCAACCTGGACTCGATCCTAGCCCTGATACATCATGGAAAACCATGATATACTAGATCAATACATGGACATTGACCCGACAAGCCTTGAACGCACCACCTGAGACTCAACATGTCGGACAATACAAATTCCAGCCCCAACTATCAAAAGCAAATTTGCAGAAAGTTAAAATCATTTCATATAACAGGATCAGGGACATGACAGTATAAAACACTATTAGGGACTGAACCGGGCTATACCAGTCCAACCCCCCCGTACAGTACCGAACGAACTCGTATCGTACTAGATCGACTCGTACCGATCTAGTTAAGGTAAGTTTTTAATGGTCCGTATCCCGTACCTGGCTTTTAAAGCTAAACCGTACCAGTTCTTTATCGGTACGATTTGGTACGCCCCGTACCGGGCGATACGGGATGTTACCATAAACCCTGCCCTAGACCATGCATTGCTTATGCAATCAATGCTTAAAAATGAAGTTGGAGTTGCTCCAAGCCCCAATCGGGAGGTGCTCCAAGCCTGAACCGGGCTGTACCGGTCTGAACCCCCCATACCATACCAAACAGACTCGTACCATACTGGATTGACTCGTACCGATCTGGTTAAGGTAAGTTTTTAATGGTTCATATCCCATACCGAGCTTTTAAGGCTGAACCGTACCGGTATAAATGAAAGAAGAGTACGAGAATACTAGGCTAAGAAGTCAGTCCACAAAAGTTGCTATGAAAACTAGAACACGGTAGTTACATGACCATATACCAAAATAAGCAAGACTATTGTAAGAAAGTGCAGCAAAGATGAACGAAGTACAAGAAAGAGGGTTATAACCTGGCCAAATAAAAAGGGATCCAAAGTTCTTCACCAATAATAAGATAAGAAGGAGCACCATATAGTAAAGTAGCCGCTTGATGAAAATCACCATAAACAGTGAGTTAACAAACATCCTGCCTAATATAAGAAATATAATATATATAGATATCAAGAGGTAATATTAAGAGGTGCAGTTCATAATTCAAAGCAAAACAAATAACAGTAAAAGGTGAAACAAGGTAATATTAAGAATGTGCTAATGCTCCCATTCCTCCTCGTCCTTGTCCTCCTCATCGTTATCCTTCCGCCCTTCTCACTGTGATCCTTGTACACGGTATCTTTGAAAATGATCCATTTCAGTTCTTTGCGAAGGATTAACAGTAAAAGCAAAAGTTGCTGAAGGCTGAAAATTTGTTAGATAATATCTCTTGCAATAGTCGTTCATTATGTTTAACTCACCTCCATAGTTCACCCCTTTCTTGCTCGGCAGCTTGTACCCGAGCATTGACTTCGGTTTCAACCTGCTTCCGCATTTGCTCTTGAAATTCTTTACTATTCAATCATTGTAAGGGGGATGAAGATTGCCCTTGAAAACTTGACAGGCTTGTCAATGTAATGGACTCTAATCCTAGCCCATATACCCTTCCTTTCTTATTTCCACCAACAGTATGAATCCATATATCCAATTCCTATGGTGGAGTTTGCTGCTGGCTAGAATCAGCACTGCTTTGAGATTGTGCCTCTTCCATGTTACGTTTAAATTCAGACAGAAATATTTAATTCAGTTAGTATAAAAAAAATAGTAGAATAAAATCAAAATTTTGAGTTACACAAATATGCTCTGATCTCCTATAAACCCAAGTCTTATCCTTCCTCTGATGGGTATAAATAAATAATTTAGATGGAGAAGGCACAGTACCTGTCTTCAAAGTCTGTATTTCGAAGAACAAGATATTTTATTAATATGAATTGTAAATGTATTAAAGATTTCGGTTGGTATTGCTTACCAAATTGTATCTGTGCTGGGATGTAGTGATAGAGCCACAAGTATGACGGGAAGGACCAAAACTGTTGCTATCAGAAGCTTTATTTACTTTTGCTTTTTATGACTTCTCCTGATATTGGGTGGTGCGCTAGTGCTCGCACAATCTATTCCGTACAAAGTCTCCAAGCCATGGCGGTCTCTCCATGGCTTTTCTAGCATTAGCAAGGAGATTTTTTAGTCGAGCCGCACCACATCTTTCGAAATTACGATATGCCCATATTTTATCCGGAGGCTGAAATTGATATCTCCACTATTATGAATTCAACAACCGGTTAAATGATAATAAAAATATTTAAAAATAACTTACATTAGACTAAGCAAAATTACTTGCCTTAAACTCATCAAACCATATATCTTTTATACCGTGCAGTATTTTTTTTCCATGATACCCACAGCTTATCAAAATGGCTCCTCATTATTTCTTCAATGGCATTGGCAACTAGATGAGATGGTAAAAACCTACAATGTACAAGTAAGTCAATCAAGAAATGTAATACAGAATATATATTTCAACAATTATAAAATTTAATATTACTATTATCCCTCTCCATCAAGGATCAGCACACCCCTGCTATCGCTGGTCTATGAGCCTCGTGCATTGTGAGAACTGCTATGCTCAGGATTAACTGGCAATACATGAGGAGATGATGAAGGAACAGTGTCGGTTGATGAATGAGGAGATGATGAATGAATAGTGGTGGATCCTGACTGAGGAGATGATGAATGGACTGTAGGAGATGTAGCATAAGTAGGGGATGGTATATTATATATGATAGGTGCTGGAGCATGTATAGGAGGTCCTGAGTATAATAGAGGTGAAAACGTGGCTCATGGTGAACATACCACAGTATAGTATGTGGGTGACTAAGGAATGGAGGTGCAGGAATGGTGGAAGATGCAGATGGGATAATGGATGATGAGGATGGGATAGCAACAGAAAGACGATACTTCCTACCATGACCCCTGCTAGATGATGCAAAAGTATTTCTGGACTGATCTGCCATCTACAAAAAACATAAAGAATGTAAGTCAATTTTATCAATAATATGATAAAGCATTTAAATAATGATCGTACATACAGAAGTAAGGGTCTGCTTATACGACTACTATTCATCATTAGAAGAACTTTCATATTGGTCATGCTCGGTGTCATCCTCTTAGCTAGAATCAAACTCATCATACTTTCCTTCATCTTTATCATCTATGTTCAAATTCATATCGATGATTCCTTCAACTTCCTTAAAAGTACAGTTGTTGTCGACCAAATTTTCAACTACATTATCATTCGATACACTATTCACATAGGATATTGTATCCTCTTGGTAAGCAACCTCAATTGTATATCGATCATCCACAGTATGTCTCGGTCTAGTCATAATGACAACCCACCAATGTTGCTTATCCCTTAACTTTTTAGGATATGACAGATAGTATACTTGATTCACTTTTTGTACAACTATGAAGGGATCGTATCTTGGATACCTTCTATTATGCTAGATCTCAACCATCCCGTAATCTTTATGCACTTTCATACCATGATTCAACACTGTATCAAACCATTCACAATTAAATAACACTACCTGTTTCATTGGATGGCCAAGATATTCTAATTGAATTATTTTCTTAATGATGTCGTAGTAATAAAATTGGTCTGCAGCTTGTTCAGAACCTTTGACACACACTCTACTATTAATTATTTTTTTATAGAAATTTCATTCATCTGTGTGAAACTTATAAAGATTAATAAAATATGTTTGCCATGTAAGAACCTTTCTTTTTGGACCCCATGCCAAATCATAGAAATATTGATTATTTACCTAACTTTGTGGATTATGAACCTACACATGATATAAACAAAAAGCATAAATGCCAATAAGCATCGATATAACATAATTTGATAAAAATACATGATGTTCCAAAAAAGAAACTTACATAAGACTTAAACCAATATGGAAACTCAGATGCAATCCTAGAATCAATGTCTGTAGTGCTTATATTTGGTGTTGAAAGTCATAATTGCTCGCTAAAAATTTATAAACCAAGAATTTTTCAAAGTTAGTATTTCAATAATCGATATATGATTTGAATAATTTTGTATCAACATTTATTTAACCTTACTCGATAAATGGTTGAACCTCTTCACAGTTAAGTAATATATGTAAATGCATAGTAGCTGATTCCCTATCATTCAGATATTGACTTTGACATCTACCAGAAGATCAGCCAGGTTTATTAAATATTGATAGAGTATGTTCACGTGTCATATCCTGACCCACAACATCATTTCTTCTAATTCTATTTTTTGATGACTGCACATGTGGTTCAAAATAATATAAATAAAAAGAAGTTGTCTCTTGACACAAATAAGCCTTGCATATGGATCTTTCAACACGAGCTTTGTTCTTGATCATCTATTTTATTTTATTAAGGAACCTACATCATTCAAGCATTAAAATATGGTACACGTTACGTACTGGATAGAAATTTAATGCAGAAGAATAGGTTTATTAAATTGAAGTTAATAATATCTACCTCTCAAATGAGTATATCCAATGATATTAAACTGAACTACCAACTATTGCTTCATATGGTAAATGAATAGCTATGTGCTCCATTGAATCAAAAAAATCAGGTGAAAAAATCCGTTCTAATTTGCATATAATCAAAGCAATATTCTGTTCAATTTGTAACAAGTCATCGATCCGTAACATTGTTGAGATAAATCCTTAAAAAACCTACTTAGCTTCACTATGGGCTTCCAAACTTGATCCAGTAGAGCAATAATGCAACTGGCAACAAATGCTCAAAAAAGACATTGGCTGTTATGACTTTTCATTCCAATTAATTTTTTCTCATTCATATTAACACATCTACTTAAGTTGGACGCATAACCGTCAGGCATTTTTAACTCTTTCATCAATTTAAATACACCTCTTTTCTACTCTAGGTTTAAAAAATATGTTGCTTTTGGTTTCAATAAATTTTCGTTAGCCAACTCTTGCAACTCAAGTTCCCTATGCTTGTAGTATTCCTTTAGATCCATTCGTGCTTTGACGTTGTCTTTGGTTTTGCCTTTGATATCCATTACCATGTTAAAAACATTATCAAAAACATTTTTTTCAATATGCATCACATCCAGATTGTGTATGATCAAATTAGTTTTTCAATATGATAAATTCCAAAAAATGCTCTGTTTAAACCAATTATGTGTAACCCCATATCCTTCAATTCTGCATGAACCCTGCTCGATTACCTTTTGAATAGAAGATACAGCTTTTCATATTTCTTCTCCACTCAACCTTCATGGAGGTTGATCTTTTTCAATCCGGTTTTTGTAGAATGCATCCTTATTTCTTCTTAGTACACGATCAATAAGCAGAAATTATCAATGTCAATCAAACCAAAAATTCTTTCGACCATGTTTCAAAGTGAATGCCTTTGATCAGTCCATATAATACGGACACACCAATTTCCCGGCTGTACTCCATTCGGACAGCATTCCATATATAGGAAAGTCATTGATGGTCTACATCAGTGCAGCCCTCATCATAAAATTTTGCTTTCTTGTAATATCATATGTTAGGACACCCTCCTCCCACAAATATTTCAACTCATCTATCAAAGGCTGTAGATACACATCTATCCTACTCTTTGGATTATGTGGATCTGGAATAATTATTGTCGAGAACATATAAGGAATGGTCATACACAATTCCAGTGGTAGATTGTAGGGAGTAACAATTACTAGCCAGCAAAAATATGGGGCTGATGATTGACTGTAAGGAGTAAAACCATCAACACATAGCCCTAGCCTGACATTTCGTGGTTCAGCTACAAAATTGGGATAGCATCAATCAAAATATTTCCAGGCTTCTCCATTTGATGGATGACACAATATTCCTGGCTCATGCCTGTTCTCATAATGCCATGTCATGTGTGGTGCATAACTCATTGAAGCATACAATCTTTTTAATCTAGGAGTTAGAGGTAAATAATGCATTCTCTTCATCGGCACCTCTTTATGTTGACTGTCTGCATAGGGACCGAGGTTTATATCTAACAGCCTCGCAAAATTTGCATTACTTATCTTCACATTGTTCACCATAATACAGCATGCAACCATTAATACAATAATCTATCTTCGTAGTAGTAAGGCCAAGTTTGGACACCAACTTTTTTGTCCTATAAAAATCCTAACATAGTATTATCGGTTGGAAGTGTCTCTTTCATAAGACCCGCTATTTGATCAAAAGATCATTATGAAATATTACCTTCATATTTGATGCTAAGCAACCATACAGCTATTGATAACTCAGAATGATCAGTACATCCCAGCCATAATGGTTTTTGGACTGAATGCAACAAGTCATAGAATTTTTGATCATCCAAATTCGGTGTCTCCTCTACATTAGATGAAAGGTCAGGTACAAACTCTGTTCCAAAGGTATTGAATATCATGCATCGATATGTGTTCTGTGGATTATTATCCATTTATGCAATAGCATAATCATTTGCATGCAAATTAGGTACCCCACCCACACGAGGATCACTCTCTCCATGAGATGTCCAATACTAGTAATTAGGTACAAATCCTGTTTTATAAAGATGAAGCTTCACTTTATCAGTAGTTAAGTACCTTTGATTTTTCACTTGCAACAAAGACATCTAAATTTTTCTTCACTTTGAAAATAAGATTGCTAACACCCAAAGAATATAAAATCTTCCACGCCTTTTCAAAAATTCTTCGGTATATCCCTTTCGACCCGGTAAAAGTCTATTATACATCCAACTACAAAGATGAAAGATATCCATATTCTGCAGCATATCAAAACATGAGGATACAAAAAATTATCTTAATCTAATGTTCATATACTTATCACAAACTTAAAGCTTAAATATAATCTTATCACAATCTTAAAGCCTAATCTATCTCTTTCAAGAAAAAAAAAAAAATTATTTTTAAAATGAATATTTTTTTTTTTCTTAAAATATATTTTTTCCAAGAAGCATGATTTTAAGTTGAGAAAAATCCATGTAATGATGTAGATCTTTGTGACTGATTACCAAAACTGAGTCAACCCTCTTCTAACCAAGACAAATTTAAATACAAGAACGGCTTGCTGTGAAACCTAGAAAGCTAGATGGCAAGTAACAATAGCTATGTATCTGGTAACTGGTTAAGGTTAGGCAAGCACATCGCAACCCTCTAAACTTCCCCTACACTTGAAGCATCAGACAAAGAGGTAAGATCATAGAGTTTGATATCAGTGTTCATTTTAGAAGCACAAAGAATAAACTAGATATTGAAATACAGTCTCATGTATAAAAGATCGAGCTTAATAGCTTGAAAATCTCTATCCATCTTAACTCAGGACAACCCTGTCCCAACATATGGAACAATACCTTATCCTGGTATCTCAAGGAACGTCTTGTAAGGACCTAAATCCTTAATAACACCACAAAATTACTCCATGCACCCAATATGGTACTATTGGAAATGTCATCATCTATCTATAATTTTTGGATAACTAATTCATTATAATGAATTAATATGGATCTAGCATGGATTACTCAATTTACAGAAAATTTCAATAAAATTCAACGGATCTTAACCATTAACCAAGGTCTAGAATCAACAAAAGGCTCATCACTAATATTATTATGGTGGATCAGACTCATTGCTAGAAGAGTTTAACTTACTGCAAATCTTTAAAATCTACTGTTAGAATCTAAGAGTTTGGAAAGTGTCGTATCTTTATCTGACTAAAATGGGTCTATCATGGATTATTCAACTTATAAGAGAGAGTCCAACGAACATGAATCGAAACAGTCAGATCACATAAGTCTTTTAAAGGACAAAATCCCATATAATTTATAAACCTTTATTACTGCATACATAAAAAATAATGCATTTATCTAATTAAACAAAAGGGCCTGTCTTTTGGATGTTACTCATCTATCTAAACATGATAGTCCCCGGATCAAAGACATATTTTTACATACATATACCTATATGGTATCCTAATTAATTATTAATTTTCTTTATGATGTTTCAGTCAGAAGTAGCAAGATCATAAGTTATTATACTTTGATATTTTTTTTCTTGTTTTAATAAGTGAGAATTCTTCATAAGTTATTATACTTTGATATGTTTTCAATAAGTGAGAATTCTTCATTTGCAAGAATCATAAAAAATTGGTAGCCATGCAAAAATTGATACATGTTTGGCACCAATATGTTTGGCATATGGAAGAACCCAGGTAATATGTGGTTTTGTTCATGTAGAGGAAATGTTACCATCTAGTAACAACAGAAACTAAGATTAAGATAGTCGCCTCTAATTCAACTTAAATCGAAACCCTGGATAAGGAAATAGAATGGAGACAGGGTCTAACTGATTTTGTGGCACTATGGTAGGGGCTCGGTCGCTCGAATCCGGGGAAGACAAAGCTGTATAAATCCGAACGATATAGGGACAGGAGCAGCTGCAGCCGACGAGCCAGGGCGAGGGAAGATGTTGGTGGCAGTGCTTAAGGATGATGTAGGAGGAATGGCGGTAGGTGGGGCTCGGATCTGAGGAAGAAAAAGGATGAGAATGATATCATGACAAGGCAGCGGCAGCCGGTGGGGGACGATCAACGATGTTGGTGGCCGGCGAAGCTCGATCCAAGAAAGGTAGCTACGGGGGGTTGATGTCGGGTAGTGATGGCCGGGGGGCTCGTATCCAACGAAGGCAGCACTGCTGGAGGATGATGTCCGAGTAACGACGGTCGGCGTAGCTCGGATCTGAGGAAGGGAGAGCCGGAGGTGTAGGCTGATGTCGGAGCAACAGCGGCTAGCGAGGGACGATGCCGAAGTCATGGTGGCCAGACGGGGAGAGGGGTGATGCAATGACACCGGAGACCGGACCACCGGCGATCTGGATTGGAGAGGGGCTGAGGGGATTTGGGGATTTAATCGAAGGCTCGAAGCGGATAGCGGGGGGCGAGGGTTTTATATTAAAAACTTAAACAAATTATTGCAACTTGTTGCCCAGAGATGATGCAACCCAAGAGAGGGGGTGAATTGGGTTTTATAAAACTTTCAAACTATTTGCAAGAAACTAAAAAAAGTATGTGCTAGATCAATTCAATTTGCTTGTATTTTGCCAAAGTATTTGTGTGCTTCAAAATAATATGCAACGGAATTAATAAAGTAAATACACAAGAATAAATAAGCACTAAAGAAGCAAGCACAAACACAATAATATATAGTAATTCAGTGTACTCCAAGGCACTTACATCCACTCCCCAAGATTTTTTTAGGAATTTACTATAATCTCAACCGATTATGGCCGATTAGTTTTCCGGGCTCACTAATCAAAACCCGACTTATTTTACAAGGCTCACAAGTCACAACCTCACTTGGTTTTACGGGCTAACAAAGAACCTAATTGGTTTTCACAAGGCTAACCAACAACCTCCCTTGATTTTTCGGGCTAACCAAGAACCTTAGTGGTTTTGCGGGCTAACCACCAACCTAATTAGTTTTCCAAGGCTTACCAATAACCTCACTTGGTTTTACAATAGGCTAACCAAGAACCCTTACAAGAAATATGAGTTTGAAATAAAGAAACAATGAAAGCTTTCTAAAATAAAACAAATATCTCTTTGAAGCTCTTGAATGATGTTGAAGAAGCTTATCTTCAATTTGTTGAAGCCTTTGAATAAAGCTTGATGTTGTGGACTTGAAAGCTCTCTTTGAAATTGGATGCTTGAAGGCTCAACTCTCTCAAAATATGAATCCTTAAGGTGTATGGAACTTTTCTCTCAAAAGATTGTCTCATCATTTGATTTGTGTTGATTATATAGCTCTCCAAACCTTAAATAACTGTTATAGACTGTTGGAGATGAAAAACTAGCCATTACACATGTTTTGGGGAAGTTCTGTTCTTCAGAAAACTAGCCGTTGCAGAGCTGTCATCCGTTCAGGTGTCGACACTTCAGGTCATGTGTCGATACATAGGGTCGACACTTGAAGCAGTGAGTCGACACATGATCAAAAATATCTTCTGAAGTCTTCTGTTCTGCACTGGTGAGCCGACACTTCATCTCATAAATTGACTCTTTGAGTCAACCTTGTCATCCATGTATCGACACTTCAGGCAAGTCTTCAATTTCAGCAAGTTCTGTGACATAAAAATCTCAGGCGATGAGCTGATCCATGTGCCGACACTTTGAGTCGACACATCAAGTGCATGTGTTGACACTTCAGTCGTGCCACTGAAACTTTCTTGGCATTTCGGCTTGAGTTGACACTTTATATCATGTGTCGATACTTTGAGTCAACACAAGGTGTCATGTGTCAACACTTTGAGTTGACACATCACTGAGATTTTCTTCAAAACTTTTGAACTTGTGCTGAATCAAATCTGTATTGAACTCATTTCAACAATCTTCAACTATCGAAGTCTTCTTTGAGCAGATTTTTATCTAAATTTGGACTTCTTCAACTGAATGACAATCTTTTCAATTTTCAACATTTAATGAGTACCTAAAACTTATAAATACTTTTACATGCATTAGTACTCATATATACTTAAATATTTTGTCAATCATCAAAATCAATATCAGAGTCAACAATCTCCCCCTTTTTGATGATGACAAAACCTTTAAGTATAAAAATAGGGTAAGCTTAAAAAAGATTAACAACAATATAAACATGTAAGCTCAAAGTCAATAAGTATCAAGCTCCCCATCAAAATATGATTTCAAAAATATTTTTCAAAATATGCAAAATTTTAAATTTTCTTCCTCTTACTAATTCTTCCCCCTTTTGCACTTTCTTTCATTTCTCATATGATTTTTCATGTTTATCCAATCTTTTCCTTTTTCATACTTAACATTTTTCTCCCCCTTTTTGTCATCATGAAAAAGGATGAAAGGCAATACAAAATAGGAATGAAGGTGGAAAGAATATCAAGTAGATCATCAAAATCAATACATAAAATCAATTAATCATGATACCAATTAAATTTGTTATAGATTGAACATGATATAGCAATTGAAATATGATACCACTTGAAATATGAATTGAATATGATACCATTTGAATGTAACTCCCCTTAAAGAATTAGATTTGAAAACAAGGAGGAGTATCAGAGCAATATAAGCAAAGCATGATATCAACAAGATATTCAAGGCATCAAATATGTATATAATAACAATAAATCTTTGCATGCTCCTCCTAAATATTATTCTTCCTTAAAAATATGCATTCATTTAAGGAATAAAACATGAAAGCATATGCATCATAATTTCAGACAATTTTTGAAATATAAACATAGATTCTAAGTCTGAAATCAAAGATTTGAGTTTTTCAAGATATTCATAATTTTCAAAATACAAAGCATTGATCATTTAAAAATTTTTAGCATGATTCACAAACTTATTTAAAATAAATTGATATCCATACAAATGCTAGAAGTAATATGATACCAAGTCTAGCTACTAGAGTAAGGGTTTATCAATATGCATACCTTCTTCTTAAATGTAATCCTTAACAACCAGTTCTATACTTGATCCAAGTCATTTCTAACTTAAACATAGATGTCAACACAAAGTTCACTTGAAATTGTTTAAAACTATGTTAATCAAAATCAAGTGAAAGTCTAATAATCACAAGTTTAATCATAAGAGCATGAAATCCATCAATATCAAAAAGTTCATGATCATAACAAATGATTATTAGTCTAAGCTTGATTCTAATTAATCAATCAAAATAATTTTTCAAAGTAATTGATGCAATATTTATAAGAAATATTCAACTACATTTTCAATTATGGAAGGAAAAGTTTAGAATTTACCAATATAGATAATCCTTCCTTTACCATTTAGTTCAAAATGTAGTAGGCCCACTTCTTGAAATTATCTTGTATAGCTATTTTTCAAAAACTTTCTTTTCCTTGTTTGACTGCAAGACATTCCTGCAAAACATACTAAGTGGATAATTTTGGTACTCAAACTTTTTTGGGTCTTTTAGGATTAGTAAATATGGTTCCTTTTAGAACCCAAACTTTTCTTGATCTTGAAGGATAAGCATTAAATTCAAATTTATCACCATCAAAGCATGCACATTGGAGGAAGGAATAAGCAAATTTTTCAAAAAATTTTGCTTCTTTTCTTCAATCAAGATATTTTTCTCATTCAAAACTTTATTATATAAATCTTTCAAAATAACATTTTCTTTTTTTTAAAAATTCTTTTTCTTTAGAAAAATTATTCTTTTCATTTTTTAAAATATCAATCTTGGCATTTAAATCATCATTTTTATTGGCAAGATTGGTGTTCTCAAGGGAAAAGGAATCTACATGCCCTTTTAATTTCTTGTTCTCAATTTTTAGCAATTTATATTCATGCACAAGATCATTGAATGCATCATGTAGTTCATCAAAGGTAAAGTCATAATCATTTTCAGTACATACCTTTTTCTCATTTGCCATGAGTTAAAGATTGGCTAATTTTTGAATTTGTTCTTCTTCTGAACTAGAATCTTCACTTTCGCTCCATGTAGCCATCATTGCCTTCTTTGTGTATTTCTTTTTTGGCCCTTTTTCTTATGAATCTTCAAAATTTATGAGCCAAAACTTCCATCTCATCTTCATCTTCACTGTCTTCCGACTCCTCACTTGAAGACTCATCTTATGTAGTGGATTTAAAGGCAATTATTTTTTTCTTTACATCAGCATCCACTTCCTTTTGCCATAAGTTCAACTTATAGGTCATGAGTGAATCGATAAGCTCCTTCAAAGGTAAGGTTTTTACATCTTTAGCTTCTTGGATCGCCGTCACCTTTGGATCACATGATTTTAGCAAAGATCTAAGAATTTTCACCACCAAATCAGCATTAGTATAGATTTTGCCAAGACTTTTCAATTCATTAATAATAATCATAAATCTAGTAAACATGTCAAAAATAGATTCATAATGCATCATTTCAAAAATCTTAAAAGAATGTACAAGTAAATTAATTTTAGAATTCTTCACTTGAAGAGTACCCTCATGAGTAACTTTAAGTATGTCCCATATTTCCTTCGCCGATATGCATGTCGAGATTCTATTAAATTCATTTAAGTTCAATGCACAATAAAGTAAGTTCATTTCTTTAGCATTGATTTCAGTTTGTTTAATGTCATATTCATTCCAATCCTCTTCGAGTTTTGGAATGGAAATACCATTAACCAAAATGAAAGAAATATGAGGACCATTAACAATAATTTTCCAAAGATGATAACTAATAGATTGAATATGGATGCGCATGCGAGTTTCCAAAATGTGTAATTTGTGCCATTGAAAAACGGTGATCTAACACTAATACCTATAAAGGTTCCCATGAATTTTGGCTCAAAATTATTAGATTTTCAAATAGAGCACCTGCTCTGATACCAAATGTTGCCCAGAGATGATGCTACCCAAGAGGGGGGGTGAATTGGGTTTTATAAAACTTTCAAACTATTTGCAAAAAGCTAAAGAAAGTATGTGCTAGATCAATTTAATTTGCTTGTGTTTTGCCAAAGTGTTTGTGTGCTTCAAAATAATATGGAACAAAATTAATAAAATAAATGCACAAGAGTAAATAAGCACTAAAAAAGCAAGCACAAACACAACAATATATAATGGTTCAGTGCACTCCAAGGCACCTACATCCACTCCCCAAGATTTCTTGGAAATTCACTATAATCTCAACTGATTACAGCTGATTAGTTTTCCAGGCTTACTAATCAAAATCCGACTTGTTTTAACAAGGCTCAAAAGTCACAACCTCACTTGGTTTTACGGGCTCACCAAGAACCTAATTGGTTTTCACAAGGCTAACCAACAACCTCCCTTGATTTTTCGGGCTAACCAAGAACCTTAGTGGTTTTGCGGGCTAACCACCAACCTAATTGATTTTTCAAGGCTTACCAATAACCTTACTTGGTTTTACAATAGGCTAACCAAGAACTCTTACAAGAAATATGAGTTTGAAATAAAGAAATAATGAAAGCTTTCTAAAATAAAGCAAATATCTCTTTGAAGCTCTTGGATAATGTTGAAGAAGCTTATCTTCAATTTGTTGAAGCCTTTGAATAAAGCTTGATATTATGGACTTGGAAGCTCTCTTTGAAATTGAATGCTTGAAGGCTCAACTCTCTCAAAATATGAATCCTTAAGGTGTATGGAACTTTTCTCTCAAAGGATTGCCACCCCATTTGATTTGTGTTGATTATATAGCTCTCCAAACCTTAAATGATCGTTAGAGACCGTTGGGGATGAAAAACTAGCCGTTACACACGTTTTAGAGAAGTTCCGTTCTTCAGAAAACTAGTTGTTGCAGAGCTGTCATCCGTTCAAGCGTCGACACTTCAGGTCATGTGTCGACACATAGGGTCGATACTTGAAGCAGTGAGTCGACACAAGATCAAAAAATATCTTTTGAAGTCTTCTATTCTGCACTGGTGAGTCGACACTTCATCTCATGAGTCGACACTTTGACTTTGAGTCAACACTTGTCATCCATGTATCGACACTTCAGCAAGTCTTCAATTTTAGCAAGTTCTGTGATATAAAAATCTCAGGCGATGAGCTGATCCATATGCCGACACTTTGAGTCGACACATCAAGTGCATGTGTTGACACTTCAGTCGTGCCACTGAAACTTTCTTTGCATTCGGCTTGAGTTGACACTTTATATCATGTGTCGATACTTTGAGTCGACACAAGGTGTCATGTCAACACTTTGAGTTGACACATCACTGAGATTTTCTTCAAAACTTTTGAACTTGTGCTGAATCAAATCTGTATTGAACTCATGCATCCATTCAAGCAATCTTCAACTATCGAAGTCTTCTTTGAACATATTTTTCATCTAAATTTGGACTTCTTCAACTGAAGGACAATCTTTTCAATCTTTCAACATTTAATGAGTACCTGAAACAAATAAATACTTTTAATATGCATTAGTACTCATATATACTTAAATATTTTGTCAATCATCAAAATCAATACCAGAGTCAACACAACTAATTTTTTAGTTGCAACAAATAAAAAAATTAATATATGTTTTAAAATAAAATTCACAACTGAAAATTCCTGAGAAATTTTTTTATAAAAAAATCATTTTTTTCAACCGAATTTTTGGTTGCAAAATTTCATTTAAAATAAATTTTAATTTTCTTTAGAATTTTGCAACCGAAAATTTGGTTGCAAAGTTAAAAAATAAACTTAAAAAACATTTTTAAATGAATTTTGATTTCGATCGATTTTAATTTTTTTTTAAAACTGATTTTTGTTATTTAAAAAAAGTTAATCAATTTTTGCAACCGATATATCGGTTGCTAATTTATGTAATTTATATATTACTAAATAATTTATTTTTAAATTAAAATATCAGTTGCAAATTGTATCAGAAAATATCGGTTGCAAAATCGGTTGAAAAAAAAAAATCTTGCAACTGCACTTGCAACCGATTTTAATTGGTTGCTGAATTATTAAGAAAATAAATCGGTTGCAAAATAAGTCATAAATATAACCTAAAAAATCGGTTGCTAAAACATTATTTTTTTATAGTGAAAAAGAGATACTACATTAGTTGGTGCAACCAAATTTAATAGAAAGCAATGTCAATATCATGATTAGATTCCAGCTACTAGTTTGATTTGTTTCTCAATAGTGATTATCTGTAATTGCCATTCCCAAAACACAGGCTCCAACAAATAGTTATTATAATTGATGTTACTTTCTTCCTTCATTGAAGTTAGAATAAAAATTAAATGAAAAATGTTTGTCAATTCAATAAAAATAATTCTTAAGCTATTGGAGAAAAACCAAAGAAATTATAGTAAAAATACATGATACATATAGAAGGATTATCCAATACAATAATATATCAAGAAAGAAATATCACCTTGACTTGTAAAGAGCATTTTGGTTGTATTCATACTAGAATTGTATGAGTACTCCATCTTATCAAAAAAAAATTTATGTGGGTGGCATGGGATCTACATTTGCGGGCACTATCCCATTATTGGCTACATGTTTAGAGCTGACTTATTTCATGATACTTATTCTAAAATTGATACATAATGGATAGCATTTCTTACCTAATATTGGATGATGATTGATTAGGTGACAGCAATCTCCATTTCCTTGGATAATGGCATTGGATTGATCACTGCAACATGAATATTCATGGCAAACTTTGCAATGCAACTTATACATGGATACCCCATTTTGGCCAAATGGTTACAGTGAATGAGTTAAATAGCCAAATTTAATTTGGAGGTACAACTTCACTTCTTTTTTAGTTTTTTGCATTTGAATGGATGCACAATATATAAGTAATGATGTTAATAGACAAAACAAAATATGGATGTACAATGAACTGCATAGACCATGTGCTAGCCTTTGAATGAAGCTTAAATATCATGTTCTTTGACTATTATTTTGCATTCAAATCTTACATAATTAGCATTTTACTACCGGTCTTACACACAAATCATCCATTTAACACATAGAAATATTATTTATATATATATATATACATAATAATGTGTAAGTAGTTCAGGTTGCTGTATCTTTTGCATAAAAGAATAATTATCTTTTTTACAATATTGATCATTGGATCGCTCTATGCACATATCTTTAAGCACTCCGAACTCTTTTATGTAGTAAGTGCATGGATCTCAAAGTGTCTATTGTATGATACAATGATAGATTCATCTGAAGGATGGTGAAACCTCTTTTTGCGCGAAAGATATATGCATGTCGGATGGGATTGCAAATAAGCCACAGAAAAAGAGAGAGGGAGGATCGGATAGTGGTATATCTATATTTGTATCCAAATTTTTTAACGAATACAGATTTTGATATGAATATTAAACGGATATCAAAATTAATATTTATATTTATTCTAAATAAATACAGATATAAATTGGATATTAAGCATATCCATATTTGTTATAAATGGATATGGATACAAATTAGATATTAAGCATATCTATATTTATTTATTTGGATATGGATATAAATATGATTTTAAGCCAGATTTAATGATGAAAACTAGCAAGAATGACATAATCATAAATAATATAAAATAATCATAATCATAATCCAAGATAAAAATAATTATATGCAAGAAAAATAATTATAATCTAGTGCTCCATTGAAAGCAAGAAGCAAATCATAAAAATCTAAAATATTAAAAAAAAAAAGTAATATATACTCTATATCAAGAATTCAAATAATCACCAACACTCTTCCTAGTTAACATGAATGTATTCTCGTCAATACTTGTAATAAAAGTACCTAAATATAAATATGAGAACATAATAAAGTCAATTTACAAGCATCAATATTTCTAAATAATAAGCATTAAAAAATAATAAATATATACTTACTTTCTTACTAGATCTCCTTATTTTGACTTCATGATAACAAGAATCATAATATTATTTTAGATATATAATATCCAATATTAAAAAAACAAGAATTTAAATGATAAATGATTTAAATAAGTAGCATAATTCTCATAAGATAAATAATATAAGAGCAAGAATTTAAATGCATAAATAGTATCAAAACATAACCACCTTTCACCATAGTTAATTTCATTCAAAGATAAATTTAATTATCACCTTCCACTGAGCTGGCCTCAAGATTGTTTATTTTCACCTTCCAATTGCTCCTTTTTCCCGTTTCCAGCTCACGTCTCTCACTCGGTGGTGCGTAAGGACAATTGTAGAGCCTTTCACCTAAAATAATAGTAAGCTAGTAGCTGTACCTTCTCCTCAAGTTGCATTCTTTTTGTGGAGAAATGCACAACAGTCAGCAAGTAGGTTTCTTGGCTATAATGTCTGATTGACATGTCATGGAATGTTATGGCTACATTTTTCCTGCATTTCTATTGTTTTTTTTTTTTATAGGAAAGACGCCTGGCAGGGGCAAATGCATTTAGAGTAAACCTGTAGAAGTTTTATATACAGAGGAGAAAACCCAGAGACTGAAAGATAGGACTTTACACAAACATAGAAGTAGGAGAAATACAGAAAGGAATATGTACAGGAAACAAAATTGGAGTTGCCCATGAGTACCCAGCAATTCAGATGTTGTAATTTCAGCAAACCATATCATTTGTGGAGCAGAACTTGCGGAAGAGAGATTGAGTTCCCTTAACAGCAGTTGATTTTGCAGTAGAGACGGTCCAGCGATCTGAAAAAATAGTAGTTGTGCCGGCATTTGACTCCAAGTGTAAAATATGTTAGTTGGCTGAGATGTATTGTTTGATAGAAGGACCCTGTCACAGCCCACAAAGTGCAAGCATAACCCCTGAAGATATACCAGTCAAGCATAGAGGAATAGCAGCAAGTAGTTTGTATAGAGCTTTGAGAAAATTATGTATCTGTGGAGAATGAGCCCCATATGGCCCAACTGTCATAGTATAATTGATGCAAGATATCCAGATAGCCAAGTTGAGTAAGAACAGAACAAATAGGAGTAACTGTAACACAGAATTTAGAGATATATGAGAGGAAAACAGAAACAGTGTATTGGATGTAGGTAATTGGAGCAGAACATCAATTTGGAAGATATCCATAATGTCCTTTTCTGATATTTGAAGAAGTTGAAACTGTGCAGGCATGAGTCTTGAAGAAGAAACTTTTAACTGCAAATTATGAGATAAACCATGTTCTGAGCTCCATGGTTCAAAATAACCTGTGTTTCCATGGTGAATGACAAAGTGAAGCATATTGACACAGGAAATAGTAATTTGAAGTGACTGTGCATGACTTTCCTTCGAAATACAAATAAACCTGGATATCATATGTTGTGTGCAATGAGAAATCTTGTGTCTTTTTTCCTCCATGAGATGTATGTATATTTGGAGAGTACCATAGTTCCTATTACAGCAGAGAATGGAGTTACAGAATAATCCACAATTAGGCATGAAACATTGAGACTGAAGTAGAGGAGAAGTGTAGTGAACATAGGAGCAGTAAGTAAACCAATTTTGCATGCAGGTACCCTCCAGAGTAGAAGCCAGCTTGATAAAAAAGTATTGTAAGTACCAAAAATCCCTGAATCCATAAATAAGCAAAGCAAACTTAGTATTTATCCCTGAATAGCTGAGAATATAATTGTGAGTCCTGATTTGAGTAATACAATTGTGGCATGGTACTCTCAAGTGGAAATTCCGGAGAAGTTGATGTTCAGGTCCCACGAGGCAGAAGGTAAAAATCTTATAAAAACCATAGGAACCAAGATGTAGCATGTTATGAAAGTTGATCACAGTAAATAATGTGGTGTCATGTAGCCTGTTGTCCTGAGTGGGGGAGGGAGTATTAAAATACCCACCTACTCTGTTGTGTTGTATAGCAAACCAGCTCTTTTGAAACCTTAATTCCCATCTTTGAACCTGATTTGTATATAAAGGGAATGAAGAAAAGCAAGCAGTGCTTAAGAAATATTGATGTTTGACACGAGGTTGTAAGAGTTGAACTTGCAGCAGGAGGTAATTTGCAGTTAATACTTTCCAAATATCTGTTATAGAAATTGACCCTGAAAAGGAAATCTGTAAATAAGACCATCCAGAGATTAAGTTTGGTAGAGTAGAAGGTGTAAGGCCAGAGTAACTTGATATGCAAATTTTAGTATCAGCATGTGTGTAGTGCCACCTCTGAGTAACAGGAAGAACAGTTGTAAGAGGTGAGTAATCTGCAATATAGGAGTGATGTCCATTGAGTCAATCCCAAGTTGAGTGTTGAGAGTGTTTTTTGGACTGTGCAATAGATTCGAGCAGTGCATTTGAACAGTCAGAGAAGTGCGTTCCCATTGACAGAGATAGAAGAGTGTATCAGTGAGGCTCCGACTCAAATTATAATCAAGCTGCAGAGATAAAAATGACAGCAAGCAAATTATGGAGGTTTTTTCTTTCATTTTTTCCTCCAGTAATATTTTTTTTTCCATCAATTTTTTTCCTTTTATTTTTTTGTTTTTCCATTTTTGACATTTTTTCTTCTTTTTGTCCTTTTTTTTTCACTATAATGTCATGCCGACGCTCCCTGTTCCTCCTTAACTTATGCAGACAAGCCCAAGTATGAGCCATAAGAGCAAAAAAGGAGGCTGCAGAACCTGTCTAGTGAGTGAAGCATGAAGACCAATCAGCAACCTAGCCATCTGGTTTAGGGATTGGATGTTGTGGCAGCAATGAAATAACAGCACAATATTGGATGAGGTGAGTGAACCGATTTGGATCCTTGCAAGCCTAGAATACAGGAGCCAGACTTTTCCTTCCATAGGCACATTAAGAAAGGATGAAATGTGGGAACAATATTTATTGGAAGTCATCATCTTTGGAATGTGATGCCGTAAAAATCCATCTACAGAATCATCGCAAGCTCAGGAGAAATAGGATCTTTTGGAAGAATTGTGAAATCTCCTTGTCGAGCCAAGGCCGCTAAGTAATCTGTAGCCCGATTTGATTCACGATAGACATGTTGGAAGGAAATGAAATAGAAAGAATCCTCCTTGTTGATGATATCTTGGAGCAAAGGATTAAGAGGAAAGGAGTTAATTCGAGATTTTGTGATCCACCTTACCGCTGTTAAAGAATCACCTTCCACTATGAGATTCTTATTTGTTTGGGTGAGCAGAAAATATTTGACTCCATTCTAGGCAGTTGTAAGCTCCGCATTAGGGACTGTGGAGTGCATAGTTTGTTTCACTCCTGCAAGCAAAAGTAACCCGTGCCAATCTCTAATGATAAAGGTAATAGTAGTTGCCTCATTAGTTACAGAAGCATCAAAGTTCAACTTAAGAACTTTCATGAGAGGGGGAAGCCAGTGGACTAGTTTGGGACCTAAGAGACACGGGTCATTGGTTAGAAAGGGGTTTGGTCATTCCCTGTTCCATGACCGGTTCTCAAGTTGTTCAATAAAATTGTTTTGCTGATATAACAATAGATGAGCACGAGTAAACCTGGCAATGTTACCCGGGGTAGCATGGTTTTGTTGAAAGATTCTTTCATTACGGGCCTTTCAAATCAGCCAGGTCACATAAGCAATAGTAGCTTTGACATCCTTTTGGAATTTTGAGTGAGATGATAAGGTCTCTAGTTGATTAAGAGAATCAAAATAAAATGTCCAACCAAAAGTTGAAGCAATAAACTGCCAACATTGTCGAGCAAAAGGACAATCGTAGGTAACATGGTCACAGTCTTCTATTTGATCTGGATAGATATCACAAAAGATATGGTCAATGTTAAGAATTCTTTTGTCAAATAGAAATCTTTTGCAAGGTAATTTGTGCTTGTACAGCTTCCACTAAAAGGTCTTAACCCTCATGGTAGTATGTAACTTCCATAACCAAGAGCAGGAGGTAGAATTGTTTTGAGTATGTAGGGGATCGATGGTATACATATCTTTAATAGCCACCCGCACATTCCAGTCAGACTCCAAGTGATATGATCCTTCCATTGGCCCATAGGTTGCTGGATCTTAATAATCTGATGGGTCATATGATCAGAAAAAAGTTGATGGAGCAAGTCCGTATTCCAGTTTCTTTGAGAATTTATCAGTCTTTGGATATTCCAGTTTTGAACCTCAACATCCATATTTAAGTAAGTGGGTGAGCGAGATAGCGGAATGTTGGTAACCCAAGGATGTTCCAAAACATTTACATCCTCTCCTGACCCAATATTCTAGATGAACTGAAAGCTAATTTTATGACCATGGTTCACCACGGAATTCCAAGTATGAGAGAACTTATGTCGATTAGTATAATTGTACCACATGCCAATAAAACCATACTTAGCAATAACCAATTGGGCCCACAAAGAAGTGGGTTGAAGAATTAAGTTTGCTGCCAACTTAGTGAAGAAAGCCTCGTGTTTGTCAAAAAGAGATATAATACCAAGGCCCCCTTGATATTTTGGGGTACATATGTTCTCCCAGGATACCAGGTGCACTGCACGCGACCCTGCAGGGTGACCCCATAAAAAGGAGTGAATGTTCTTCTCTAGTTCGTTCAGCACTTTGTTAGGAATATGTATAGCTATAATAATATGATTAGCAATAGTTGACAGTACAGATTGAATAAGAGTTTGTCTACCTGCCAAGGACAGAGTTCGCCACCTCCAGCTCTCAATTTTTGAAGTAACTGCATCAGATAGATAAGCAAGATCGTTAGTTAAGAGCTTGTGTCCCGATAAAGCAACACCTAAATATTTCCAAATACCCCATTTTTCAATGATCTGAAGAACAGAGCATATGGATCTTTTAGTGGCAGATGAGGTTGTAGGAATGAATGTGGCATAAGACTTTGTAGTGTTTATGGCTTGCCCAGACATGGTACAATAGGAATCAAGGATTGCCTTCAAACAAATAGCATCCCGAATAGTTGTGCGCGTGACTAACAACATGTCATATGCATAGAGGATATGCAAAACTTAAGGACCATTGGTATTAGGGGAGAAAAACTTTAATAAATGATGATGCACCGCATATTTGAGACACTTTAAAAAAATGTAAGTGCATAAAATAAAAATATAAGGGGAGATGGGGCAACCTTGGCATAGTCCTCTGGCAGGATGCATCCAATCAGTTGAAACTCCATTGATTAAGATGGTATATTTGAAATTTGCAAGATAAAGGAGGACCATATTAATGAAAGTGGGATGGAAACCAAAGTGTTGAAGAACTTGCTGTGCAAAGGATCGGAGGATACGATCATAAGTTATTTCCATGTCCACTTTAATAGCCATAAGCGCTTTTCTCCAAGTGGCATGGCTGAGGGAGTGCATGATCTCCTAACTAATTAAGATATTTTCTATAATATTTCTGTTCTGCACAAAGGCTCCTTGCTCAATCGAAATAAGAGTAGGGAGAATAGGTTGCAGTCGATTAATAATAATTTTGGCAACAATTTTATAAATCATGTTACAAAGGCCGATAGGTCTATAATCAATAATAACAGTATGGTTAGCCTTTTTGGGCACCAAAGTAATAAAGGTGTTTTTTCAATTTGCAAGCATCACACCTTGATTAAGCACATAAGAGACAGCATCAATAACTTCCTTGTGAACAATATTCTAGAAATTTTGGAAGAAGAGAGGTTGGAAACCGTCAGGGGCTGGAGCTTTGTCCGAATGGGGATCTTTGACAACGACAAGAATTTCCACCATGGATGTGGGTTTGATCAAAATATCATTTTGAGCTTGAGAGACAGTAGTTGCCAAGATGGGAAGATCCACAAGGTCTTGCTGACCTTGGGTTTGCCACCTATCAAAAAATGGGAGTAAGTGTTGCCCAGAAATCAAGCCCAAGAGGGCGGAGGTGAATTGAGTCTTTTAAAAATTTAAAGCAATAATGTGAAGATCTAGTGGTGTTTGTGAGTAATAAATTCAATGCAATAGATTAAATACAGCGGAAAGCAATAAATGGATTGCAATAAGCAAGGAGCAAGAAAGAGAGGAGGCAATCACACACAAACACAAAGTTTATAGTGGTTCGGTGCAAACCTAGCACCTACATCCACTCCCCAAGCCACCCTTGGGAATTCCACTATAATCCAACCAAGATTACAGCCGACTTGTTTTTCAAAAGGCTTACAAGTCAAAATCTATGTTGGTTTTATCACCTAGGCTCACCAACAAACCTTCACACTTGTTTTGTCTTCGGGCTCACAAGTTAACCCTAGTTGGTTTTGTCCCTTTGGCTTACCAACAAACCACAACAATCTTCTTTCAAGACACCCTTGAAAGCAAGGTCAAATCACAAGATAAAATCAGATATACAATTTCAAAAATAAGACAAACTCTCTTCAAGAGTAGAATAGAAGCTTTGAAGCTCAAGTTGATGTTTTGTCTTGTCTCCTCCTTGGAATATTCTTCAAACTCTTCTTTTGAAATGATGTAAGGATAGGCTTGTAAACTTTTTCAGGGAATCAAACTTTAAATGGCTCTTGAAGTGAAGTTCTTGAGAGAATCTTGGCTTTTTGGCTTTCAATGGACTTCAATGCCTCAAGAATAAAGTTGGTGAAGCTTAAATACAAAGAAAAACTTCCAAAAAATAGTTTGTGACTGTTTGAGCATCGAATCTAGCCATTGGGACCTTGAAAAGACGTTTCTATAAGTTAAAAAAATAGATCCGTTAGGCCTGTCAAAACCCGAGTATCGACACTTGGCTGTCAGGTATCGACACTTGACTGTTAGGTGTCGACACTTGACTTCTAGGTATCGACACTTGAGCTTTTAAGTATCGACACTTGATTCACTGGTGTCGACACTTGATACAAAAACACTCCATTGCCCAAGTTATGTATTTTCAAAAAATCTCAGGCCTTGAGTCGATACTTGAAAACTTAAGTATCGACACTTGAGTTTTAGGTGTCGACACTTGAGTTCTAGGTGTCGACACTTGGCGTGCCAAGAAATTTTTCTGCGTGCCAAATGCTGAAGTGTCGATACTTGACTTTCCAGGTGTGTCGATACTTGATTCTGAAAAATTCATAATCAAGTGCAAATTAAGCCAAAGACACAAGCATCAATTTTGAAACTTAAATGGAACATAAATAATCAATAATTGAACATGTAAAAGCCCTTTTTGCATGAAGAAGATGTCTTAAATTGCGAAAAATACTCCGTGCCACGGCGTGCCATGATACTTAAATTTTTGAGAATTTGAGGTGCTTGCTTCTTGAAAACTCATAGCTGAAAGTAAATATTAGTATACAATATATACTCAAGGTTTTGGTATTTATCAAAATCACTAGGAGAGCCAACAGTAAGCAAGCCTACGGATGTTGTCCTCATCCATGACATTATTGCCTTGATGGTCAATAAGTTGCGAGATAGTATTTTTCCTCCTTCGAAGAATAGTTGTATGATGGAAGAACTTGGTGTTGGAGTCATCTTCTTTTAGCCATGTGATACAGGACTTTTGCCTTCAAAAGGTTTCTTGGATTTGCAAATTTAAATGGTACTTCTGAATAAGTTCCATCAAAAGATCATTATCATTGGTCGAGAATTCATCAGAAGTAGTTTCCTTAGTTTGAAGTTGGTAAATTTGTTGCTCCAACTTATGACCGTTCCAAAAAATATGACCAATATATTTCTTCCAATGTTGGAGGGAAATTCTAGTTTTATATAAAAGCTTAGATAATTTGACAGGGGGAGAACCAGTAACCTTTGAATTCCATAATTTCTTGATTGTGTCCCATATTCCTTTACATTTAAGCTACATCTTTTCAAATCAAATGGAATCCTCCTACTTCATACCTGTTTAGCCACAGTTAATAAGATAGGGCAATGGTTAGAAGCAAATCTAGTGAGATGTTGTAGCTAAGAGTTAGGAAAAGAGGACATCCAACAATTAGAAATAAAAGCATGATTAAGGTGTTCCCAAACCCTGGCATTTCCTTGTCTATTATTACACCACGTATTAGCAGGGCTAGTAAAAGCAAGATCCGTGAGTCCAGTCATAGAAAGACAAGTGCGAAATTCTTGGATGTCTCTGTTAACTTGATACCGCTTTCTTCCTTTCTTGTCTTCCCTGGAGAGGATACAAGTAAGATCACTAATAACAAGAAGAGGTGAATTAAGAGAATTAGTAGAGACAATTTGCTCCCAAAGGAGCCTTCTTTCAATGCCATTGGTACTAGCATAAATGATAGCAATCATCCTAGATTGGCCGATATCCGGAGTTATGATTCCAAAAGTGACCTGTTTGTTGGTATGTAGAAAATCGATTTGTCCTACAGCAAGTTTCCAAGATATAATGATACCCCCATACAGACCGGATGAGGGAATAATGTAAACTGCTCATTTTGGACCCATCATGCGCTTCACCAGGGTAATTGCATGATCAGACAACCTGGTTTCCAATAAATAACAAAGATCTGGATTAGAGTAATGAATCATATTCGTAAGATAGTTAACAAAAGGGGTCTTGGCCGCCCCCCTACAATTCTAAACTAAAATATTCATTTTTTTAGTATTTCAGACTTCCCCCTCCTAACACTTCCAAAGGGGATCTTAAACACAAAGGAAAATCTATGGCAAGAGCTTATATATGAGGAATTACCTGACATATGTATACCTATGGACATATCTTATCTCTGACTACAACTGCTTGCAAATGTTTGGAAATTTCATAACATATGCGAAATTAACCTATTTTGGGGCCTTGGATTAGAGTTGCTAGAGTTTTGGTACAAAGTAAAGCACCTGAGGACTCTAGAAAGACTAGCCCTCCTCCAAAAGGGGACCAAAATTATTGGGCTCAACCTAAAAAGCAATCTAAATTCACATCTCCAACTAAGCAATCACTATTACTCCACAAAGCGAGCACAATGGTTCTCAATTTGCTCCCCTTATGCAGCAATAGAAAGGAAATTTAGGTAAAGAGGTAGAAGAGCCAATGCAAGTAGCTGATAAAGTGGAACAATCAATCTCACCAACTCAAAAAGAAAAGAGGAAGTGCTCCCCAACGAAAACCAACACTACTGGAAGCCATTCCAGGTTATGACTCTCTACAAAATTTAAAGATAATTATTCGGGAGGAGGTGGGTCAGGAGCAAGAACCATGTAATCAGCTAGTTCTATATACACTGAAGCAAGGGAAGAAGGGGCTAAACATCAAAAAAATCTGAAGACCAGTAGCCACTTCCTCAATAACATAAGGTAATACTGTTATGGATTGGGAGGTATCACATTCTAAAGATAAATACATACATTCCTCTCAGAAAGCTGGAGACTCAGGTATGCATGAAAGTCATATGATAAAACTAGCCAGTATTCTCACGCCTCTTAGAAAAAAGGTTGACACGCATGCATTTCTATTTTTGATATTGGAAGAGCCTAGCTATTTGATGCACCTATCAATGAATTAATCATGAGTCATTGCCTTATTTTCTAGACGATAATTTTAGTAAAATGCATGCTTCATTAATGATTTTTTAGTCTTGGATCCTCTCTTTCCTTTCTAATTTTAATTCTATGATATTATTATTATACTTTACTATTTTTCGGAGCTCCATGTATGTTCCTCAATATCACGATAACTCTTTGCTTTTTTTTTTCCATTTTCCACTATGAAAAAGTTGGTGCCCAATAATGGCCTTCGATTGCAGTCAAGAAGGAACAACCATTTGGATAAGGGATATGTGGGGTTCATCCATGTTTATCCTAAGTATAGCACCCAAACATGTCACGCTATTTTATGGGATAAGTTTGCCTTCGATCTGGTCGATGTAAGCTAAACCCAATAAAACAGAATTAATTTAGACCCATGAGACCTTGGTCTAACTTTAGACCTAGGTATAACCCTATTTCCGACCGTTCTCTTATCCCTACATAATTGGAGGAAGGATGGATATTACCATGGTATCCTCCTCATCCTCTTCCTTTGAAAACTATCATACCATAGCTTGGAGTTAGGGATGGCAACAAAATCCAAACCCATGGAAACCCGATCCAGCCCGACCTGATTGGGCCGGGTAGTCAACGCTTTGACTGGATTTGGGCTGGGTTTGGATAAAATCCGAATACTTAACTTTGGATTTAGGCCGGGACTGGATAGTTATACACCTAACCCGAACCCGGCCTGAATTATTTTAATATTTAAATATATATAATTAATATATATTATATTTTTATTTATTTCAGAAGTATTGAATTAAGTCTTGTTAAATTTTATTTATTTAAGATAATTTAAATTTTATTTTGAATATGAAACTAAATGTTGTTGAACTAAAAATATAGTTAAATTTTATTTATTTAATGTATGTATGATTTATGAAATGCTAGATGATTTTAAAGTTGACAAAAATGAAAAAAATATTTAATATGACTCAATTGGGTTCAGGCCAGGTAAACCCGAATTATCCAATATCCGATTGAGATGGGTTTGGATAAAAAAATCAAGTCCCGATAGTGTTTGGACCGGGTTTGGATAGTTTATTGAGTATTCGAGTTTGGGTTTGGATAGTTATGCACCCGGCCTATTGCTATCCCTACTTGGAGTTGGGAGTCCATGGCAAGTTTTCAACATATGGGGGGAAAGTAAAACCCTCAGTCTCCACCTCCCTTTTTACTCCTCCATCCTTCTCTTTTTTTTTCCCCCTAAGCGATTACTAGGGTTAGTATTTGTTTGGCCTTCTTTTTGCTAGTTGGACTTCTACTAGAGGAAACTTGAGCAAATCAAGGTTGATGTCATTGTACCCATGTTTCCATTTCCCCTATTTTGGACTGAGCCGAAGAAGAGGGAAGAAGAAGAAAAGAAAAGAAAAAAAAAGAGAAGAAGAAAAGAAGAGAAAAAGAAGAATGAGAAAAGAAAAGAAAAATAAAAAGAGAAAAGGAAGAAAAAAGAAAATAATTTCCCCCTCTCCTCTCCCTTCTCTCTATAGTTTCTCTCTCCATTTTTTCTCTAATTTTTCTCTCTATAATTTTCTCTTTCTAAAAGTTTCTTTCATAGGGATTGAAAAATTTGTAAAGTTAGAGTTAGGAATCAGTTAATGGATTACTGATAAAATCCAGATAGAGAGTTCTATACCTATAACTACTATACTATGAAATTATTTATTAAAATTAAAATTATTATGTAGGAGAATAATTTTCTGGACAGGAGGATATTGAGGAAGTTTCTTAACACCTAGGTTAAAAAACTGGATGCGGATTGATATCTAGTGTATTAAATCTATGTCCAGTAGAGGTAAAAATTTTTAGATATTGATCACATATTTATATAAAAACTATTTTATGCATTAGTGATTTTGCTTCATGTGATTTGATAATTGCATGTTATATACTTATTTATTAAGTATATGTAGTATTTGAGAGCCATTTGTTATATACTCTTCTATTAAATATATATGGTTTTATATGAATTATATTTCATATATTATTGATCTTGGTCAGATAAATTATAATATTTATATATATTTAATTAGATAAAAGAATATATTTTGGTATAAAATTTATTAACAAGCATGGATTGATTTTAAAATTACATGATGGGTGGTGGTGCACTGGACCAGCCATGTATTGATGTCTCGCTATAGGCCAGAAATGTAGTATCATTGATATCCTATCATAGACTAGAAATATGAAACTATGATACCCCACCATGGATCAAAAATGTGATTATGATAGTCCAGAATCGAGCACCCTAAGGTAATTAAATCTGATTTATGATGATCACAAGGGTTATATGAAATGACATTTTGCATTGCATGGCATATATTGTTATGTATGACCATAGTATTTCATGGCATTACATGTTACTTCTTGATTATTTTAATTAAGATGGTGTGGATGTATAGAAATTTTTACTGGACTTTAAAGCTCACATCCTATTATATTTTTTCAGAAATACAGGATGCTTGTATGGATGAGCGGTTCTAGTATCGAAGTTAGTTTATTAGTTTGTGAAATTTTTGATACCGTCAAATATTTAAATAATTATAATGATACAAGTTGAATCCATTTAACAAATTTTTTATTATCAATTATTTTTGAATAAATTATATTTTTATTAAAATATTTATATATGTCATGGATCTTGCATGATTTTTAAAATAATTTTTAAGAATTCATATGATCATATCATATAATCGACCTGAATGCTAGATTCGGAATGTAACAGCTGGCATCCGTCACATGTGGAAGGATGCATTTAACCAATGCAGGGTAATATTTTTATGTTTGCATGTAATGATCCGAACAGGTAGTCACTATAAGTTGCAATGGTCTTACAGGCCCTTCCTACCTAACATGCCAATATAAAATGGTTTTACATGGTCATGCCCGGCAACGGCACCGTCATTTGACATTCTATATAGTTATGTCCGGCTCTCTCTACGACAGAAAGTATCATTTAAAAAAAAACAAATCTATATTTTGGACTGCTCCGTGGTATATTTTATTGGATTTATCCTTGGAAAGCACGAACGAGGCTTTTCACCAGTGAATTATTTTTAAAATTATCGTGGTCCATCCAACGGCAAACTCAGACTAATCCGATAGTGGAGGGCACGTTTAAGCGAACCAGCTTTCTGCAAACGGACCCTATTTTATTAAGACCTACAAACTGCACATCAATTATTTTATCCTCAAAGTTTTGCATGGCCTCGCAAGAAATTAATAAAAAAGAATCCACTTCACGTGCCAGTTTCTTCGGTTGCCTACCGAAGCAAGAGCACTAAATTTTTTAAAATTAATATTTTTTAATAAATATTTATCAATATAAGATTGTTGGGAATAAAATTATAGGAGCAAGGTTATTTGGCTCGGATGGTTGCCATACCTACAATTTCATTTTGAGCGAAACCACAAATAAAGTATATAACTTTAGATTTTAAAATAAAAATTTTAAAAAATATTTAAAATAATATAATAAAATTTAAAAATTTTAAAAAATTATTTTATCTATGGCTTTATCTTAAATATAGTCAAAGATCGTACTTGCAATTTTATCTTATTCGGCACCCTTCTTTTTTAAATAAAAAATATAAAAATATATAAATACAATCATAAATTATTACCTTGATAATATTATAAAATATTAATATTATATAATAAAAATCATTATAATATATAATAAATCATATGAATATTATTGTAAATATAATAAATATATTATAATAGATTAAATTATATATTATATTAAAAAATATAATAAATATTTTATAATATAATATAAAATTTATAATTTAATATATTTAACATGTAATATGCACCCTCATTTTCAAATAAAAAATTTAAAAAAAATTAAAAAGAAAATCTAAAAATATATAAGTAAAGTCATAGGATGTTACCTTAATAATATTATAAAATATTAATATTATAAAACAAAATTCATTCTAACATAAAATAAATCATATAAATATTATAATAAATATAATATAAAATTTACAGTATAATATATTTAACATATTTATTATAATATTTAAATTAATTATTATATATTACAATGAATTTTATTTTATAATATTAAAATTTTATAGTATTATTAAGATTATAATTATATTATTATAAATACTTTACATTCTAAAAATTATTAATATATTATAATATATTAAATAATATATTATAATGCGGGACGGGATGCGAAGGATCGTCGGTGAGCTGAGAAGTCATCAATGATTAGGGTACCACTAGAATTTTTTTTATTTTTTCTTTTTTAAAAGGTGGTGAAGGAAACAATAGATATGGAAGGTATAAGTTTGAACCTCATGAACTATGGGACACACACTCATTGATAAATCTCTTACCTCTAGGGCATCTCACCCATCTCGCTACATGGAGCCGTTAGGGTGAATCTTAAAGGACATGAAAGGGGTAAAGAAGATGGAATCAAAAGGAAATTGTGTAAGTAGACATGATGCGAGGCAACATATCTGGGGTTGCATCTCTCGTGCTCTCCTTACGGAGCGAAAGTTGGGCCTCTCACCCTCTCCATGCAAAGCGAAAGAAGAATCTCTCCTCTCTAAAAACGCATCTTCATTAACCAATTCTTTTTACAAATGAATGAGGATGGTATTTATAGACCTTTCCAAGCCCTTATTTGAATTTAAATACAAGATAGAAAGATAAGGGTTCAAATTCAAATACAAGATAAAGATAAGGGGTTTAAACACAAGACAATACCTATCCCAATCCTAACAAACAAACTTATCCTAAAACTCCAATCATAAAAATAACTTATTCTCGAATATGAATTTATCTGCATCGAGATCTGTGCTGCATCAAAATCTATGCTGCTTCAAGATCTGCGCTACTGATACCCCATCATATTATATATTATAATATAGTTTTGTGATGTGCGTGCACCAGCGACGGCGATGGCGGCGTTACATCTAGTGCCATCGGTGTGGCACGATGGGATGGGGCATTTGTTGAATGGTAGGGTCGGAGGCGACATGTGTAAGCATATGGATGTCGATGCGAGCTCGGCGAAGTTGATGCGAGCCTGGGGCATGATAAGCATCCACCCGTCCATGTCCCCTGAGACCTAATCATGATAGTTGACTGGCACAGGTCTAGCAAATGAACAGGCCTGGCCTAGCAATTGGACCGGTGTCCGAACTGGCGATCAAACCTACAATCAGACTAGCGACTGGATTAGCATCGATCTGGCGGTCGGACTGGCATCGACCTTGAGATAGAATTGGTGGTCGAACCGATGGTCGGACTGGCGATCGAGCCGGCAGCCTGATTGGTATCGACTTGGCAGCCACACTGGCGATCGAACCGATGGCCGGATTGGCATCGATCTAATAATTGGATTAGCATCGATCTATTGGATGGACTGGCGATTGGATTGGTTACCAAATTGGTGGTCGGACCGATGACCGGACGGGTGGCTAGATCCATCGTGCAACACGATCGGGTCTTGAGGGGTACGGGCGAGTGGATGCCTGTCGTGTCTCAGGTTTACACTGACATTGCCACGCTCTTATCCCGTCACCTTCGGTCTTGCCACTCAATGGATGCCCCATCCCATCTTGCTGCATCGACGACACTAGATGCAATGCCGCCACGACCTTGACCGGTACACGTGCATCATAAAACTATATTATAATATATAATATATAATTAATATATTATAATATATTAATTATTTTTAGAATATAAAATATTCACTATAATATAGTTATAACTTTAATAATATTATAAAATATTAATATTATAAAAAAATTCATTGTAATATGTAATAAGTAATATAAATATTATAATAAATATATTAAATTATAAATTTTATATTATATTATAATATATTTATTGTATTTTATAGTGTAATATAGTATATAATGTAATATGTTATAATATATTTTTAATATTTATTATAATATTTATATGATTTATTATATATTACAATGAATTTTATTTTATAATATTAATTTTTATAATATTATTAAGATAATAATATATGATTTTATTTATAAATTTGAAAAAAATGAGGATGCAGGTGAAGCTGCAAATACGATCTACAGCTTCACTTAATTTTTAAATTTTTTTTTGAAATTTGAAATCGCATGTTTTACTTATTACATCGGCATACATGCAAACCAAACAATCTCATTTTTATACTTATATTTTCAATAATTTTATTTTAATAAATATTTATTAAAAAAAAAACAGCCATCAATTTTAGTGGAGTTTTTAATTTTATAAGCGCGCCGACCAGTTTCTCGGTAGCTAACCTCGGATTCCTTTCTGTAAAACGAGGATTTAATTAATATAGAACAAGTGGAATGGAATCCCGGCAATTTCTCTCTCTACCAATCTTATATGTATGGTTGCTACCCTAATCAACGCACGCTTACTCATATATTTTCTCCAACGAGAAAGTCATCCTGGTTTATTGATCCTACACATTTCATAGCTGGAAACGCTTCCTTGCCAGTGCTACTCGGTGATCAGAGGTCAGCAGAATCTGTTCTTACTCTTTTATAGATACGAAAAAAATTCCAAAATTTTTGGAAATTCAAAATAGAATATTCTTGTGCATGCAATAATATGGCTTCAAGATAGATAATCGGATGCTGCATGATTTGTAATCTTATGTATAATACTTGAATATGAAGTAGGTATATATAGCTCATTATACTGATCTTGGTTTCTCTTTTTTTATGAAAAAAGTATTCTTGGTTTTTTAAAAATTTAATTTTTTGAATATTGTTAAGTATATTTACCAATGTTGAATGTATGTGATTGATATATATTTTTTTAATACACTTTTCCTCTTAACCATTTTGTTTGGTTATATAATGATGTACATATTATATATTGTTATAAGTGATACACAAATGTAGAGAATAAATATATTTCTTTCTCTTTACTTATAGTTTTTGTCGTTTCTTTTTTTTGTTTTAATTTTGGATAGTGATCTTGGTAATTAATCTACATACTTTTGGCAGAACTTTTTCTGCTCAGCAATAGTTGTTAATTGAGCTGATTAATACCTTTCATCTCACCTGAGAGGCCTTAAACCCAAATCCGAGTGGTGAAGTATTCAAGGGAGCGATACCAACCAATTGCTGGCCCTAACTTTTTATTAATAAGGATGGAAGTTTGATATCCAACATAAATAAGATTCATTCTTTTTGTAGAACAATTACTATTCAAGATGAATAAGTTTTGCTCTTTTAGCCATGTCAAGATGGGAAAAGAATTGGATTGCCTTGCACGTCTAATTTTACATAGAAATTAGTTTACTAGTCTATCGGAAAAAATATATGGAATTAGCTTTACATCCCATATCCATCATCCTAATATATATATATATATATATATATATATATATATATATATATATATATATATAAAATCTTTGTACATGGCATGGGAATAAAAATAAAATGGTCATAAAAAATCTTTGTTCAACAAAGAAGAAAAGGACATTAAACAACAGGGATGGAAATGAAAATTTTTAATCATAAAAATTAAACATAAAATGAGAGTTAATTCCAGAGATAGATAAACTTCAAAGATTTTAAATCATAAAATATCACAATGTTTCGATACTCCACTCTTACATATGGCATCATCAAGTATTTGTTTAAATCTCAAAAGAAGCGTAGTCTGGATCATGTCAGTTAAAATTTTTATGTCCGGAGCTAAAAAGACTGCTAGTGTAAAAACAAGCAAAAGGTTGGACTCAATCAGTTATCCGTATGCCCAAAAATAATGCTAATTTAAATTTTTTGTCTCATTACGGTGCTGAGCATGTTCGAGGTTCTCCTTAATGGAAGGCAAATTTGATCCCAATTGTCTTGACTTACCAAGTCCATCATATAATTTAAAATTTTTATTTTTTTTTTTTAATTCAATATTTGGGGCCTTGAGAGAGGCAATAAGATCTTAGCACGAGGCCAACCAATGCATATAACCAGGATATAGAGATTCCTCTAATTTGATAAGATAGCGGAGAGTTTGCTAAGACGACCCAACCGCACAAGTTGTCTATCAATATGGACCCAAGATGGATGATTTTTTTTCCTTGTCTATTTCCCCACCATGTTCCCGAGCCTTCTTAGCGACATGAGGAGGTGCGGTCCCACGTCCCCTGCTTGGATTGGGTTCCAAGCCACGTCCCCATGTCCCCAAGTAAGCGAGAAGTCAAGCCTCGATGGGTACCAGGCCATGTTTATATATTACCGATAGATCTCGGAATTAGAAACGAAGAAGGTTGGAAGTGACAAGGCAGGGTGAGGAAAGAGATTCATCAGAGGATTGTAATCAGACTCCGATACAATTTTCATGGAGGGCCCGCCGTTGGAAGCCAGTCGAGTTCTAGATTTTGTGTGTGCGTGTGCGCGTGTGAGCTCTGATTTGGTGTTGTTTTAGTTTAATAAAATATGCCTCGTAATGTAAGGCATCGATTAATTTGTCAGTTTAAGATGCTAGACTATTGAATATACTATCATTGCTTAAAAGTATGCGTTTCATATATTATATCAGGTTTGGTATTACCTTCTTTTTTTTTCTTTCTTTCTTTCTTTCTTTCTTTTTTTTTTTTTTTTTTAGTTTTTTTTATTTACAACTTCAACTGAATTCTTACTTTTGATCCCGTGAATTGTACAAATAAACTTACTTAATCATTGATTTTTCATAAAAAATTAGATCTATCTTTGTTGACGTTGAGCTTCACAAACCAGATGGAACGTCTGAACTGTCGGTTCACCACCTCGGGTTCCTACAAAATAGATCCCGGATTGAGATTTTTCGGCCGGGACACTCTGATGCCTATGTCAGTAGAGTTCGGGCAATAGAACGGAGAATTCAAAAAAAGTATAGATGAAAAAAGAATAAATCAAATTGACTTGGCTTAGGGTAGCTTTAGATTTGCCTACCTTGCATATCCCGTCTTACCTCTTTTTTCATAGTCATTTATTCCAACTAAAAGTGGTTAGGATAAGCTTTCTAGTAAAAAATTGCTATTATGGGAGTTAATTAAGATAATCTTCTCTCAGCTAATCGTAGTTACTATCGACCTCGGGTAGCTGGTCTTGATCGGTTATATAGTATAACAATCTGGCTTATTCTTGATGGTTCTCAAGCTGGTGGGCCTTAGGCCGAGGTGGATTGGCCGACTGTAGGTCGACCAATTATCCCGGTACGGGTCGATGGCCAACCTTAGGTCATATATTGTCGTCATCTAATTACTTGTGCTGATCTATTCTCACGTTGAGTTGGTCTTTTAGTCTCGGGGTTGATTGGTTCGTGTCGGCCGGTTAACCCTTCGGTCCGGGTTTATCATAACAACCTTATTTATAAAATGATATATATTTAACCTTTCTTGATATTTTTACCTGGGTCTAGGTAGGGAATAATTAATACACATATTTATTGAATGTCTAATACGTATATAGATTTTGAATATAAAAAATATATTTGTTTAGATTATCACATGTTTTCATGATGAAATCCATAAATAAATTATCTAATATAAAATAAAAAATCAAAAAATATAGAGTTAGATAAACTTATTGAGACCAAAACACAAGTAATCTGGATTGTTCAAATTATTTTCTGTGCATAAATTCATCATCACCAAGCGGGTAGGTTGTGCACGAAAACACACAATGAATTACATCATCTAAGTGCTCAAATGCCAAACTTCACCAGAAGAATGATGGAGGATCATTGTAAGCATAGAAAATCTCTTAACAACTCATTTTTTTGTACCATGAATTGTGGAATGAATAAAAAATGCACCGAAAGAGAGATTCTTCTTGGATCTCTATGTTGGAAGAGAGTTTTCTTTTTTCATTTTAAGTTAAGAGGTAAGAGATGTTAATTGTATATCCTAGAAACCAATCTGGTTGACGAATATTTTTATTTTAGAACATAATTTAGTATTTGACTAATAAAAATAGGTAATATTTTTATTTATGTTATATATGTATCTATGAATTATCCAAAGAATTAATAAGATGATGACATATTTTCAAAAATTAAAAATTTGAGATATGTATCATTTTTTTGGTAAGAAAATTTGAGATATGTATTATTAATAATTAATTTATAAATTGTTCTTGATTAATAGATCATTATGGGGATGGTAATTGATTTGATTAGATTGGTGTATTAATTGTATCCCTTTAGGGTAGATGAATATCGAGTCTATAGTATAAGGATATTGGAGCGAGAGTGCAGGTAGTTGTTAGAAAATAACGGTACTGCATATGGCCAGTATGAGAAGTTACTTGATATCTACTCATTCATTAGTGACTTTCTTAATATTATAGTCATGTGAATGGGTTTTTTGACCGGTGATATCTCGGCTACTTATAGTAAGGTTACTATAGTTTGATTGTACATATATTTGGTCTCCTAGCCATTTGGATCTTTGCAGTGTATGTTGGCTGCAATAGGTTCACTATAAGAGTAATGTATCTCGATGGAATCTATCATCTCGGTAGATTGTAATTCTATGTGATTTGTAAAACGAGTTCTGAATTGTCCATGGCTATGGTAGTTTGGAGAATAGAAAATAATTTTCTATTAGGTTTCATATCATTAACTCGAGTTAAACAAATTGTACATATGATAGACGATGAGATTTGATAAATTTTTTATAATTTCTGTCTTGTTGGGACATAAAATAGAAGAACTGAATTACACTATAACTACACCTAGAGGTTCATTATCTTCTGTCTACTGGATTGCTACTACATGCTACTAGGCATTACTGGTTAATTAATTATAAGATTCATAAGGAGCATCTTAATAATCGATAATTTTGTTGGGGAGAGTTGAAGTTGCTCCAATCTATTGAAAAGAGTTTCAATAATATTATTGATGAAAAAAAAACTATGTTGCAAATCAGATTGAAAGTAAACAAAATTTGTGACTTTCCATAGAACGAATGGCTTGCTGGATTGAGCAAGACTATCTTGGCAACCCTTGGGCTATAATTTCATTGTTGGCAGTGATCTTTCTTCTCTTGTTGATCATCAAGCATGCAGTATTTTCTGCTTTGTTCTATTTTCACTCTTTATAGGTGTCATTCGCTTGCTTTCCTGTTTAAGCATGGATCAGGAGACATAAATAATGGAATAGTGAGTGGACAAAGTGTTGGGGAGCAAACCCGTTCCATGGAATACTTGGATCCAACTTGATACTGTCATGGTGGAAAGGGAACAATTACCAGGAAAGAGATGTAGAAGAAAAAGAGATATTGCTTTATTCTTTTGGAGAAAAATCTTGTTACAACAAACAAGATAACACTTGACAGCCCTTCTGAAAACCCAGAAGCTTCTCGCTGTCCCGCACGTCTTCTCTCTTGCAGGCCTCATGCCCCAAGAATCCACGTACGCCATGCACGGACAATATCTCAATGTGTATCCTTCTCAGCCCCGTGAAACACCATCACGGCACAAGTCCTCCACGTGATATCTCCCTCACGTGCGCCTTTCTGCAGTCCATCACCATGGTCTCCCACACGGACTCCCTCACGTGTGGTCTCCAAGAAGCCTCCACCATGGCCCTCCTTACAATTCAGGAGTCTCCCACGGTCTCCACGCCCATGAGGGGCGCTCCAAGCATCCACGCTCTACCTTGGAACCATGAGCCAAGCCCCACGGACCAAGGCCTTCACGCTGATCTCTCCACGGTCTTCACATGACCGTAAGACCCCAAAGGGGTCGGCCTCTTGGACCTTCTCCAACCGCACACCCCATCTTCTCATATTTATAGCACATGGGGGATGTTGAAGCCTTCTTGAATTGGGCGTCTGATATTGGACTTCTTGTTAGACTGCAACTACCTCTTGAATCTTGTTAGGATTCAATCACATGGGTGGTTAGGACTTGTCTTGTGCCAATAACAAACTGATTAGGATACCTCACATGATTGGACTTCCTAATTGGTTACAATCAACCAACTAACCAACCAATTGGCTAACCTTTTAACCAATTTAACAAACCTAGACCAAACCCCATAACCCAATTGGGTTATGTTACAATCTCTAAAAAAACTCTCCCTTTCAAAGCCAACATAAAATTAATAATCCTTGGGTCAAACCCCCTGACCCATCATGACTCAAAAGGGACCCTGGAGAAAAACCATGGAATACCTCCAGGATAGCTTGGGACACGTCTCCAAGCTCCAGGGATCGCCTCCAGCATCCCTGCCATGGTCTCCCAAGTCTCTCCAAGACTTGGGAGCACCACACAAAATCCTACACAAAATCCTACACAGGATTTCTCACAAACATGGATATTAAAGAATATTTTGTTTATGTGCGGAGAAAAGAAAGCCTTAGGTCTGGTTGCAAGGTGGTATAGACGTAGGGCTATGTTATTGATCTCGTAAAAACTAATTTGCTGCGATGTATGAAGGTTGCTATGTTATTTGCTTCGAAGTTAGATATATATTGGTTGTAATATGGTTGTGTCATGGTTCTAATGTATGGAACTGGAATTAAATTCTACTCATCTATATATTTTAAATGTAATTTACTCAAGTACACCTCTTGATAAATGCTATGTTTTTTTTTTAAATTTATACTGTGCACAAAATCTATACTTTTCCCTCATTTCCCCCTTTAATATTCAAAATCATGTGTTTTTGGAAATTGTAGTGTTGCTTAATTATTTCATTTCTTTTAAAAATTGTGCCCAACAAGTTTTGGACTTAGTTATCACAGCATCAAAATGAAATGAGGAGCACTTCAATGAGTAGCTAATCTTCAATAATGATGGAGCATGAAAAATTAAAATGAAGAAGAAAAAAAGATTCAAATTTTCATCAAAAAGGACATTCATAAATAAGGCATAGAAAGAGAGGGAGTGAAAGAGAGCATTAGAACACCACTTTCGCATAGCTAGCACAGGCTTCCTAGCTAATGTCCGATTAACATATAATGGATGGTTTTGGTTGATTTTTTCTATATTTTTGATGTTGATATTCAAGAACAAACATCTAACATAGATATGTGTCAATGAATGATAAACTTGTTGACTTGTTTTCTAAATGATGATGTTATTACAATGCACACTTAATGATTTTTCATTCATGAATCCTCCTTTATGATTTACATAAAAAAATGTAATGATTCTCTATATGTTCATCAATATCATGGGAACAATTTCTCTATTTTTTTTTCTCTTTTTGGTTCTAGTAAAAAGGTTGGTATCCAATAGCAATGTCATAAGAACCAATCTTTAGTCTTTGGACATGATCCCTCTACTTTATGCACAGCTTATGAGATGAAAGAAGTGTTTTGTTCTCTATTCTTCATCCACCTTCCGACCTCTTGTCCTCAAAAGTGTTTCTTATTGCTTTGATGGAATCTAAAGATAATTTTCCTTGCTTCCAAGCAAGCAATCTACTATTCCAAGTAATCAAGATTCCTATCATCAATTTTTATTAATTTGTGCTATCTTCGATTTAACTGATTTGCTCAACTCATTTTGGTAGGCAAGCCAGGTAGTTCCAGAACCAAGCCCTAAAAACTCCCTGGCAACAAGTATTGACTTGTTTACAGATTTATGTCATATAAATATTTGCTTTATCAAGCTCTGTGACCATAAATCTTTGGAATACTTTGCCTAGTGCAAGGATTGAATCTGTAGTAGAAAGAATGTAGGTTCTTGGATTTATCTTATACCAATTGATCTAAATAATAAAGGCTTCATTTAAATGTTTTAAATTTCAAAATAGCCTACTCCCACCTCTACAAATACCCAAAGAATGCACCTATTTCTTTTAGTTTTGTAATAGTACCAATATTCTGTTTTGAAAGAGATAAATGGATATCAGAGAATACACTTGCTAATTGTTTCTCAAATACCTTTACTATTGCATCTGATTAGTATGCAACTTTGAGTTTTGGGGTCCCTTTTCCTGGTCTCTCTCTTTCTGCACGGTACCACTTCTATGTGGCATGCCAAGAGGTCTCTAACTCAAAATTTCCTCTAACTATATAACTTGATTTCTCCGGCTAATACTTCTCTTGCTATGTATCCACCCTTACAAGATTCACCCATACGCCCTTCCTCATGTCTAATCCTATATCCACTAAATGACAAATCTAAGATCTTTTGTCGCATAACTTATCTTATCCTTGATGTGTATTGACTTAATTTTGATACCCTATATTTTAGCTCTTATATATTCTCTAAAAAACCTAAGTAACTCTTCACCTTCCCTAAATACAATAATATTTGCACCTACTATCATAGATATGTTGGATTGGCAACTCGATGCATGAGCAGCCCACAAGCATGGCACATGTACCACGGCTATGATGCACGAACCACGGGCACACGACACATAGATCATGGGCACGACTACATCATCCACGTGCGAACCATGCATGCGTGCCTAGCCAGCATGCGATCGTGCAGTCTACATATAGCATATGTGCGGGGGTTTAGTTTTTGCATGGTCCACATGTGGTTTATGTGCAGGATGCATGGATTTAGGTCTTTTTGAGATAGTGCATGGAGAAATGCAATTCTAAAGGCCTTTTGAAGTTCTTTTATATTCTGAACTTGGTTTTAGACTCTATAAAAGGGACATATAGCCTGAGGATTCTATGTGGTAGCAAGAGATGGCTGCAGGAGTCTCTTTAGTTTTTTTTTTCGAGGGTCTTTTATTAGATCTTTTTTGGGACATCTTATTGAGGAATTTTTGTATAAGTGTTGAAAGTGTATATTCTTCTCTTATATTTATATTTTTTCTTTCATAGTAAAACTTTACATGCCCAATTAATTATGTTTGTGCCTTTTCTCTTCTTCTTTCCTCTTATGATATCGATATCGTACTAGCATTGCAGTCTTGGATGGAAATTCATATTCTACAATTGTAAAGATTTTTCAATAATTGGTATCAAAGTTATGGATTATTCAATTTGTGGTGTGCTAATCAAGGTTGAAAAAGATAGAGAAGACGGACTCAATCAAAGTAGATATCAACTGGTATGATGGAAAGAACAACTTTTTTCTTTGGCAAGCAAGGGTGAAGGATATGCTCATCCAATAAGGGTTGATATATGTTCTCTTGTGTGAGGAGAAGCTAACTACCATGGAGGAGAAGATTTTGAAGTGGCTCCAAATATAGGCAGTGAGAATGATTTGCTTATACTTGAAGGATGATGTGGTAATCCATATGCATAGTATTATACCTAATCGGCTTACCCTCGAATCAAATCGGCACCGATGGTCCTTCGGCCCGGTCGAACTGAAGGTCCGAACGACCCACTCCAGCGGAGGTCCGATCGATCCACTTTGGCAGAGGTCCGATTGACCCACTTCATCAGTGGTCCGAATGACCCACTCCAGTGGAGGTCCGACCGATCTACTTTGGCAGAGGTCTGACCGACCCACTTCATCAATGGTCCGAACGATCCACTCCAGCAAAAAGTCCGAACGACCTGCTCCAGCAGAGATTCGACCGACCCACTTTATTATGAGGTCCAACTGATCCACTTTGGCAGAGGTCTGACCGACGCACTTCATCAGTGATCCGACCGACCCACTTCAGCAAGGCCCGTATTGGCCCAAGATAAGTCGCTCCAAGGATGGCTCGAAAGCCCCAAAGGCTTCTTCCAGCTGGTGCTAGGATTCCGTTACGACAAAATCTTGACATCTTGGTGCCATTACTCTGTGGATCCCATGATCCCGGTGCTGTTACTCTCCAGGTCCCACAAACTGGTGCAACCTGGCCACTACCGAGATTTCTCTAGGAGTAGTTTGGCCATTCCTAGCCTGGCCCCTAACAAATTTTGGTGAGATTCCGTGCCTGTATAAGGTAAAAAGGGGGTCTCCGAGCAGTAAGAGAGCTTTTCTTTTCTCCACGAGCTCATCTCTTTCGATTCCTCCATTTTGTTGCTCTAGGGATCCCACTGACTTAGCCATCGAAGTGTCCCCCATCGGAACACCACCGGCTCGTGGGACTTCTTTGCAGGAACCGAGAAAGGAGTGCTCCAGCCAGGCCAAGAGAATTGGTTCGGGAGATTCAGCAGCAACATATTGGCACTAGAGGAAGGGGCTAAACCTTCGTTCTTGTTTCCCTTCTCTAAAAGGAGGAATCCACCGCTAAAAGTAAAGCAATGGTGAAAGGAAGAGCCCAAAATACCTCCATCAAGAGAGGTCACTCCCCGTCAAGATTGAAAGATCCTCTTAGAAAAAATGATGCCGCCCAACCTACCATCACCCTGGGACAACAGCAGTTTCAGACCCTTCTGAACCGCATTGACACCCTTGCTACTGTGGTTTAGAACCTCTAAGATGTGGCTAATGATAGACATCAGCTGCTCGTGGCATCCCAAACCAACCATCAACTTGCTGCTGAGGGAAGACGACAGCAAGGAGTCCCTCAGCTCCGCTCTCACACGGCCCTGGAGCCCCGAAGGTCTCAGGGGGCTCATGCTGATGGAAAGAGAGTGAGGTCCGCCTCACTCTCCTTCGCAAACTTGATATCTGACAATGATCAGTGCCACGGTGAGAACCCGAGAGACTACACCAGCAAGCTCCAGCGCATGGAGGAGCAGATCGCTAAGCTGGTCGATCGGTAAAAGGCCGACGGGGCACATGCGTATGACTCTCGCCCACCTTTCTCTACCATGATCATGGGGGAAGCTATCCCTCGCCACTTCAAGATTTCTCAGGTGGATGCCTACGATGGCACCACCGACCCTTTGATCATTTGGGCACTGACAAGGCCCACATGATGGTACAAAGCACCTCAGATGCCCTCCACTGCATTGCCTTCCCTGCGACACTTAAGAAGGCGGCTCGGATATGGTTCTCCGCCATCCGACCAGGTACGATCCATTCCTTCTTCCAGCTGAAAAAACTCTTTATGTCCCATTTCAGGACCTGCAACCAGCACCGAGGAACACGGACTGCCTCTTCCTCGTGCACCAGAAGGAAGGAGAAACCCTCTGGACTATATGGCCCAATTCAATTCAATGGCCATGGAGGTCCCGAACCTCAACGAAGACGTAGCTATGTCGGCCTTTAAGAAGGGGCTGCGATCATCCAGGCTCACTTTTCTCCTGGACAAATTTTTTTTGACAAGCTACTCCAATCTACTGGCCCAGGCACAGAAATACGTCATGGCAGAAGAACAGGCGGCAAGCCGATGCCAAGCGAAGGGAGGTCAGCTCCTAAGAAGAGGAGCGACAAGGCTCCCGAAGTCCGACCTCCCAGCAATGGCATTAACTCGGCCTGACACCTTAGCCCTAAGCCAAAGGACTTTCCTAGGAGGTTCAAGACTTACACACCTCTCTCCCTCCCGAGGGAGAAAATTTTCATTGAAATAGAGAAGGAGACCTTCCTGCAGAGGCCTCGTCTAATGAGGGGCTCCTCTACATCAAGGAGCAAAGACAAATACTGTCGGTTCCATCGTGACCATGGGCACAACACTGAAGACTGCCTCCAGCTGAAGGATGCGATCGAAGACCTGATCAGGCAAGGGTACCTGCACAAGTACATCTATCCCCAAAGGAATCGGGTTGAAACTTCTACTGCCAGAGACCCCCTGGAGGAAATAGAACTGCCCAATCAGCATCCCATCGATGGAAACGTTGGTATGCTTCACCGTCAGTCCGATTGGAGGCATGAAGTAGACCAAGACATTATAAAAAGGCCCCAGAGTTCTAATGTAATTAGCTTCTTCGATGAAGATCTCCTAAAGTCCCAGACCTCTAGGAATGATCCTGTTGTTATATCAGTAGTGATTGTTAACTATGATGTAAGGAGGATCCTCATAGATAATGGAAGCTCCACAGAAGTTTTATTATATGATGCTTTTGTTAGAATGAACCTGCCTAGGACAAGGCTACAAGAATTCCCAATACCGTTGATAGGGTTCGGGGGAAACTCTGTCGGCATAAAAGGAGAAATAACTCTGCCCGAAATAATTGGGTCAGAGCCTTATCAAAAAAACCCTTCCTATCAACTTTGTGGTAGTATGCACGACGTCAGCCTACAATGCCATCTTGGGCTGACCGGCCCTTAACAAATTCTGAGCCATTGTATCTACCTATCACTTGCTGGCGAGATTTTCGACTCGAAATAGGGTCAGAGTGATGAGGGGGGATTGTAGGATGGCCAGGCAGTGCTTAACCATTCAAGACAGGCAATCAAAAGACCGTTCCATCTTGGAACAGCTTGATCCCAGGGTCGAAGTAGACTGTTGTGGACAACCGGTCAAGAGGATTCTATTTGTGCCCCTTCGACAGGACGATCCCACTAGGGTCTTATAGATTGGAAGCACACTCAACGAAGAGGCCAAGTTGGAGTTGGTAAGCTTTTTATGGGACAATATCGACGTCTTCGCTTGGTCGGCATCGGACATACCAGGCATTCCGTCGGAGATCATAACCCACCAGCTCAAGGTGGACCTAGTTTATAAGCCTGTCAAACAAAAGAAGAGGAGCTTCGCCCCTTAGAGACAAAGGACGATTGACGAGGAGGTCAAGAAGCTCTTCGATACTGGCTTCATCAGAGAGGCCCATTATCCCGACTGGCTGGCAAATGTTGTAATGGTGAGGAAAGCCAATGGAAAGTGGAGGATATGTGTGGACTACACATACCTCAATAAATCTTATCTAAAGGACAGTTTTTCCTTACCAAAGATCGATCAACTAGTGGACTCCACTGCCGGTCACCAGCTTTTGAGCTTCATGGATGCCTTCTCCGGTACAACCAAATCAGAATGCACCTAGAGGATGAGGAGAAGATAGCCTTTATCACTGATAAAGGGCTGTATTATTACAAAATGATGCCCTTCGACCTAAAGAATGCCAGAGCCACTTTTCAAAGACTGATCAACCGGGTTTTCGAAGGACAACTTGGAAGAAACATGGAGACGTATGTTGATGATATGATAGTCAAGAGCCTCCATAGAGCCGGCCATATCAAAGACCTACAAGAATCTTTCGATGTCTTGAGGCGTCATTGGATGAAGCTGAACCCAGCCAAATGCACTTTTGGGATGACTTCTGAAAAATTTCTTGGCTTTCTGGTCATGCAGAGAGGAATTGAGGTCAATCCTGATAAAATCAAGGTCGTCATCGACATGGGTCATCCGACTAGCAAGAAGCAAGTGCAAGAACTTACAGGTCGGATAGCTTCCCTCAGCATTTCTAGATAGGCTAAAAAATGTCTCCTTTTCTTCAAAACTCTGTGGCAGTTGGATCGTTTCCAGTGGACCGATGAGTGTCGGTCAGCCTTCGAGGCACTGAAGGCATATCTGGAGACTCCTCCGTTGCTTGCTAAGCCTACGGAGGGAGAGCCCCTGTACATGTATCTGTCGGTGTCGGACGAGGCAGTGAGCTCCATCCTCATCTAGGTGGGAGAGAATAATCAGCAAAGGCATGTCTATTTATCAGTAAAGTTCTCCATGATGTCGAAATAAGGTACCCCAAGATACAGAAGCTTGTTTACTCCCTGATCATAGTAGCCAGCGACTGCGGCCTTACTTTCAAGCACATCCGATCATCGTCCTGACTGATCAACCTCTCAAGGCGATCCTCAGAAGCCCCGACACCTTCGGTCAGCTTGCCAAGTGGGCCATTAAGCTTGGTGAATTTGTCATCTCCTTCCAGCCTTGATCGGTCATGAAGGTTTAGGTGATCGCCGACTTCATAGCAGAGTATACATGGAGACATGAAGCACCTCCACAAATAGCCGACACACCTGAGGATGGCATTTTGAAGAAGTAGAACCCACCTGGATGCTCCATGTGGATGGGGCATCTAACCTTGCTGGTTACGAAGCAGGTTTAATCTTGGCCGATCCCGATGGACAGAGCCTGGAATATGCCCTGTTCTTCACATTTCAGGTATCAAATAACCAGGTAGAATATGAAGCTCTCCTTGCAGGACTGAAAATAATCGACGAGCTAGACATCGATCGGATCAGGGCCTTCTTCGATTCCCAACTGGTGGTGAACCAAGTAAAGAGTGAATTCGAGGCAAGAGATCTGATCATGGCCAAATACTTGGACAAGGTACAAAGTCTCGTGACTCGACTTAAATTTTTCGAGATTTTTCATATACCTCGAATGCAGAATTCTAGGGTAGCCCACACTCAAAAGTTCGACTTTGCTTGGTAAAGGTTCTATAGCAGCCCACTCAAAAGTCCGACCTCGCTCAGCAAAAGCTCTAGGGCAGCTCGCCCTCAAAAGTCTAACCTCGCTCAGTAAAAGCTCTATGGCAGCCCACTCAAAAGTCCGACCTCGCTCGGCAAAAGCTCTATGGCAACCCACTCAAAAGTCTGACCTCACTCGGTAAAGACTCTAGGGCAGCCCATACTCAAAAGTCCGATCTCGCTCGGCAAAGGCTCTATGGCAGCCCACTCAAAAGTTCGACCTCGCTCGGCAAAGGCTCTAGGGCAGCCCACACTGAAAGTCTGACCTCGCTCGGCAAAGGCTCTATGACAGCTCACTTAAAAGTCCGACCCTGATCGGCAAAGGCTCTAGGGCAGCCCACACCGAAAGTCCGACCTCGCTCGATAAAGGCTCTATGACAGCCCACTTAAATGTCCGACCTCGCTCGGTAAAGGCTCTAGGGTAGTCCACACCAAAAGTCCGACCTCGCTCGGCAAAGGCTCTATGGCACCCCACTTAAAAGTCCAACCTCGCTCGACAAAGGCTCTAGGGTAGCCCACACCAAAAGTCTGACCTCGCTAGGTAAAGGCTCTATGGCAGCCCACTCAAAAGTCTGACCCCGCTTGGTAAAGGCTCTAGGGCAGCCCGCACCGAAAATCCGACCTCGCTCGACAAAGGCTCTAGGGCAACCCACACCGAAAGTCTGACCTCGCTTGGTAAAGGCTCTATGGCAGCCCACTCAAAAGCTTGACCTTGCTTGGCAAAGGTTCTAGGGTAGCCCAGACCGAAAGTCCGACCTCGCTCGGCAAAGGCTTTATGGCAGCCCACTCAAAAGTCCGACCTCGCTCAATAAAGGCTCTAGGGCAACCTACACCGAAAGTCCAACCCTGCTCAACAAAGACTCTAGGGCAGCCCATATCGAAAGTCCGACCTCGCTCGGCAAAGGCTCTATGGCAGCCCTCTCAAAAGTCCGACCTCGCTCGGAAAATACTACTTGGGATCCTTAAGCATTTGAGGGATTTTCCTATAAACAGCTAGTTTGAAGGGTTCAGACTAAACCAACCCTTCAACACTTGGAAATATTCTTAAAAAGTTGGGCTCGGACTGAACCGACCGTTCAATACTTAAAAATATTCTCAAAGAAAAGAGCTCGGATTAAGCCGACCGTGCCACATTCAGAAAAAACTAAATGCCAGAGATGTACATCAAGGGAAGAAAATATTTCATTCATTGACAAGAATTTTCATACAAAAAGGGGGGGCGGGCTTTTACAACCAATCTTAAGACTTGCCCGGCAGGTACAAAGAAAAATTAGCTGGAAGGGCTTTGGCTTCAGCCTCCGGTGCGGCGTTCGAATTCCCGACCGAAGCCTCCAACGGTCCCGCTTCAGCAGCAACTTAGGCGTCGACCCCAGGATCGGTCAGGCCTCCTTCTTCAGCCGCTCAACCTAGCTATAAGGCAGACAGGTCGAGCTCTGGGAAGGCCGCGGCTACCTTCTTCAAGCAGTCTCATAGCCGTTCGCATAGCTCTCTGATCCGGCCTCCTCCAGCTCATCAACAAAGCTTGTGAAGGCATTGTACTCCCTTACAACATCACGAATCCACTCCACGCAAGATCTTTGGCCTCCCTTAACTATGTCATGCACTTCGCTGACACTGCCTGGAAAGCCCAAGCGCTTCTTTCGACTTCAGCAGATTGCTCCTCCTCCTCGTTCAACCGATGGACTAAGGAGTTCATCTACGCCTTCCTCTTCTAAAACTTAGCCTCCCGCTCGGCTAGTTGAGTTTGTAGGTCCTCTACCTACTTCTTTGAAGATTCGGTTTTGGCCAGATTAGCCGACAGCCTCTCCTCCACCGCCATTCTAGCCACCTCTGACTCCTCGACCTTCTTGGCCACGACCTTTGCCACGTAGAGCATCGCGCCGAGATCATCATCCATCAACGAGATCCCATGAAGAAGCTGTAAGCAAAAAGCTGAGATAGTCATGTACAAAGAAAGAAGGATAGAAAGAAGAGGGTAAAAGAGTGATGACCTACCCTCATTAAGTCGAGATAGGCACTCTTCGCCACCTCATTCAGCTTCTACTGATTAGACTCCTCCCAATCGGCTTCCATCATCGCTCCTCTGAGCAGGTCTCTGGCTTGCCCTGCGTTGTGGAGGGCATGTCGATATGTCTCGTGGCTGACACTATCATCCTCCTCTCCTTCGGTCGTTCCCTTCCCTTTGTTCACGGGGGGAACCTCTTCAGTCGGCTCAGTTGGTGGTGAGGTTGGGGCCGTCGCCACATCAGTTGGCTCTAACAACTCTTGCTCTGATTGGGCGGTCGACTGCCCGATGGAGGATGAGGGTCCTGATGCCCTTGCCGCCAGTCACTCCAACAGAGGTATGTTGTCCTCATCGGAGTCTACCATCACAACGGTTGCAGGCCATTCCTCCCGCCCGCTACTTCTTCAGCCTTTCCATGGTCGGCTCCGTGGACTAGGCGGCCCTCTTTCTTATCGCCTGCTAGGCCACTCTAGCTCTATCAAGCTTCATTTTTTCTCCTGTTACAAGGGAAAACCAGAATAAGTAAAGGAAACCCGTAGAACGGAAAGAAGAACCGACAACAATGACTCCTATCCTACAAAGGAGTCCATGGCAGCTGACTCTGGCCAACTGGAGGCTATCCTCCTTGAAAGTAAAGTAGGGTTGCAGGTGCCTACACTAAGCATGCAACAGCACAGGGAGCAGGTATGTATTTTAAAATAATTTTAAAATAACAGTGGAAACAACCTACTCCGCATAGGATCTAACATATTCCAGATGCATGTACAGACAAAACAAGGCATGAAATAGACATGTAATATTTATAAACAATTTTATAAAACTAGATCTAGGCATGCATGAAAAATAAAACCAAAAATCTTACCTTATTCCTGCTTGGAATAAAGCTGGTATAACTTGGAATAGCTGGAATAACTGGAATAAAGATATTCCAGTCTTCTTCTTCTTCTAGCAGCCTTTTGGAACGTTGATTTTTGCTCTTCTCCAACAGCAGCGAAACACAAGCTAAAATAGCAAATCCTTGGTCTCTTCTCCTTCACCAACAGCAAGGCAAAGTCTAGATGGATCTAGCTTCAAAGAAGAGCAAAAGGATTGTTCTCTTCTTCTCTTCCAAATTCAGCAAACCTGCAACCAAAAACAGGGTATACCAAATCAGCAGCAATGGAGGAACAATCGGCTCCCAGGTTCTAAAGCGAACACCCTCTAGAGGGGGGACACGCCTGGGGTTCCTCTGAACCGGGTTCTCGCGCGATGCAAGTCGCCGGAAGCCTTGATATGGTGAGAGGGAAGAAAGAAAATAGAACTCTAAGTTTTATAATTGTTTTCTCCAAAATAGAACTTCCTTCCACACGTTGAGCACCAATTAGAACAGGGAATCAAGGATTTTTCTCTCCCAATCTCTCACCAGAACCCAGCTCCAAAAACACCGGTGGAATAGATGGTGAAAGCTCTCAAAGGAAGAAAAACCACTTCACGTTTTTTTTTAGCAGTCCAGAATTGATAACCAACGTGAAGAAGTAAAACCGGTGCAATGGGAGAAGAGAAGTCTTGCTGGGAAAATGAGAAGGCAGCAGGTATCAAGATGAATCAAATTCGTCATCAAGACAGCAATTAAGAGCAAATAAACGTTGGTTTAATTCAGCCAAAAACGAGGTGAAATGGGAAAGGAAGAGACTTCTTGAATACCCTGTTCGCCCAATTCTTAATCATCATGTGGATGGTTTAAACCCGGTTCATAACCGGTTCAAAAACCAAACTGGTTCTAAACCGGTTCATAATTCAATTAGATCAAAATCCAATTGATAAAAGGCTTGGTCAAGTCCCGGTCACCGAAAAACAATTCTCGGTGGACACAAACAATTCAGATCGACCAAAAACAGGGTCAACCCAAAGAGTGCTCAATCAAACCGTTACCGAAATGATTCCTAATCATAAATCGGTACCTGGATCAGGGAGAGATCCTCTATGGCGTGTGACCTCATAGGTTCGAACCTAGACGGTAGCACTACAACAATTCCAGTACCAGCACAAGATACCATCTAGCAATGGATCCCGGCATCCGGATAGGTCGAAGATGCGAGAGCAATCAATCGAACCTCTGGTATATGGTTACCTTATAATTCATCCATTTGACCTCCAATGCTCAGGATGACCTAGGGTTAGACTGCCAACCCTAGCTGAGTCAATCCACCACATGTCTCAACCTCGCAAGTCCAGTGACTCCTCACTAGGACTATCCCGACCGAGGATTTGCTAAATTAAGACACTGCGAGACATTCAATCCAAACTATTTAGACAGGTTAATTCCATCTTGGTCCACCACTGCTCCACAAGTACTTGCTTGTACCCATCTTTTATTCCAAGGGCTTTAGTAAAAATGTCAACCAAATTTTCCTTTCCATCAATCTTCATAAGATTGATGTCACCTCATTCTACGATCTCTAGTACGAGGTAGAAGCACCGCAGAATATGCTTGGTGCGATGATGAGCTTTCGGCTCCTTAGCTTGAGCAATGGCTCTAGTGCTGTCACAGTACACTGGAATAGGACTATCTAGGGAAGATGCCACCCCTAGCTCTCCAAGGAACTTTCGCAACCACACAGCTTCCTTCGCTGCATCTGATGCTGCATGGTATTCTGCTTCGCATACCGAGTCTGCAACAGTCACCTGCTTAGAACTTTTCCAGCAAATTGCTCCTCCATTCAGGATAAATACAAACCCTGACACACTTTTACTATCATCTCTGTCTGACTGAAAACTGGAGTCAGTATACCCCATAAGTTTCAAGTCAGATTCTCCATAAATCAACCATTGGTCTTTAGTATTTCTCAAATATTTCAGGATGGACTTAACCACCTTCCAATAATTCCTGGTGGACCCGAACAATTCAGATCGATCCAAAACCGGGTCAGCCCAAAGAGTGCTCAATCAAACCATTACCGAAATGATTCCTAATCATAAATCGGTACCTGGATCAGGGAGAGATCCTCTATGGTGTGTGACCTCATAGGTTCGAACCTAGGCGATAGCGCTGGAACAATTCCAGTACCGGCATAAGATACCATCTAGTAATGGGTCCCAGTGTCCGAATAGATCGAAGATGTGAGAGCAATCAATCGAACCTCTAGCATATGGTTACCGTATAATTCATCCCTTTGACCGCCAATGCTCAGGATGACCTAGGGTTAGACTGCCAACCCTAGCTGAGTCAATCCATAACATGTCTTAATATCGCAAGTCCAGTGACTCCTCACTAGGACTACCTCGGTCGAGGATTTGCTAAATTGAGATACTACGAGATATTAAATCCAAACTATTTGGACAGGTCAATTCAATCTTGGTCCACCACTGCTCTACAAGTACTTGCCTGTACCCAGAAACCTTCCATCACCGGATTAGAAATCCGGATAGTCGGGTACCAAAGCACAGGGAGTTGCTTGCAAGCTACCATGATGATCTCAGGTCGGAGGGATACATATACCCATATCCAATCCTGAGTATCCCTTTGGCAGAAAGGGGCTGCACGAAGTCATGTTCAATGAGATATCATATATCCCACTTGCAGATCACATCAGTGTCACCACACTCCTTTGGTCAAGAGGACAACCAAACGATATGAACCACAACAACCTATACTTGATACATTGCCATCCAATATAATGTATCCTTTGGTTGTGAACCTGGTTTAAGGACCACTCGATATATCCTCTCTATATCGAAGTCAGTGTAGTCCTAAGGACTTCATCACATGAAAAAGAGTTTATAACAGAGATAAGTAAGAATGTGATGAGCTGCAAAAATAATATTTATTAATTCATACAAATAGTATAATATTCAGCTCAACCGTCTACAGTCTAGGCGATTGGCTTTGGAACATAATTTCCAACATTCCCGAAGCAGCTCTGGCACCATGGTGGGGCCGACCCCCTCCATCTCATCGAAATCGGCCTGGTCGGCCATCAGCACTACCCTTCCCTTGTTGGCCTTCGATCTTGGTTCCCTCCATGATGGTTCGAAGCCCCAAGGCTGAAGGCTATCCATGTAGAAGAATTTGGACTTCCATCCATGGATAGCCGACAGGAGACATCCTATTATCTTTCATCCAGGATGGGGACTGAACATCCACCACTCCTGGCTCCTAAAGTCCCTCTTCAAGATGAAGAAATTGGTGAAAAGGGAGCTCCTGGGTTCGGCTCCAGCCCTCTGGCACAGAACCATGAAGCAGCTGATTGCCCAAATGCTACTCGGGGTCAGCTACACAGGGGTTATCCTATACAAATTAAAGACTTCGAAGAAGAAGTCACACAGTGGGAATCGAAGGTCTGCCTTAAAATGGTCTTCGTACATCAGGAGGGCTCCCGGTCTCAATGGTTCGGTCACCCTCCCCTCCCGGTCTGGGATGGTAAGGTGCAGGGTAGAAGGTATGTTATAGCTAACCCTAATGGCTTCTTCCAGTTCCCGAGTCATCTTAGACTGGATATCATTAGGGCCTGGTTCTCTATCCCTACGGATGGAACTACGGCTACCAAAGGCCATTGTTATAAAGTTTGAAGAAGGGGGGAAGACTAACCTGGAAACTGGGTTTCTAAGAAGATGAATGTAGTGGAAAGGGGACGCTCTTTCTCTCTTTGAGTGCGAATGCAACAGGAAGCCCCCCTCGAGCTCTCAACACCTTCTTTTATAGCCCTTGGAAGGACTGGTTCCCACCATCCCTCGAGCACCATGACTCAGCCATCAAGCGGTGCGACTCTCCATGTAATGGAAGCTGATGCGATGGAAGAAAGCACATTCGAGCTGCAATCCGCATGATCGCCAAATCAGCAGTGGAGAGCTCATCCTGAACACGGTGCCAACCACCCAGATGTCGCCACATCACTCAAGTCGCATCCGAAGCCCGACGACCGGGTAGGCCAGGCTGGCTGCTCATCATTACACCCCATCTGCATTAACTGCCTCCCCACGCCTCCAACACGGGGCTAACACCTATCCCGGGTGCAGGATTTTGGAGTGGGAAACGACCAGATGTAGTATGCCTGATCATATCTGCGATCATCCCTAGGACAGGTGTATTAAATGCGAAAATGATGCTCTCATCCTTCGAAGCTACAGGTCCCCTCGAAGGCCAAGGGCAAAGGGGGAAACTACTATACCCAATCGGCTTACCCTCGAATTAGACCGACACCGACGGTCCTTCGGCCTGGTTGAACTGAAGGTCCGACCGATCCACTTTGGTAGAGGTCCGACCGACCCACTTCATTAGGAGTTCCGATCGATCCACTTTGGCAGAGGTCCGACCGACCCACTTCATCAGTGATCTGACCGACCCACTTCAGCAAGGCCCGTATTGGTCTAAGACAGGTCGCTCCAAGGATGGCCCGAAAGCCCTAGAGGCTTCTTCCAGCTGGTGCCAAGATTTCGTTATGACAGAATCCTGCATCTCGGTGCCATTACTCTGCGGATCCCATGATCCCGACGCCGTTACTCTCCAGGTTCCATGATCTGGTGCTACCTGGCCACCACTAAGATTCCTCTAGGGATAGTTTGGTCATTCCCAGCCTGGCCCCTAACAGATTCTGGTGAGGTTCCGTGCCTGTATAAGGTAAAAAGGAGGTCTTTGAGCGGTAAAAGAGCTTTTCTTTTCTCCACGAGCTCATCTCTTTCGATTCCTCCATTCTGTTGCTCTAGGGCTCCCACTGACTTAGTCATCAAAGTGTCCCCTGCCGGAACACCACTGGCCCGTGAAATTTCTTTGCAGGAATCAGGAGAGGAGCGCTCCAGCCTGGCTGAGAGAACTCAATCCGAGAGATTCAGCAGCAACACATAGCAAAACTTTTCCGATGGCGATGTGAATGAAGCTCGAAGATATATACATTGTGAAGTCACTCATCAATGCTTTCTTTTTTTAAAATAATTCTATAAACTATGGATGAGTGATGGATAGAGCATGTATGAGCATCTTAGTAACTTTTAAAAGATCCTCATTAATCTTCTCAATATTTATAAAAAAGTTGAGAAGAAGATCAGGGTGTTGGTCTTGCTTTTATTACTTCTCCCTTCTTTTAAGTCTTTGGTTATTGCTTTTCCTATAGAGAAGCGCACTATTAATATAGATGAGGTTACTTTCATACTTCTCTAGAATAAGGTTCTCATGCAAGAAAACTGAGCTTCGAGTTCACATAGCAACTCAACTTTGCTGGTGATTGGAGGTGGAGGTGGCAAAAGAAGAAGCAACAAAGGATCACAAGGTGGGCTATCCAAGTCGAAGTCGAGGGACTTTAGAAAGATCAGATGCTACTAGTATGATGAGTTAGGGTATTAAGTCAGAAATTATCCATAGTTCAAAGATCAGATGAACGCTACTATAGTGATGGTCCATGGCAGCGATATTAATGAATATGATGAGGTGCTTATGGTGTCTAACAAGATACCTACTTCTTCCTCTCTATGAATTTTAGATTCTACTTATCCACATCATGTTTTTATAGAAAGGATATGTTTGACTCTCGAGAGAGTAGAGAGGATGCTATTTATTTAGTAGATGGATCGAGTTATGCAATCAAGGGTATTATAACAGTTAACTTGTATATACATAATGAAGCAATGAAAAAATTGGATGAAGTCCAATATATATCCAGTTTCAGGAAAAATATGATTTCACATAGCAGGCTAGATTCAAGCAGCTACAGATAGGGAGCTGATGATGGAATCTTAAAAGTTGTGTATGGCAATATAGTTATTTTAAAAAGAAAAAAGTGTGAAAGATACTACGAGCTCAATGTGTGTGTGTGGGAGCTTAGCACAAAGTGGAGCTCCAGGTGCAAGTAGGAGCTTAGCATGAGGTGGAGCTCTAGATATAAGTAGATTGGATATGAGATGGGAGACTCGAGAGGATGAAAGCAATATTGTAGAGTAAAGTTCCTAGTCTGTAGGAGGCTACCTTGAGCAGGTCTCAAGTTAGGCAGGTCATAGCATATGACAGAGATGGGATCGAGCGACCTACCTCAACTTCCATGTTTGTCCATCCATAAGAAACCATGCATTTGCCCAGGGCATGGGGGTGAGATCATTCACAGTTTTTTAAAACCATATGAAGGCTATTGAGTCAAGGTGGAGATTTGTTAGGTCGACGCCTCAATGCACATGCAGCCTATAGGCATGGCAAATGGATCACGGGTGCAACATGCAGACCAAGGATGCAACACGTGGACCACGGGCACAACCACATGGGCCATGCATGGTCCATGTGCAAACAATACTTGCACACATGGGCAGCATGCGATCACATGGCTTAGGCATGGGTGCCGGTTAATGTACAATCCATGCATAGTTTATGTTCGAGATGCGAGGATTTAGGCCTTTTGGGGGCCGTATAAGAGGAAAACATGATTCTAAAGACCTTTTGGAGTTCTTTTCTATTTTAAACTTTGTTTTGGACTCTATAAAAGAGATAGATAGCTTGAGGATTTTGTGTGGTAGCAAAGGATGACTGCATGAGTCTCCTTAGTTTTTTTTAGAGCCTTTTATGAGATTTTTTTGGACTTCTAGTTGAGGGATTGTTGTATAAGGAATGAGAGTGTGTGTTTTCATCTTGTATTCATATTTTTCTATAATAGTGAAGCTTTATATATCCAATTAATTATATTCATATCTTTTCTCTTTTTCCTTCTGCTTGTGGTATCAATATTGTCCCCAGCATTGCAGTCTTGGATGAGGATCCGTATTGTGTAATCATAAAGATTCCCCAACAATCTACACCATTATAATTCATGTCACTATTATTTTACTTTTGTAATTCACAATGACCAATAGTTTTTTTATTTTTCTTTATCTCAAGTTAGATCCAAATCTAGAGCACATTTAGCTCGGGCTAGATACACCGCATTTGGTCATGTCTCATGCCAAACCTAAATTGATCCAAATTGGTTTTAAAACAATTTTATGAATTTAACCCAACATTGTCTAAATGGTTGATGGACTTGCTCATGGTCTAAAATTTTGACCTAACATAGATTTAAATGGATCCAAGCATGCATGCTTCCCAAGCCAAACATGCGCATTGCACTACCTAAAATCAAGTTATTGCTATTGATCATTAATCTATCATATGTTAGTATACTTTCCCCCACGTGACATTCAAGGATTGTGTGGTATATTGGATATGTCATGCTAGTTAACTCCATGTATCATTCCACCAAATACTGTCCTAAATACAAGAGTAGCGATCTGAATAGTGATTTGGTAGGCAATCTCTAGTATTTTTTCTCAATTTATTATCCTTCTTGGAATCATTATATGGGCTATCAATTATCTTTTGATGCTGCAAAATAAATCCGAGGGGGTATGATCTTGTTCACATGGTTCTTATAACATATGCTACACTTTTGTTCATTGTAACCATTTACTCTCTCTCTTCCCGTGTTTAAATGGTTAGAAATTTCAATAAAGGGAGGGGAGGGATTTTTGGCCCTTGGTAGGGGTCTCTTTAGATGGCAACACAATATATCACACCTCGCCCCGAGGCCCGAGCTGGGCAAGTAACAAATTGCTGCACATCCCTAGGATTTAACCCCTGAGATATGCAAGATTTGTCTTTTCCTTCGTGCATACATTTCCACATCATTCCAAGCTCAAATAACAATAAAAAGATAATTAATCCAACTCCTCGATAATAATTAATCCAAATCACTAAATAATAATGAATACTTCCAATCAATTTCTTTATATAACAGCTAAACAAAAAATCTCCTAGTTCCTAATTTTACTCTATCCTCACTTACATAGAGTCTTGAACCTAAACTTTGACACCATTAACTCTATCATGCCTTGACACAATGGCGCAAGCCAAGCGTACTAGCTGACCTCCACTTTTTTGAGCACCAAATCCCCACACTAAAAGTACTTTCTTCTGACTTTGGAGTTGTAGTAGTGGGAGACTCGTTGCCGATACATCACCATATGGATTCAAGCCTTCTCTCTAACTTCTTCCAAGAGGTCTAGGTTTGTACCTAAGCCTTCAAAGTTTTCTTGTATATCAAAGTTCTCTACTCCATAAGGGCAAACCTATTTCCAAGGAAATGACATCTTCAATTCTATAGGCAAGGAAGAAATGGATCTCATTTATTGAGAGCCGATGTGTAGTGCGATCCATTAATAAGACCCATAATCCATTGGCCTTGTCCAACTGCATCTTTAGTCCATGAAGAATGGTCTGGTTGGTCACCTTAGCTTTTCCATTGGCCTAGGGGTGTTCAACTAAAGTGAATGAGTGATTAATATGAAAGTCAGTGCAAAACTCACAAAAGGAAGTGTTATTAAACTATTAACCATTATCGGTAATAATGACCTGAGACAAGCTGAACCAGCACATGATAGACTTCTAAATGAAGTTATGCATAATTTTTTCGATGATTTGGGCAAGTGGTTCTACTTCAACCCATTTGGTGAAGTCGTTGATCACCATGATGATTTTTTTTTTCGAGGGCTAGTAGGAGTAGACCAAGAATGTCCATCTCCTTTGAACAAATCACCAAGAAGAGCTAATGGGAGTGAGTGAGCTACGAGCAAGAACTAGATATTGGCATATTGTTGGCACCAGTCACAACACCTCATGAACTCAGTCATGTCTTCATAGATGCTTGGCCAATATTATCCTTGTTGCAGGACTTTGAGGCTAAGGCCTTATCCCCCAAGTGATTGCCATAGATATCTTCATGGGCATCACAAAGGGCATAGTCAACCTCGAAGGGTTGGAGATAATAAAGGAGAGGTCGAAAGAAGGATCACTTGTAGAGCTTTTCTTTGAGCATCATGTACCATAAGGATAAGTTTTGAACCTTTCAAGCCTCAGCCTTGTCCTCGGGTAAGATCATGTCTTGTAGGTATCTAATTAGGGGGTCCATCCAGCAAGGCTTGTGGTCCACCTACATCACTAGGGTTGGCTCTTCTTCGATGCTCTATCTAGAGAGGGTCTTCATGAATGTCAAATTCTAGAGAGCAAAGTACTCCAGGTGGCTAGCTTGGATAGCAATTCCTCTTGGATATTTTCTGTTTGGGCTATCTACAAAATTTTGAATTTAGCAAAGGATGGAACTATTTCTTGTACCTTTTGTAGATATTTGTCCATAAAAGGGGCCCTCATCCCGTACTCCCTTCAAACCTGGCCGAGTATTGGTTAGGAGTCATTGAAGACTCGGAGGTGTTGGATGTCAAGCTTTCTATCTAGCCTTAGGCTTATCAGGAGTGCCTTGTACTATGCTTCATTGTTCAAAGTTGGGAAGCTAAAGTGAAGAGCATGTTTTGCCTTGACTCCATTGGGACTGGAAAGGATTAGTCCAGCCCCTACGCCCCTAGCATTAGATGATCCATCCATGTGGGGCATCCAAGCATTTGATAGTGTGGAGTTAGTCATTTTAATTTCAATCTCAATGTCCTCGGGAGGGTACACTCCATAAAAAAATTGGCTAGTGCTTGGTCTTTGATGGAAGGTCACGGTTGATAGTAGATGTCGAACTCTCTAAGCTCCATAGCCCATTTGACCAACCTTCCCAAAGCCTCCCTTTTTTGGAGGACTTGCCTCGGGGTTGGTTCGTAAGGAGCACATGGAGTGGGCTTGGAAATAGGGTCAAAGCCATCGCATGGAGATCACCAAGGCAAGGCAACCTTTTCAACCTTCGGATATCGGGTCTCCACATCCCACAATACCTAATTGGTATAATAGACATGTTTCTACACCTTGTCTTCCTCTTGGACGTGGACCAAGCTGATGGTCTCCTGGGAAACTATGATGTATAAATATAGCATCTCTTCGGCAACTAGTCTAGGTAGTAAAGGAGGTGATGCAAGGTATTCTTGGAGTTGGTCAAATGCTGCCTGACACTCTGCTTATCATTAGAAATCCTTGACCTACTTCAAAATCTTGAAGAATGGTAGGCACTTTTCTATTGCCCTTGCCATAAATCTGTTCAAGGCAACCACCCTTTCTATGCGCTCCTGTACCTTCTTTTGTGTTCTAGGAGATGACATCTCTATGAGAGCTTGGATCTTCTTAGGGTTAGCCCTGATTTCTTAGTAAATAACCATAAAGCCAAGGAATTTGCTAGAGAAAACCTTAAAAGTATACTTACTTGGTTGAGCTTCACATGATACTTCCTCAAAGTGCGAAAAGTTTTTTCAAGTTTAGCCACATGCTACTCCATCCATTAACTTTTCACCAGCATATTATTGACATAGAACTCCATATTATAGTCGATCTAGTCCTTGAAGATTTTGTTGATGAGGTATTGATAAGTAGCTCCTATATTCTTCAGGCCAAAGTGCATGACCTTGTAGTAGTATAGCCCCTAGTTTATGATGAACTAGGTTTTCTCCTCGTCTTCTGGTGCCATCCAAAGTTTGTTATACCTAGAAAAGGCATCCATGAAGTTAAGCATGTTATGGCCCGAATAATATTGACAAACTAGTCTATCTTGGGCAAAGAAAAATAATCTTTTAGGTAGGCTTTATTTAAATTAGTGAAGTCTATACATACCTGCCACATGCCATTCACCTTCTGAACAAGGATGACACTTGCCAGTCATTCAGCATAGTCCATCTCTCAAACAAAGCCTGCCACGACGAGCTTATTTGCCTCTTACTCAATAGCCTGTTGATATTCTAGGGTGAAAGCTTTGCCTGTTCTGCCACACGGGTCAGTGCATTGGATCGATGTTTAGTCGATGCACTATGAAAGCTAGTTTAATTCTTGGCATGTCCGTGGCTATCCATGCGAAGATGTTGGTGTTGGCTTGAAGAAAGTCCAAAAGCCTATTTCAAGAAGCTTAAGGCTTGTCTTGTTGGGCTCCTACCCAAACTATCTTGGATGAGTCAAATTCGGAGAGAATAATGATTCATAATCTTAAAAACAAAAAAGAGAATAATGAGATATACTAGTCTTAGTAAGCAACATAACATAATAATGTGGGGTCTAAGCATGCATACAATATTGAGTGGGAAAAACAAATATCAAATAATATATATTTCTTTGAAAATAATTATTTTTATAACTTACTCAATATCAAGCTATGGCCATGTAATCTAGTAACATGGATCTGATGATAGAAATATATTGTATAAAGAGTCAGATAATAGGTACCACAATTCTAATCATTGAGGGCTCAATGTTGAAATTAAATTTTTGGATTATAAGTTAAAAGGTCTAACGTATAATCCCCATTCGAGGCCATATCATAGCCATGGTGAGAATAAATACAAAAACAAGTTAACAAACTTGCCAGACAAGTTTTTCCTGATTCATTTCTCAAAGCATATTAGATATCATTTACAATAACAAAATAACACATGAATGACCCATTTTATCAAATAAAAAATATAGAATATAAATCAAATTAAGTAACTAATTATGATTTTTCAAAGATTATTTGAAAGCACACTTGAAGTATTAGGTTATTTATTTTTATCAGCGCTGAATATAAGTATAATTTTCACAAATCTGCATTTCAATCCAATAAATCAAATATACCTATTCAAGATCATTGAAATTCAACATCTTAGGGATCAAACAAATTGAGAAACTCTAAAGAACTCAAACAAGAAGCAAAACAATCCAAATAGGGGGATGATTCAGGAGTGATTTCAAACTTGAATCAAGATAGTCAAGGATAGGCTAGTCAAGTGACAGAGCCCGACGGTCCTAAATCGATTAATACAAGCAATTTTTTCTCATTAAAAATTAGAGTGGGATACAATTCGATCACTATAATGAGGATGGCCAAATTTAATAGGATCCAACTAGGACCAAGATAAAAATTTACATTTTTTAATGATGATTGGCTAGAATTCTCTTATCAAGATAAATCAAAATCATTAAGAGTAAATCCTTTATTAGTTTGATTCTAGAAAGAGAATCTATATATAGAGAGAAACTATCTAAAGAAAGAGTTAAAGAGAAATAATACTCGAGAGAAAAACTAAAGAGAGATAGATGGTAGAGAGAGAAGAAAAAATAAGACAAAGAGAAAGCGAGAGAGTCCTCATCTCTTTCAAAGGAAAAAATCCCATATCAACTCCAACAATAATTATGCTAGAGGATTCAGTCGAGGTTAGTGGCTATAGATAGCTCATGGTGATGACCAAATAATGAGAAAAGTACAAAAAAATGAGCAAACGAGGGATCCAACAAATTGCATGGATATCAAAGAAATTCTAGGCCTCTTCTTCAAAAGGTTATTTTTGGTTCATAAACAAGGAATTAAGATTTTGAACAGGATCTTCAATTAGCTTAGAAAGAGAAAGGGAGATGATAGAAAAGAGGGAGAGAGAAAAGAAGAGAGAGAAATTAATAAGATCGATCATGGCCAATTAGACAATCTTGTCTGATATCTCGATCAAAATAATTTAATCATGATTAAACTAGTATACAAATAGTTCAACAAAAATCATTGATAATCAAATCTAATGATATCTACGTCTGGTTAAGTGGGTACTGGCATAATATCTAACGACTGTAGATCAAGATCTTTTACTAAGTTCGATTAAATCAGTAAAAGAAAGCCCCTTTAATGGACAAATAGAAAGAGAAGGTTCATAGAGGGATGAATAATTATGGAGAGATAAACTTATAGAGAGAAAAAGTAGAGAGAGAAAGTAAACTTTGAAAGAGAAAGTCGAAGAAGCAAGGTGAAGTGAGAGAAGGGAGATAGAGGGGAGAGAGAAAATCTCTTCCTTTTCTTTTCTTTTTCTTTTTTTCCCTCTCTTCTTCTTTCATTATTTGGCCAGAACAAGGGACTTAAATGAAGTCCCATTTCTTCCCTGAAACCTCAGGCATATTGTTTGATATAGTGGTCGAGTATACAGCCTTGGTGGCATAGCCATGGGTCAAGGTCCGATGATCAATGGTGGTCGAATGGTGCCGGAAATCAAGGAGGAAAGCAACTAGAAACATGGGTAGGGATTTCTAGAAATAATTCGGTGATTGCCGGCCAAAAAATTGAGCTTTGTGGACTAGGGAGGATGGCAAACCAAACCAATTGAGATTGCAGGATTCTTACCTCTTTTTTGGCAGAGCTTGGGTTATGATTTCATAGGAACTCTATGATGAGAAAGAAGAGGGAACATGGGTCCTTCCATTCAATGATTTGAGGCTGGTGATGGAGAGTTTCAAAAGAGTTAGGGCACTCTTTAATAGGATGGGAAGTGGAGTTTGAGTCCTTCTCAAAGCCTGCTTTTTCCAGTGAGATCGTGGAGGGAGAAAGAGACTCCTATCAGGAGTCATCTTTTTCTTCTTATTCTTTTATTTTGGGCTTGAAGTGTGCTTTTGGGCCAGTCAAATAGACCTGGCCCATTTGGACTAGGTGTTGCACTCTTTCCTTCCTAAAAATAAATTTCATCATCAAAATTTTCTTATTTTGCTCTTAAAAAATATAGGAAGACATAATTCTGGTCTCATCCTAAAATTTCTAACTATTGTAATTATCAATGTGATACATCATTAAATCATATCATAACAAAGTGGTCAATATCACAAGAGTTGATCTAAAATAGAACTATTTATTTCTTGTAATTGAAATCAAAATTTTAATTTTAGATAAGAATATCAGTTTTTTTACCAAAAATATCAACTACTCTTGATTTAATCGATCTATCATGTGATCCTAAGTGACTTCAACTTACACTCAATAGAATAATATTTGAACATAGAATATTTTTTAAGATCAATAAATAATCTCAAATTCTTTTAAACATGTACAGAAGTATAAGCTTCAAATTTGGGGAAAAGAGATTGACACCAAAGATATTTTAGAACTGAGATAAAGAACTGATGATCCACTAATAGTGAAATCCAAATCAAGTCTTCCTTCATAAAACTTTTTGAATCAAAGAATTAAGACTTTGAACCAACTTAAAAAATAATTCAGAATACCATACTTTACTATGAACTATGATCTAAAGCACCAAAATTTTATAGTTCTGTTAAATGACTTTCAATCGAAACACTATTTAGTATTATAATTTGAGAAAGTCAAAGAATCTCAAATTTATGGCACAGTTATTGAGGAATTTTTTTGGTTCATCTCTAAGTAACCTCTAGCACATCCATATTGACTAAGTAGATTACCATACTCAAATTCATCATATGATAGATATGTAAGTTTGAAAAGCAAATAATATTTCAATAAACTATTATAAAAATCATTCCTAGTCCAAATTCTAATAATTTCTTATAAATGAATCTTAAACTACCACCAAAATAATTAGCTTTAAGATTAAAGTAATATCATGGTATATCCATTAATAAATTGAACTTCAAAAACCAAATGAATAATAAATAAACAAATAATCATAATGCACAATAGTACTCCATGGCAAATCTTCTTATACCTAATTTAAATCAAAATCCAACAAGTCAAAACCTTAAACACAAATTTCCCTATCCTAAGAATTCTCAATTAGGTCATTATATTTTGGCTATAAATATAGTGAGATAACACACTCATTCACAAAAATAAAATAAGTATCACAAATAAGATTTATATAAGATAGCACAAATTTAGCAATTCAAAAAGCAAATAGAGACATTTCTTTCTTAACCTACTTCTATCCAACTCTCAACCTTTTTTTATAACTCCTAAGGATCCTAATATATACCACTATTTCTATTACAATCTAATCACAATCCCTAATAATCTTAAATCTAAACTTTGATACCACTAAATCTATCATGTTCCGACCTGAGCATGTGATAGATACCACATACATATAGAGTGGTCCTTGCAAATATGGAAAGCTATATCAAATAATAATAATTTTAGAGTAAATTTTAATTTTTTTTCAATCCTTGAAAAGTCAATTTTTATAAAGAATCAATCAAATCATTCTTATCAACAATAATATTTCATATATATAAAACTTTCAAATCTAAACTAAACTAATAAGAACTAATTGACACAATTGACCAAGATAGTTTGATCTACTAATTGCTCTTAGTAATCTTGTGTACTCTCTAGAGTTTCAAACAATCATAATTCATAATCTAAAAAAAAAAGAATAATTAGTTATACTAGCTCAGTAGCAACATAATACAATGAAGTAGGATCTAAGCATGCTGAGTAAATAAATTATATAATATTGATAGATATATTGTCTAGCTAAATAACCCAAGAGGAGGGGTAAATTAGGTTTTTCAAAAATTAAAACCTAAGTGTGTTGTTATTTGTGAAGTGTGGATGAGCACATCTATGTGCAAAAATTAAAATATTGAAAGTAAAGCAAATAAACAAGGAAGTAGTCATAAATATGAGCAAATTTTATAGTAGTTTGGTACTTCTAATACCTACTTCCCAAGCCTTTCCTTAGAAATTTTTTATTATAATCTTCTCTAAAGATTATAGCTTGTTTGTTTTCCAAGCTCACAAACCAAAATCCTATATTGATTATTTTCTCTGACTCATAATCCTAACCCTAAAAGCTAATTCTTGGCTCAAAGCACATCTAACTTTTGTCCTAACTAAAGTATGTAATAATAAAAATAATAAAAGAACATTGTAAATACAAGAGAACTCCTTAAAAGAAGAAGAATAGAACTTATGTACAGAAAACAGAGATACAAGAAATCTTTGAAAGCTTCAATACTTGTCTACTTGCTAAAAAGTCAATGATTAATAGAATTACTTCAGGTGGTTGGAAGTATAAGGTCTCAAATCATGATTTTAGTTTTTTCTTGGTGTCCTTGATAACTGTGAAATACTCTCTCTTTGATTGATGGGTTATTATTGTCTTTAATAAGTTTGGTAGCTTTTAAGAAGTTTTCCAAGATTAAACTAGCTATTTCTAGCCATTGAAGAAGAAAAAATAGTCATTAGAAATAAGATTGGATCCTTTTAAACTTTTTATAGGACTAGTCATTATACTTGTCAGAAGCCTTCAAGTTGACTTGGATCCTTATTGAGTCAACTCGAATCACTTCTGAGTTGGCTCAATCCTTCATTGAGTAGACTCGGTCTTCTTTCTCTAAAAAATGATATTATGTTTTCTTTTATTGAGTCAACTCAGTTCTATGTGGTCATCTCAAAATCCATTCAAGTCAACTCGAGTGACATTTAAGTCGGCTCAAAGAATAGTCTCCAAAAAATAGATTTTTATATAGTTAGCTCTCCTTATCAAGTCAACTCAAATTCTATCCGAGTTAGCTCGACAGCGTGTCAGCTAAAACTATAGTACCAAGCTAAAACTTTTCTGATACACGGTTGAAACTTGTTTTTTTCAAAAATTTTATGGCTCCTCTCACCACACTACTTTTTCATGAAATTTACTGGCTTTTCAATTACATTTGACATTCAAAAGTTTATATTTCAAATTGATGGATGTTATCCATATCTTTTCCAGAAACATTAACTTAAGTAATATATTAGTAATATTATACATTCAAATATTTTTTTATCATCAAAATCAATTCTTAGAGCTAACAATCTCTTCCTTTTACATGATAATAACAAAACTTTGAGTATATGAGAGCATGATATCAAAAACAAGCATGACACTCTTTAATGATTACCAAAGTAAGTTTCGAGTGTTTTAGCATTATCAGAGCAAACTTTTTAGATTTGAGTATTAGAGGATATGGATTGTAGAAAGAAAATTATAGTAAGTGATTTGCAAGTAGAGTATTAGAGCAAATCATTTGGATTATAGATCAAAACATATGAATTTAGTATTTAAGAATGTAAATTTTGTATCGAGAATCAGAGCATATATTATATGAGTTATGAATTTAGTATTAGAGTATGCAAGGAGTATCAGAGCAAATAGTTTAAGTATTAGTGCATGCTTTCGCATTTTCTTGATTAATGCTAATGCATCAAAGAGCATTAATTACAATTTTAGAGGATAGTTTTTGAACAATAGGATAGTTTTAGAGTATTATAATGTATTAGAGCAAGATAATAAATAATTTCAAAGTATCAGAGTGATATATTAATCTTGAAAGTTTTAGAGTAACCTTTTGAAGATTATAGATGGCGGTATCGAAGCAAATAAAAGATTTTAGTGAAAGTATCAAAATGATTTTAAGAGCATCAGAACAATTTTTTTTAATAAAAAACTATTGAAAATATCAAAGCATAAGTGTAAATATCAAAGCATTTTCAAAAATATTAAGATATAAGTATTACGAATAGTGAGGTATAAGTACCAGAGTAGAAATTTATAAGAGATTAAAAAAAAACCTTTTTCTTCATATTTTCATGTCATTTCTTATTTTTTATGTTTCTATAATTTTTTTGTTATTCTTTAAATCTTTATCTTCTTAAATTACTCCCCTTTTTTGTTATCAGCATTAAAAAGGTATTAGGAATATAGCTCACATGTATAAGGGATATAGCTCCCCCTAAGTAAAATATTTAATGCAATCAAACAACCATGGAGAACATAAGTCATTCATAGCATAGATATAAGGTTTTAATACAAATAGGTGTATGCCATACAAAAAATAAAATATTCAAAATGTACACCTTGAGACCTCACAGTCACCAAAGTACTAAAATATAAGAGAAGTCTAATACATATAGTATCGAAACATAAGGCCTAATACATAGAGAGTGGCCTATAACATAGCTAAGAACTCCTAAGCTGCAAAGTCAGCTATTTGACTCTAAGTCCTAATGGCTGGTCTAGTAGATGGTGGTGGCTTCCTAAAAAATCTGTGGGACTATTGTTACCTCCTATAGGTCCTAGTGATAGTCCTAGCTGATGGTCTAATGAAACTTAGTGCAGGCTAAGGAGGATGGCTTGACATTTGAATAGTAGAAGAAGAAATAGGAAGAGATGGTGGAGCTGCTGGTGCCTATGCAATGACCCTCTCAATAAGCCTAGCAATCATATGCACAACAATACCAAAATCTACAAACCAGAACATCCTAAGTCTATCAACTATTGTGTGAGTCTGGTGAGCAGTAGCTTGTACGTCAGAGAGTCTGGTATCGATACTTTGAAGTATCTTCGAAGTGTCTTTGAAGTTGAAGATCCATCAGGAAGCTACTCTTTGAATCGATGTATATTAGTAATCTTGGTTTGCAACTCGTTGACTTTACTGGAAAGTGTCTGGATCTTTTCTCTAATAGAACTGCTCACAAGCTTGGCTATCCTCCATGCCAAAAGATCATCTACTCTAGTCTATGAGCGAAAAGAGCTAGGAGTCCTCGGCAATGGATGTTAGATGGTCTTGCTACTCCCTTAGGTAGCCTAGATGGTGAAGATGGCTCAGCTCTGTGCACTGGAGACTCTGGTCCCTTCTATGGCTTTAGATAAGAGACTCGTCTCATCCACTGGTCTCTAGCTCTCCAGTACCTCATCTTATGAATGGTCTAGTCACAATACTCATTGTAACTTTGGAGTTCCTTTGAGGACTTCCTCTCAAACGATACTCCAAAGGCCTCAAAGATATGGGTCGGCAACATACTATAAGATAGACAGTCCTTCACTCTCTCTGTTGCATCTCTCATCTAAATTAACATCATGCCTAGAAGGTTGATTGGAATAGTCTACATTAGATAGTACATCATGGCAAGCTCTCTCTTAGACAAAATTGAATCTCCTAGTCTTGGATATAAATATCCTCCCTATAATGTGATATAATAATCTTAAATCTATAGATAGGGATTGGACTTAAACTCTCCAATCCTTTCTACATCCATCTTGTCAAGCACACATCTCAGTCCCACTCTCCTGTTAGCCAATCTATCAGCAATTATTCCCACCAATGGAATGCTAAGAATCTAACCTAAAGTGCTGTCACTCAATGTGATCTTAATACCCTTGATAGTAGAATAGATGCCTCTTAAAATCCTACTTAAATTTTCATAAAACTCACAAGTCTAGGGTAGGTCAAAATGTTGATCTTACATAAATCCTCATAACCATATTTCCTAATCTACTCTCCAAATACAAAACTATTCTCATCAAAGAACAGAAAGTTAATCCATCTGCCCATTGTTATAAAACCCTACCTGCCATCCTTTCATGTTGGTAAAGAGGGGAAGGTGGAACCTAAGTAGATGACATAGAAAGATCAGCTTGAGATGGTGGAGCATCATCTCTAGTAGCTTCAACTCTCTTTTGCCTCACCATGATTCGAGTCCCATATGGACATTTCAAACAATGCGTGAGCATCTTTCATGGACACATCTTCTCACAGAAATGGGTTGAAACAACAAAAAATAGAGAATAGAGTGTGGATCCGAAGGTTTTGGGACAAGTGGAGGGTGTGAAGTGGGGGGTGTGGATTGAGAGATTCACTAAAGCAAGGGGTAGAAGATGACCTACTAACTCAAAATGAGGCCTATGGATCCTATTTTAAAAACCTTGGACTCATGCTCGAGTTGACTCAATGGAACTATTGAGTCGACTCAAACTAAAGTCAACTGGATTCAAGCTCAAGTTGGCTCAAATTCGGGTCAGAGAAAACTTAGGAAATCTTAGTTCAAAACTATTCTAGAAAGATTTCAAAGATAATTTTGAAAATTCTAAAAGTGTCAAAATCATAGGAATACATCTAAATAAAGATCTTTCCAAGAAAGAAGAAGAGATTTAGTCAACGAAGTCACATATACCTAATTCTCTTCCAATCATGCTAAACCTATCCTTACTTAAGGGCTTAGTAAAAAATATCAGCTAATTACCTATCAGCGCTAACTAAATCAAGCAACACATCACCATTTTGAACATGGTTTTTTATGAAATGATATCTTATTTCAAAATATTTAGTTCTTGAATGTTGAATTAAATTTTTAGTACTAGTATTATCACATCTTATAGAAATATTATTAATAAGATTTGAGTACAATAACTTTTGACTATAACATATTTGACCTCGGTTATAGACAGTGCCACCAAACTTTGTTTCTTGCTAAATTAAGAGATTAAATTAACTTCTAGAAATTGATAAGTTTTACTAGTACTTTTTCTATTTTGTTTACATCTAGCAAAGTCAGCATTTAAATACTTTATTAGTTTAATAGGTGATTGTTTAGAGTATCATAATCCAATATTAGTAGTACTAAATAAGTATCTAAAAATTCTTTTAATAGCAAGTAAGTATGACTCTTTAGGATTAGATTGATATCTAGTACACATGCATACACTAAATATTATATCAAGTCTACTAGCAGTATGTAGGGTAGTGATCTAATCACACCTCTATAAAACTTTTGATCAAAGCTCTTACCTTTCTCATTCTTGTTAAGCTTATTATGTTGAGCTTATTGGTATACCAGTTTTTTTGGAACTCTCCATCTCAAACTTTTTAAGCATTTTTCTCATATATTTGATTTGGTTGATGAAAATTCTTTCATTTATTTGTATCTAGAGTCTGAGGAAGAAGTTGAGTTCTCCCATCATGCTTATCCCAATCTCTACCTATATTAGCTTGACAAATTCTTGATAAAGAAGTTCATTAGTAGCACCGAATATAATATTATTTACATATATCTAAACTAATAATAAATCTTTATTTTTCTTTTTCAGAAACTATGTTGTATCTACTTTTCCTCTTAAACTACTAATAAATATTGATAAACTACTAAGAAATCTTTATTTTTCTTTTTTAGAAACAATGTAGTATCTACTTTTCCTCTTGAAAAATTATTTTGAAGTAAGAATTTACTTAACCTTTCACACCATGCATAAGGATCTTTTCTCAAATCATAAAGAGCTTTATATAGTTTATAAACATGATTTAAAAATTCATGACTTTTAAAATCAGGTGGTTCAACATATATCTCTTCAAAAATAAAACCATTAAAAAATATAATTTTAATATCCATTTGCAAAGTTTAAAATTTAATGTAGCATGCGAAAGCAAGTAATAGTCTACTTACTTCTAATCTAACTATGGGTGCAAAGGTTTCATCAAAATCAATTTCTTCTACTTAACTATAATCTTTTGTAACTAATCTAGCTTTATTTCTTATTACTTTGCCATGCTTATTTAGTTTATTTCTAAAAATTCATTTAATTTTTATTATAAGATGGTCTAAAGGTTTTTTTATAAGTTTCCATACCTTATTTCTTTTAAATTAATTAAATTTCACTTGCATAGCATTAATTCTTTCACTATCTTTTTTAGCTTCTTTAATAGTCTTAAATTCTATTTGTAAAACAAAAGCTAAATAATTACAAGAATTTTTTAAAGATGACCGAGTTCTTATCCCTTAAGATGGATAACCAATAATTAAATTCTTTGGATAACCATGAGCATACCTTCATTCTATCGATAAATCATCTTGCTTTTGAGTCAGCTCTACTTTATCATCATCTTTTTTCGGATCTTCATTTTTATAAGATGATTTCTTTAATGTGAGATCCTCTACCTTCTAGTTTAGAATACTTGTTTCATTATCAAAAGTATATTTCATTTTAGAAGAATGTGCATTAGTCTAATCAAATACAACATGTATTGATTCTTCAACAAAAAGTGTCATTTTGTTGAAGACTCGGTATACATTGCTAGATGAGAAATAATCTAGAAAAATTTTCTTATCTAACTTAACATTAATTTTTTTAAGTTATCTTTGCCATTGTTTAATATGAAATACTTGCATCAAAAAATATGAAAATAATTAATATTAGGTTTTTTATTTTTTTTCAAAGGTTGTATGGTGTTTTTTAAAATTAATTTCATTTAAACATGATTTAAAATAAAATATGCTGTGTTTATTGCTTTTGTCTAAAAATATGTAGGAAGGTTGCCTTCACATAATATAGTGCATGCTTTTTCTTCCAAAGTATGGTTCTTTCTTTTTACTATCCTATTTTGTTGAGGTTTCCTAAGTGCTGAACAATTATATTTAATACCTTTTTAGTTAAATTTTTTTTAAAATTTTGGTTCTCATCATTATGGATTGAAACTATTAAAATGTTCTTTTCATTTGAAACTTTTTTATAAAATTAAGTACATACAAAAAAAGCTTCATCTTTTTGAGCTAAGAAAAAATCCATGTAAAACTTGAAAATTCATCAATGATGACAAGTCCATATCACTTGCCACCAAGACTTGTAGGTCTAGTAGGTCCAAATAAATCTATATGAATACGTTCTAAAGGCTTATTAGTTAAAATCAGGCCTTTTGGTTTAAAAGAGTTTCTAGATTATTTTTTAAATTGGCATCCATCATAAATTCAATTATTTTCAAACTTGAGTTTTGACAAACTTTTTATAAGATCCCTTTTAATAAGTTTAGAAAGTAAATTCATACTTGCATAACCTAATTTCTTATGCCATAACTAACTATTTTTATTATTTCTAGTTTTCATTACAACTAAGCATTGGTCATTGTTAAGAGATAGATCTTCCAAGTTTACAATATATATGTTGCCATGCCTATGCCGAATATATACTATGCTATCTTCTATTAGTCTAAATACAATGTATTTAGAGAATTCAAAAACTACTCAATATTTTCTATTAGATAGTTGATTTATACTAAGCAAGTTATGATTTAAACCATTTATATATAAGATATTTGCAAGAAATAAGAAAGGGACTATGCAAATTTTACTAATTTTATGAATGTGTCCATTTTCATTATTTTTAAATATGATCATGCCCCCCTTTTTAGCTTTCAAAGTGACAAATTGATCCTTATTATCCATCATGTATCTTGAATACCTACTATCAAGATACCATCTTCTTTTTCTTGATCACAAGACATATCTACAAGAGAACATTAAGTTTTTGTTTTAGATAGCCAAGTCATCTAGAATCTTTTGGGTTAGTCTTATCGGTTCCTTATGAAATCCATACCTTTTCAATCATTTTTTTGTTTATTTTTCTAAAATTGCAAATATAGTCTTTATGTCCTAGTTGACCATAGCAATAACAAGTAATGCTTGATGTAGAACTAAGATGAAGTTTTTCAAAGAACTTTTTCAAATATTTATATTTATTTTAACTGTTATAATCTAACAAGCTTTATTACAAATAGCTCTTTGATTATTCTAAATTGATTCTAATTTTTCAAGACTTAGAGTGAGTTTTTGTATAAATTATTTCAATTTTTATACCTCATCTTTCAAAATGCTTTGATTTTCTTATAAAATACTTTCTTTTTCTTTCAAAATGCTTTCCTTGTTTTGTTAATTTCTGCAAAGTAATCTCTTTATCTTTTAAAACCTTTCCTTTTAAAAAAAAAGTGTAAAGCATTCTCCTTATCTTTTAAACTACTTTCTTTTTCTTTAGTCAATTCAGCATTTTATTTCTTTAATTTCTTATTGATCTTTTTTAATTTTTCAAAATCAACAAGAAGATTACTAAATGTAACTTATAATTTATCATAATCTAAAGAATATTCAGAAGTTATCTTGCTTTTTTGTACCATAGATAAAGATTTGTAACTTCTTTGATTTTTTCTTCCATGGAGCTCAATCTTTACTATAGCTCTAAGTAGCCATCAAAGCCTTCTTCTTGTATTTCTTGGCCTTTTTGAGTTGGGGACAGTCCATTTTGAAATGTTTAGATTTTTTGCATTTGAAGTATATGGGCTATTCCCTTTCTTTTTTTTCTCTGTCTTTGCTTCCCTTACCCTTGTAGGGCTTCTTCTTGAAGCTAAGTTTTTTCTTCCTCATAAGCCACTTACACCTCTTGCTACCATGGCCAACTCATCATCATCATCTTCTTCCAATTAATCGCTCTTTTTTTTTTCATTTGTTGCAGACTTCGGGTGATGGTCTTCTTTCTTTTGGATTCTTCTTCATCCTTTGTCTCATGGGCAATTCATAAGTCATGAATGATCTAATGAGTTACTCAAGTAAAAGCTTGTTAAGATCCTTCGCTTCTTGAATGGTCATAACCTTTGGGTTCCATGAATTTAGAAGAGATCTAAGAATCTTTTGTACAAATTCATTAGCAGAGTAAGTCCTTTCCAAACTTTTCAAACTATTAGTAATATCAGTAAATTGAGTATACATGCTAATAATTGTTTTATTTGGCTCCATTCTAAATATTTCATACTAATGAGCAAGTATATTTACTTTAGTTTGCTTAAATTGATTAATACCCTCATGGATAACCTCTAGTCTATGCCAAGTTTTTTTAGCGAAGCTTTATGTAGAGACTATTAAATTCAACAACATCTAAAATATAATAAAGGATATTCATAGCCTTAACATTAAGTTATACTATCTTTATATCATGTTCATTCCAATCCTTTTCAGGTTTGGGAATCTTTACTCCTACTTTAGTAGTGAGGGTGTGTGGCCTCTTAATTATCACTATCCAAGGTTAATAATCAGTGTGGCTTGAATATCAATATATATTCGTAGTTTCTAATAGGTGTAGTTGTTCCTGGTGAATAAAGGAGGTTTATTTTGAAGATTATCCTTCGGTAAGACATATATTCATTTCAGTTGCCATTTGATCTTTATATTTTATTATTTGATCAATATAGCTGAGTACCAAGCCCTGATACCATTTATTACCTAGCTAGACTATCCAAGAGAAGCGAATTGAGTTTTTCATAAATTAAAATCTAAGTGTGGTGTTGTTTATGAAATGTGGATGAGCAAAATTATGTGTAGAAATTAAAATACTGAAAGTAAAGCAAATAAATAAGGAAGCAATCACAAACACGAGCAAATTTTATAGTAGTTCGGAGCCTCCAACACCTATATCCACTTCTCGAGCCTTTTTTTGAAAACTTTCTACTATAATCTTCTTCAAAGATTATAACTGGTTTATTTTTGGAGCTCATAAATCAAAATCCTATGCTGATTGTTTTCTCAGGCTCACAATCAAAAACCTACAAGTCAATCCTTGGCTCAAAGCACATCTAACTTCAGTCCAAACTGAAATAGGCAATAATAAACAACAAAAGAATAGCATAAGTACAAGAAAACTCGTTAAAAGGAGTAAGAATATAACTTATACATAGAAGAAAGAGATACAAGAAATTTTTGGAAACTTCAATACTTGTCTTCTTGATAAGAAGTCAATGATTGATGGAATTACTTTAGATAGTTGAAAATATGAGCTCTCAAATTAAGATTTTTGATTTTTTTGCTTGGTATTCTTGATGATTTTGAAATATTCTCTCTTTGATTGATGGATTGTTATTATTTTCAATGAGTTTGGCAACCTTTAGAAGTCTTCTAAAGTCAAACTAACTACTTCTAGCTATTGAAAAAGGAAAAATAGCCACTAAAAATTAGACTAAATCATTCTAAACTTTCTATAGAACTAGTCATTATATCTATCAGCAGCCTTTGAGTCGACTTAAATTCTTATCGAGTCGACTTGGATCACTTCTGAGTTGGCTCAGTTCTTTGTTGAGTAGACTTAATCTTCTTTATCCAAAAAATGACCTTCTATCTTTTTATTGAGTCGACTCAGTTTTATGTGGTTGACTTAGAATCCATCAAAGTCAACTCAAGTGACATTCGAGTTAGCTTAAAGAATAGCATCCAAAAATTACCTTTCTGTATAGTTGGCTCCCCTTATCGAGTTGACTTAAATTCTATCTAAGTCGACTTGGTAGCATACCGACTAAAACTATAGTATCAAGCTGAAACTTTTCTGATACACAACTAAAACTTTATTTTTTCAAAAATTTTATAACTCCTACTCCTACCACACTGTTTCTTCATAAAGTTTTATGGCTTTTTAATAACATTTGATATTTAAAAGTTTATATTTTGAATTGATAGATGTTATCCTTATCTTTTCCTAAAATATTAACTCAAGTAATACATTAGTAATATTATATACTCAAATATTTTGTTATTCATCAAAATCAATCCTTAGAACTAATAAAGTAGAATGAAATTTTAAATAACATATATTTTCTAAAAATAGTTATTTTTTATAATTGAACTCAACATAAAGCTACTGCCACATAACCTAGTTTCATGGGTCTGATAATAAAAATATATTATACAAAGTGTCAGATAACAGATACCACTATTTTAATCACTGCTAGCTCAAGTTTCGTGTCAAAACAAGTTTTTTATATTATAAGTTGACAAGTTCAACATATAATCCCCATTTATGGGATCACGTTATAGCTATGTTAAGAACATATATAAAAACAAGTTTACAAACTCACCAATCAAGTTTTTCCAAATTCATTTCTCATAGCAGATCATATATTATTTATAATAATAAAATAATACATGCTTGACCCATTTTATCAAACAAAAAATAGAGAATACAAATCAATTAAGTAACTAATTATGATTTTTTAAAAATTATTCAAAAGCACATATGAAGCATTATATTATTTACCTCTATTAGTGATAAATCCAAGCATAATTTTCATAATTGTACATTTCAATTCAATAAATCAAATATATCTATTCAAAATCATTTAAATTCAATATCTTGGTGGTCAAACAAATTAAGAAACTCTAAAGAACTCAAATAAGGAAGCAGAATAATCCATATAATTAGATGATTTGGATATGATTTCATACTTGAATCAAGATATATCAAGGATAGGCTAGTCAAGTGACAGAGCCTAATAGTCTTAAATCATATGATATAGAAAATTTCATCTCATCAAATATTAAAGTAGGATATATGTCGATCACTGTAATCGATGATAGCCAAATTTAATAGGATCTAACTAAGACCAAAATAAAAACTTGCGCACTGCCCAATGACAATTGGTTAGGATCCTCTATTTAAGATAAATTAAAATTATTAAGAGTAAACCCTTTACTATTTCAATTCTAGAAAGAGAATCTATGTATAGAGAGAAACTATTTGGAGAAAGAGCCAAAAAGAAATAATAGTAAAGAGAAAAACTAGAGAGAGAAGGTCAAACAAGACAAACGAAAGAGAAACAAGAGAGAGATAGATGGTAAAGAGTGGAGGGAGAAAATAAGACAAAAGAAGAGAGAGAGTCCTCGTCTCTTTCAACGGAAGAAATAAAAATCGAGTCCAACAAGAATTATGCTAGAGGGTCTATAATATTAGCGACCATGGATAGTGTTGCCCAGCGTAGCAATCCAAGAGGGGGGTGAATTGGGTTTTTTTAAAAAATTAAAGCAAATACGTGCTGCACTTTAAAGTGTTTGTGAAGCAATGCAAATGAGCATACAATGAATAAGATACAATCCTATGAATATAAGCAGCAATGCAAGAGAGCAAAGAACACACACAAATACAAAGATTTATAGTGGTTCGGTGCACACCAAGCACCTACATCCATTTTCTGAGCTATCCCTTGAAAATTTTACTATGATCAATCTATATTACAGCCAACTTGTTTTCAAGGGCTCACAAGTCAAATCCAAAGTTAGTCTTCTTACTTAGGCTCACCAACAACCTTTACTCAAGCCAACCTAGGCTTGGATTCCAATTTACGGCTTGGAAGGACCTAACACCTAGTTTCAAATACCCTTGAAACTAGTCATAATAAATAAAATCAGAGATACAAGGATAAAGCACAAGCAAACTCTCTTATAGAGTAGAAAGTAGAAGCTTTGAGGCTCTTGATGATTACTTGACTTGTCTTCTCCTTAGAATCACTTCAAAGACCACTTTTAGAATGCTGATTTGAAGGCTTGAAAGTTTTTTCAGTAAGAATCTTCTTTTTTGTTCTCTTTTGACTTTGAAGTGAAGTTCTCAAAGGTATGTTTATCTCTTGTGAGTTAGTTGTTCTTGAATGAGTTTGGTGAGACTTAAATACTTCAAAAACTTTCAAAAATTGGTTTAAGATCATTGTTGGAGCAAAGCTAGCCATTTGAAGCTTGTAGAGTTCAAATCTAACTCTCAAAAATTATAGCCATTATTGCTGTCAAAACCCATGAGTCGACACTTGAGTTTGTTCATGAGTCGACACTTGAGTCTTCATGAGTCGATACTTGGATCTGCATGAGTCGACTCAAGATATAAACTTCTGAAAAACCAGGATTCTGTTCTTTTTCTATTCTCAGGCTATGAGTCGATACTTGAATCATGTGAGTCGACACTTGAGTCTTCTGAGTCGACACTTGACAAAAAATATCTCAAAATGATATAGTTCTGTATCTTCATTTTTCTCAGGCCATGAGTCGACACCTGACTTCTTCATGAGTCGACACTTGACTTCTGTGATTTGACTCAAGGTGTGCCAAAGAATTTCTGCATGCCAGTCCTTCTAAAGTGTCGACACCTTACATGCCATGAGTCGACACTTGATTGTGCCACTTAAAAAATCTTGTGTCAACCTTCAAAATTCAAGGTGTTCTTCAATAAAACTTTAATTTCTTCTTTATAAAGCCCAGATTGACCTATTTTTAAGGCTTTTCAAGATGAGAAGACTTCTTATACACTAAAAATTACTTAGCTTCAAATGAGTGCCTTTGATACTTTTATATTAAAAACTTGAGGTGCCTGTATCCTGAAACTTACAACTATAATTGAAACATTAGTATAAAACATATACTCAACATTTTGTTAGTCATCAAAATCAAGGGCTAAAGCCAACAATCTCTCACTTTTTGATGATGACAAAACCTTGAGTATATAAGCATTCAAGTTCAATTACAGATATTGTATCACATATTCAAGTGAGCATATACTTAAAACTCATGAAAATAGGTTCATACAATACAATTTTATAGGGGTGATGTGCCAAGCAAAGTTGAAACTCATTTTCTCTCACCCTATAATAGGTAAGTTATGAAACATTTCAGAATTTTTAGAAAATGCTTATATAGATCTTACTCCCCCTTTTTGTCAACATTAAACATTAAAAGGAGTATTCTCCCCTGAATTAATGCATTTTATCATAGTAAAGCATACAAAGTTGGTTGGGGCATCAATCCAATAGCTGGTTATCAGAGCAATTTGATAGAAAGAAGAGAAAACATGAAACAAAAGTAAACTTCCATATATATAAGAGAGTTTCAGTACAATAAAAGTGCTTACATAAGATAAGCAAACATAAACTAAAATACAAGCATAACAGATAGGCAAAAGTACAATCAAAGGCTATAAACATAAAAAGAAAATACAACCACAATAGATATTTGTGAGGCTACTCCTCATCAGATGGAAGCTAGAAGAAGATAGGTGCCACGCACCTAGTCCTAGTAGCAGAAGGCCTAGGGGTCTTGTGGGTTTGGCTTCTAGTCCTAAGAGTAGGGCCAAAGTGAGGAAAAACCCTAGAAGACCTAGTAGAAGGAGGAGGAAAGGTCTCTGCTGGTGTTTGGAATGTTGAGGCAGTGCCAAGCTAAACATCTCTAAGAGCATCTATAATATAATCTGGTATCTGAGTCTCCCTGCTAACAATCTGATAATTTCCAGCTCTATCACTGTCATCACTGCCATCATCAAGTATATCTATACCTCCATAATCATCACCACCATCTCCATCTCTGTCACCATCACCTGGAGTATCATCATGAGTGTCATGGTGGTCATCGTCATCTGCTAACGGAGGAGGTGGAGGTCCTGAATGTGCAGTCGGAGGCAAAAGGGATCTCAAAAGATCATGAATCTCATGAAGCCAGCCTCCATCATCTGTCTGATGCCTGAGAGATGATAATCTATGTGTGCTCTTAGTCCTGTACCACTATCCTGAGCTGTGTAGTCCTCATTGCCAGACCAATAATCTCATCTCTGACCTTTGCAATCTGATGCCTGATATGCTCTTCAAAAGTAGACTCTATAGTGGCATGAGGAGCAATAATTGGAGAAGGAACTAGTGTTGGAGTGGCTATCTCAGACCCTGAAGCTGATACTGGTGCAGGTCTCGGAGGTGTAAGATGCTCTGCAGGTCCAGAAGGCCCTATCTCTGCTGCTCATAGCTCATCCTCCTCGTCTGGCTCTCGACCAGACTCCATGCACACCCATCTGCCAGCAATCCTCCTATACCCCATACAGTGCAAGGATCGCTCATCATAAACATCAGTGTGAAGTATATCTTGGGAGGCCTCCACTTCCAAAGGAACCTGGTAAGCTCTAATAAGACGAGTCAGACCCATCCTGTATGGTAGGCAGAGATGATGCTGAGTCGCAGCCTCTCCCATCTGACTCATCATCAGAGCTGGGATGTTGACGACAATGCTCTGTGTGAGGCAGACCATTAACATGAGCTCCCGCTCCGTGATAAAGTGGAATCGACTAGTCTTCGATAGAAGAATCCTCACAATAATATGATGAAGCAGGCACATCTCAACGGATAGCTGATTCACAGTGACAGTGGATACACCGCGTACATCATCTCATTCCAGAATGCACTGAAATGCAACCTCTCTATCACCGACACATCTAGCAGCAATCCCATGCAGAGGAATGTTCCAAACTCTACTCAATGTGCTCTTGGACACAGGAATCTACACACCTCTAATTATAGCACTCCACATTAGTCCACTAGTAGCTAGACTCTTGTAGAATTTTCTGATCAAATGGGGATAGTACTTCTCCTTCATAGTACAGAAGGAGGTTAAACCTTCTGCTCCAAGCAACTGACCAATACCAAACCCCTCTCGCTCGAAGAAATCCAGATCTATTCGACGTCCACCTATGATGATCTTCCCAGACACTCTCTCTACAATAGGGGATCGAGGTAGAGGCACATGCTCCTACTCACTGCTCTATTGAGCCCTGGCTAGGTCACACCGAGCCTTAGATCTCCTCTCTGTAGAGCCTTGGCTCAACATCTTCTTTGAAACAACCTACTTGCGGGGTCCCATAACACCAACAAAGGGAAAGACCAAGAAAGGAACGGGTGAACCGGAGAAGGCCAAAGAGAAGAGAAAAGGACCAAAAAAAAGAAAAGCCGATGGGAAGAAGGGGTGAATGCAAGCAAGAATCGACCAAAGAAAGGACCAAAAAGGAAGGAGAAGGAGGAACACGGGAGAAATCAAGCAAGAGCTTGGGCCAAATCCCACACAAAAATCATGGAAAAATAGTGAGAAATCAGACAAAATGATAGGAGAAAGTGAGGAAATTACCAAAAAAATAAGGGACGATGATGGAAGATCACTATTCCGGGACCAAGGTGGGGTTGGGGGACCACTAGGGTAGAAGAAAATCAAAGGATTGATGGCTATGAAATGAACAGTTGATGCCCTAAAAACTCAGGCTTTTGTTCGTGAGTCGACACTTGGATTTTGGTCAAGTGTTAACACTTGGCGTTAGTCGACACTTGGCCAAAAATCAAGTGTCGACACTTGGCTTGAAAATCCAAAAAAATTAGAAAAACATTCAATAAAATTTTCAAAAATCATAGGGTTTCTAGAGATGGATTTAAGCAATAAATGAGTTGATTTTAAGCACAAGAATTTGAGTAAAAACAAGATTTGAAAGAGTTATACACAAAGCGATCGATGATATCTAACTCTCTCCTAATCATGCAAAATCTTTCTTCGCTTAGGGGTTTTATGAAAATATCAGCTAATTCACTATCAGTACATACAAATTCAAGCATCATATTAGAATCTTATACATGATCTCTTATGAAGTGATATCTTATTTCAATATGTTTGCTTCTTGAGTGTTGAACAGGATTTTTGGTTAAATTAATTGCACTAGTATTATCACATCTTATGGGTGTCTTAGTTAATTTGATACCAAAATTCTTGAGTTGTTGTTTGATCCATATGATTTGAGCATAATAGCTTCCAGCTGCTATATATTTGACTTCTATCATAGATAGAGTAACTAAATTCTGTTTCTTGCTACTCCACGAAATCAAATTAACTCCAAGAAATTGACAAGTTCTACTTATACTTTTTCTATCAAGTTTACACCCAGTAAAATCAGCATTAGAATATGCAATCAATTCAAATGATAAATCTCTAGAGTACCAAAGTCCAATATTTATAGTGTCGGATAAATATCTAAGTATGTATTTAACAGTCAATAAATGAGACTTTTCAAGAGCAGACTAATATCTTACATATATACATACACTGAATATTATATCTGGCCTACTTGCAGTCAAATTTAACAATAAACCAATGATACCTTTATATAACTTTTGATCAACATTCTTACCTGATTTATCTTTGTCAAGTTTACAAGAGTAGCTCATAGGCATACTTAATGGTCTGGTACTCTTCATTCCAAACTTTTTTAGGATTTCTCTTTTATACTTAGCTTGGTTGATGAAGATTCTCTTTTTTGTTTGCTTGATTTGGAGTCCGAGAAAGAAATTAAGCTCTTCCATCATGCCCATCTTGAACTCTTCCTGCATTAACTTTATAAACTCTTGATAAAGATGTTCATTAGTAGCACCAAAAATAATGTCATCGACATAAACTTGTACTACTAAGAGTTCATCATTCTTCTTTTTCAAAAATAATATAGTGTCGACATTTCCTCTAGAAAAATCATTTTTAAGCAGAAATGAACTTAATCTATCATACCAAGCTCTTGGAGCTTATTTCAAACCATACAAAACTTTATAAAGTTTAAAAATATGATTGAAAAATTCATGATTTTCAAGACCAAAGGGTTGATCTACATATACTTCTTCTTTAATAAATCCATTTCGAAAAGCACTTTTGAGATCCATTTGAAATAGTTTAAAATTCATAAAATATGCAAATGCTAATAATAGTCTAATTGCCTCAAGTCTAGCAATAGGAGCAAAGGTTTCATCAAAATCAATTTCTTCCTACTGATTGTAGCCTTTAACAACTAGCCTAGCTTTATTTCTGGTAACTACTCTATTTTCATCAAGTTTATTTCTAAAAACCCATTTTGTATCAATTATTAAAATATTAGAAGGTCTTTCAACTAAAGTCAAAACATTATTTCTTTTAAATTGATTTTGTTCATCTTGCATAGCATTTATCCAATTATAATCATTTTCAGTTTTTTCAATAGGTTTTGGTTCTATTTGAGAAACAAAAGCTAAATAATCACATACATTTCTTAATAAGGAACAAGTACTTATCCCTTTCGATGGATCATCAATTATAAGTTCATTGGGATGTCCATAAGCATACCTTCATTCTTTAGGTAATGGCTTAGGTATAGATGAGTCACCAAGTCTTTGTACTTGTTCTCCTTCATTGTTTTGATTATCATCTTGCTCTTTGGAAGGCTCTTCATTGATGTTCACTTTTTCAGTTCTTTGAATACCTGTTTCATCATCAAGAATATCTTCTTTTCTGGAAGATTTTTAATCAGTCTCATCAAACATAACATGGATGGATTCTTCAATAAGAAATATTATTCTGTTGAATACCTTGTATGCCTTGCTAGATGTAGAGTAACCTAAAAGGATACCCTCATCTGACTTGTCATCAAATTTGCTTAGATTATCCTTGCCATTGTTTAAAATGAAATAATGGCATCCAAAAATACGAAAATACTTAATTGATGGTTTTCCACCTTTCCAAAGCTCATAAGGTATTTTCTTTAAAATAGGCTGGATTAAAATATGATTTAAAATATAGCAAGCGGTATTTATGGCTTCCTTCCAAAAATATCTAGGCAAATCATTTTTGCAAAGCATGGTGCACGCCATTTCTTCAAGAATTTCATTTTTTTTTTTTTACCATCCCATTTTGTCGAGGTATCCTAGGTGCAGAAAAGTTATGATGAATACCATTTTCACTACAAAACTTTTTAAAATCATGATTTTCAAATTTCGTACCATGATCACTTCTTAAAGAAATAATTGAAATACCTTTTTAATTTGAGACTCTTTTATGAAATTAATGAATGCAGAAAAAGTTTCATCTTTATGAGCTAAAAACATGATCCATGTAAACCATGAAAAGTCATCGATAATAACTAGACCATACTTCTTACCTCCCAAACTAGTTATTCTAGTAGGTCCAACTAGGTCCATATGAAGTAATTCTAGGGGTCTAGATGTAGATACCACTCCTTTATGTTTGAAAGAAGATTTAGTTTATTTTCCAAGTTGGTAAGCACTATAAATCTTGTTTTTTTCAAAACTAAGTTTTGAGAAATCTTTTATGAGATTCTTTTTGTTAAGTTTTGAAAGCAAATGCATACTTGCATGTCCTATTCTACAATGCCAAAGCCAACTAGTTTCATTGATCTTGGCTTCCATTGCCATTGGCATTGACCATTTTGTACTGGAAGATCATCAAAATCAACCATATAAATGTTTCCATGCCTATGACCAATAAACTTGATGTCATTGTCATCAAGACTAGAAACAATGCACATGAAAAATTCAAAAATAACTTTAAAATCTGTCACAGAATTGGCTAATACTAAGTAAATTATATTTTAAGCCATCAATAAGAAGAACATTATCTATATAAGTAGAGGAGGTGATATGAACTTTACCAATACCGACGATTTTTCTATTTCCATTATCATCGAAGGTTACATTTTCACCATTTTGATACTCAAAAGATGAGAATTGCTCCACATCTCTAGTCATGTGCCTTGAGCAACCACTATCGAGGTACCACAATCTTCTTTTGTTGGTTGCAAGACACCTTCAAGAACAAATCAGGTGGAGACTTTAGGTACCCAAGTCATCTTGGATCCTTTAGAATTAGTAAATATGGTTCATTTTGGAATCCAAGCTTTTTTAACTTTATTCAATCTCCTTTTGTCACACAAATATAATTTATGTCCTATTTTGCAACAAGAATAATAAGTAATAGCAGAAGAAGCCAGCACAAAAAAAAAATTAAAATATATTTTCTATTTTTATGGTCTAAAATCTATAGTCCTGTTTTGTTGAAAATAGTTGTTTGGTTATTTAAAAGCATGTTGAGTTTTTCAGAACTATAAGTAAACTTTTCAACAAATGGTTTTAATTTTTCAAGTTCATTTTTGTACTTCTTATTTTCTTGTAAAAGTTCTTTATTTTATTTAGCAAATTTTTCAGTTGTTGTAAAAGATTTATCTCCTCTTCAAATCTTCCTTTTCTTTTTCCAAAGAGATAATTTTATCAGTTAACTTTTTATTTTCTTGAAGTAAATAATCATTTTCAATCAAAGACTTATCATTTATTTTTAATCAAATCCAAATTTTGCTTTCTTAGCTCTTTGTTTTTCATTTTAAGTTTTTGATATTCAACTACCAATTCATCAAAAATATCATGCAATTCTTCGAAAGTAAATTAATTTTCAAGTTTAGATTTTATCTCATCATCATTAGCCATTAAGCAAAAATTTGCGACCTATTGCTGTTCTTCATCCAAACTCGAGTCCTCGCTCTCGCTCCAGGTTACCATCATGGCTTTCTTTTTTAATTTCTTTCTGCTCTTTTTGAGTAAGGGGCAATCCAACTTGAAGTGGCCGGGTTTCTTGCACTTGAAGCAAATGGGTTGCTCCCTTTCCTTTATTTTTTATTTTTCTTTACTAGGCTCTTCCTTTTGAGGCTTCTTCTTGAAATTATACTTTTTCTTTCTCATGAACCTTTTAAACTTTCTTGAAATGAGAGCCATTTCATCTTCATCATCTTCCTCATCAGAATCATCACTTGTATCTTCTTTTGTTGTGGACTTAAATGCTATGGTCTTCTTCTTTTTGTCATTGTCCGCAACCTTTTGTTTTAGTGATAGCTCATATGTCATGAGAGATCCTAGAAGCTGCTCAAGAGGTAGTGTATTGACATCCTTAGCTTCTTCAATGGCTGTCACCTTTGGATCCCATGATGAAGGAAGTGACCTGAGAGTTTTATTCACTAATTCAGCATTATAAATAACTTCATCCAAGCTTCTCATGCCATTCATAATGTTACTAAATTGAGTGTAAATTTCACTAATATATTTAGATGGTTCCATTCTAAACATTTTATAGGTATGAATAAGCATGTTAACTTTGATAATTTTTACTTGATGTGTACCCTCATAGATAACTTCAAGTGTGTCCCATATTTTTTTAGCTGAGAAAATGTGAAATTCTGTTAAATTCACTTGGATCTAAAGTACAAAACAATAAATTCATAGCCTTAGCATTAAGCTTAACTTGCTTAATGTCATTCTCATCCTGGTCATCTTCCAATTTGGAAGTGAGAATGCCATTAACCAAGGTGGTAGGTTGATGAAGACCTTTAACAATAGTCCTCCAAATGTTATAATCAATGGCTTGAATGTAAATACGCATGCATATTTTTCAATATGTATAGTTCGTGCTATTAAATAAGGAGGGATGATTTGAGGCTTGATCCTCAACAATTCTAACACCAATTTAGGCTGCCATTTAGATCTTTGACTCAAGATTGTTAGACCTATCACTGAGTACCAGGCTCTGATACCACTTGTTGCCCAGCGTAGCAACCCAATAGGAGGGGTGAATTGGATTTCTTTAAAAAATTAAAGCAAATATGTGCTGCATTTTAAAGTGTTTGTGAAGCAATGCAAATGAGCATACAATAAATAAGATGCAATGCTATGAATATAAGCAGTAAATGCAAGAGAGCAAAGAACACACACACAAATACAAAGGTTCATAGTGGTTCGGTGCACACCAAGCACCTACATCCACTCTCCAAGCTATCCCTTGGGAATTTCACTATAATCAACCTAGATTACAGCCAACTTGTTTTCAAGGGCTCACAAGTCAAATCCAAAGTTAGTTTTCTCACTTAGGATCCCCAACAACCTTTACTCAAGCCAACCTAGGCTTGAATTCCAATTCACGGCTTGGAAGGGCCTAACACCTAGTTTCAAACATCCTTGAAACTGGTCACAATAAATAAAATCAGAGATACAAGGATAAAGCACAAGCAAACTCTCTTATAGAATAGGAAGTAGAAGCTTTGAGGCTCTTGATAATTGTTTGACTTGTCTTCTCCTTAGAATCACTTCAAAGATCACTTTTGGAATGCTGATTTGAAGTCTTGGAGTCTTTTTCAGTAGGAATCTTCTCTTTTGCTCTCTTTTTGACTTTGAAATAAAGTTCTCAAAGATATATTTGTCTCTTGTGAGTTAGTTGTTCTTGAATGAGTTTGGTGAGACTTAAATACTTCAAAAACTTTCAAAAATTGATTTAAGATCATTAGGAGAGCAAAACTAGCCGTTTGGAGCTTGTAGAGTTCAAATCTGACTCTGAGAAATTATAGCCGTTATTGCTGTCAGAACTCTTGAGTCAACACTTGAGTTTATTAATGAGTCAACACTTGAGTCTCATGAGTCGACACTTAGATCTGCATGAGTCAACTAAAGGTATAAACTTCTGAAAAATCAGGATTCTATTCTTTTTCTGTTCTCAGGCTATGAGTCGACACTTGAATCATGTGAGTTGATACTTTAGTCTTATGAGTTGACACTTGACAAAAAATATCTCAAAATAGCATGGTTCTGTATCTTCATTTTTCTCAGGTCATGAGTCGATACCTGACTTCTTCATGAGTCGACACTTGACTTCTGTGAGTCGACTCAAGGCATGCCAAAAAAATTTCTATGTGCTAGTCCTTCTGAAGTGTCGACACCTTGCATGCCATGAGTCGACATTTGATTATGCCACTCAAAAAACCTTGTGCCAACTTTCAAAATTCAAGGTGTTCTTTAATAAAACTTCAATATCTTCTTCATAAAGCCTAGATTGACTTATTTTTAAGGCTTTTCAAGATGAGAAGACTTCTTATACACTAAAAATTACTTAGCTTCAAATGAGTGCCTTTAATACTTTTATATTAAAAATTTGATGTACCTGTATTATGAAACTCACAACTACAATTGAAACATTAGCATAAAACATATACTCAACATTTTATTAGTCATCAAAATCAAGAGCTAAAGCTAACAGATAGCTAATGGTGATGACCAATCGACGAGAAACGTGAAAACTTAGAAAACAAAGGATATAACAAATTGCATGGATATCAAAATGATTCTAGGCGTCTTCTCTAAAAAGTTATTTTGGATTCATAAACAAGGAATCAAGATTTTGAATTAAATTTTTGATTATCTTAGAGAGAGAAAGGAAAGGAAATATAATAGAGGGAGAGAGGAAGAGGAGAGAGAAATTAACAAGATGGAACATTGCCGATCAGGCAACATTGTTCAATATCCTAATTGATCCAATTAAGGTAATTTAATCATGATTAAACTAGTATATAAATAGTTCAATAAAAATCCTGGATCAAATTTAATGACATAATTGTATGGTCAAACTGCATGCCGGCACACTATCTAGTGAATACAGATCAAGATCTTTTTTTAAGCTCAATCAAAATTATTGAAAGAAAGCCCCTTCACTAGACAAATTTTAGAGAGAAACTTTATTGAAGAAGAATAATTTTGAAGACTCAAGTAGAGTGCCTTTCTTCCCTAGAACCTCGAGCATCTTGCTGGTGATGGTGGCTGAGGATATGACCCTTGGTGGTATAGCCACAGGTCCAAGTCCAGCGATCAACGATGACCAAATGGCACTGGAAGTCGAGGAAAGCAACTAGAAAACAAGGGTAGGGATCTCTAGGAATAATCCGGTGATTGTTGACTAGAAAATTAAGCTTTGTGGACTAGGGAGGATGGCAAACTAAACCAACTTGAGATTGGAGGATTCTTACCTCTTTTCTAATGGAGTTTGGACCATAATTGTCAATGAACTCGGCAATGAGAAAGAAGCGAAACACATGTCCTTCCATGCGATGATTTGAGACTAATTGGGGGGGGGGGGGGGGGGGGGGGGGGGGAGTTTCAAAAGAGTTGGCATGCTATTTAATAGGATGGGAAGAGGAGTTTGACTCCTTGATAAAGCTAGCTTTTTCTGGCATGCTATTTAATAGGATGGGAAGAGGAGTTTGACTCCTTGATAAAGCTAGCTTTTTCTGGCAAGATTATGGGGGAAGAAAGAGACTCTTATCGAGAGTCTTCTTTTTGTTGTTGTTTTTTATTTTGGGCTTGAAATATGCTTCTGGGATAATCAAACGGACCTAGCCCATTGGGGCTGGAATTGATCATGAATCTATCATAGTGTTTGTGATTGGATTATTTTCTTGACAAGAATGCCAAGACTAATGAGTGGAGTGTATGGGAATTGTGTTAAGTCTCTCGTCCGTTGTATATTATAGAGGTCTTAGATATTTAAGCATGACCAATGACTCATTTAATAACTTTCTTGGTCTTTTTGGATGAGGTCCTTGGTTGCAGCAATGCAAACTAAAACTTCTTCCAGGCTCGATCCATGCTTCCATTGATTGGCCATCACAAACCAAAATGTTGAAACGAGGCCATGGAGACATGTATACTTCCTTTTCTTCATTTCTTTGTATTGCTTTAATTTGTTCTTATGAAGAAAGTAGTTGTGTCAAAGAAGCAAGTGGTATGTGTTCCCCTTTTTCACCATCCTCATTTAAGCCTTTTGTATCCAAAATGTTTCTTGCTGCTTTGATAATTGAAGATGATATTCCTTGCTTCTAATCATCAAAAAAGATATTTCTTGCTTCGAAGCAAGCCAGGATACTGTCCCAAGAAAACAATGGTTCCAACATTCACGGTCTCCTATAAATCCAGCTATTTTAGATTTAATTCATGTGCTCAACTCATTCTATAGTAAGTAGCTGACATATCTCCATGTCCAAGCCCTAGACTACTGAGAAGTTCCATATCATGTAGTCCTTTTACGGATCAAGCTTTTGCAACCATAAATCTTGATATGCTTTGCCTGGTGCAAGGTTAAAGAAGGTTATTTGATCCTCCATTCTAGGAATAAGGGTGTCTTGCACTAATTACAAAGGTTTCATTTCGATATTCCAAATTTGGAAATTATTATATATTTTGCTTGTTTCTTAATTCAAAATTTTGAAATTAATTTATCTAAAAAGTTTTGGTTATCAAAAAGGAGAATTTCAATAATAAAAAAATGAACACACAGAAAAAGTGAGGGTTGGTTATGGTCAGCCCATCATGGGTGCGCAACCCTACGTGATATACCAACATCTAGGAACACCTAAACATATATGATTTTATAAAAATGATATATATGACTTTTCTTGCAAAATCAATATTTATATGGAAATTTTTGGTGACACTATGATCTTTTGGTTTTTCTTTCTACAAAAATGTCATACCTGATATAAAATATTTGGGCAATCTCTTTGTTAATCTACATAATTATTATAGTTGGCTATAAATTCTTGGTACTTTTCATTAAGAAACACTGAATAGTTATTAGATCACTTATGGATGCTTTGCTTAAAAGCATTGCTACTAGTTAATCATGCTTGGACTATTAATGGATCCACTCTATTCTACACAATGTCACAAAGGCATGCCTTAGTCATCATTATCCGAGCCCGATCGAAAAAATATTTCGGGCTTCTTGTCGAGCTTAGGTCTGAAATTTTTTCAAAGCATCGGGCTTAAGCCTGACCCGAGCCTGGCTCGAGCCCGATTGGGTCGTCCCGGGCATAAGGGTACTAGAACAAGGGGCTGCAAGGTTGCACTGGGGGCAGTGGGCATCGAGTGGGGTGCCGAGGTCGAGGGAGGCCGGGAGGGAGATCGAAGCCCAGGGGAACCACAGGGTCACACGAGGGGTAGGGCCAGAGGAGGGAGATCGGAGCAAGAGGGGGGCCACGGGATCGCACAGGGAGGTGGGGGCGTTGGGTATGAAAATCAGGGCTGGGGAACGGACTGGGCAATCCACGGTGGACTGAGAATTGGGAAACAAGAGATAGGATATGGAAGAGTCAGGAAGATACCAGAACCACCACCGTGGATGCTAATCAAAGGTCCTCGTGTGCTTCGCTTGGATGGCAATGTCTGCCCATCTCAAAATCTAGTCCCAACCCCAACCACACGATCCAAGCATCACAAGCACCATGAGACCACCATCTCCGTTTCCCCCACCCCCTCCCTCTCTCCCCACGTCATCTACTCCAACGACAGCGCCTAGTTCTGCTCCGTCTCATCCATGGCCCACCACCACCAGCCCACTCCCTCCTTTCCCTCACTTCCCCACCCTCGCCGCCCTTCTCCCCCACCCCCACTGGAGCTGGATCTCATGCTCGCCGAGGTGTCATCCCACTCATCGTTGGCTTAGGTCTCCCCAGGTCATGCCTCATCGGGCATGACCATGGACGCCTCCCTTACCACCGATGAGGATGGAGGAGAGAACCAGAGAGCCGACGATGAGGAGGGAGGAGAGAACGGAGAACCAGAGAGGTGGCTGAGACTTTGTAAACCCTTAACCAGTTAACCCTAAAATCTATAGGACGGGACCATATCTAAATAAAAGGAATCGGGTTGGGCCTTGTTCGGGCTTTGTCGGTTTGAACCACTTTCGAGCTGAGTTCAGTCCAGGCCGGGCCGAGCCAAGGGATGCTTGAGCCCGGCTTCAAAATTAAATAAACCCAATTTTTAGGCCCAAGCCTGGCCTGATTTAATTTGGATCTGGTCGGGCCGGCTCGAAGCCCATCGGACTGGCGTGAGCCCACTTCCAGCCCTATTGAAACATGGATATGCACATAAAAATCACATCGTTTTACGTAATAGAATAGCAATGATCTTTAAAGGATGTTTTTTCTTTTTTTTAAGTGTAAATCAAGGAAGCAAGATGCTTCCCCGGTCATATTTATTAAAATGAAGAGTACAATTAAGAATACATGGTAAGATTAGAGATTTATTTATGGAGAAGACATCAAAGGAGAGATAGGTGCTACTATTAGTGCTACCATCACTACCAAGGTAGGGTTTTCAATCTATTATTGTACCAGTAATGTTGCTACTACCATGATAGTACATAATGGCTCTTCTTGTATTGTATTCAGAAGACAAAAAAAGAGATTGCGTAGTATCGTAACTTTAGAAGCACTATTGGTAGAAGGGAAAACCTACCCTTGAGAGGGTTGAATATATATTCTAGTTGTAGAAATTTAATTTGGGCATCCTTTTATTTTCTGCATTATTCATTTCACAAGCTTATTTTTCTAATTTATGTACAACATCAAATTTGGACATTGTTTTACATTGAATGTTATGATTTCACAAACTTGGTAAAAAGCCTATATCTCAATGAAGCAAAATCTTGAAGGAATTTCAATATTTTATTTCTAGTTTTAAATGGAGAATTCTTTATTCAGTATGGTTGTGAGAAAGAAGCAAGATTGATAAACATATGTCAATATTACATGCCTTTTGTTAATGGTTGTGCTGTTTTCATATGTTAAAAAATTCAAAATAACAACTCACTCTCCTTAGGCGGGTTGATATATGTAGGTTTTGGTTGTAATATATGGAAGGCATAGAATTTATATCCATTATCAAGTTTAATGACAAAGGTTGAAAATAATAATCTAAATCATTGGATGCATGTGTTCTATGAGGTCTAAAATATTTATGTCCAAAAATTCTTACATCCCTTACGTACATGTCAAATATTCCAAAGTCAACTTAAGATATTCTTCTCCTAAAATTAAACATATAGGAGGTCTTGAGATGCAATTAAGAAGCCTCCAAAACACGTGAAACAATGTGTATATGCTATCTCAATTAGAATGTTTTGCACTCCAACTATTGATGTTCTTTCTTCCCATTCTAAAGACAAGGTGGATGGATGTGCATGCATGGAACCAATGTCCTAACAGGATACAAGATCGATGGTAGTGCATCCTATAGTCTTGACCTTTAATGACTTCCGCTACGGAGACGCTACCTTCTCGAGGAAGAGAGAGTGGTGACAAAGATCTATGAGCAACAGACTATAATTCAAGAATAAATGTGCTGAGGGTAATTTGAAAGATAAACTGTCAAAATAAATTAGGTATTTAATTCGATTGTTCATTGAAGGACTTTTTTCAAAGTTATAACTTAATACTTATACATGTTTTTCCTAACTACTGAATAGTAATCTCTTTCTAGTGTTGACACCTGACCCTACTCCATCCACCTTCTTTTGGCAATCGTTGTAGTTGGTTTTATCCGTTTTACTCCACTTTCTATATACGTTCCAATCTCTTAGCCCTCTTACATCTCCTGTTAGAACGGTGTCTTAACACTTTTGAGGGCCATACTTATAATGGACCGGTACCTACTACTTTAGGAACTTGACCTAAGCCTCATGCAGCACTCGGCCTAGTTTAACTTAATTCCTATTAGTCATGACTCGGTCTATATGGTGCGGTACATAGTGGGGACTTGATCAGCCTACCACTAGCATTCAAACCTTACATCTTGTTATGTTTGACCATCCTAGTGGATATCTATATATCTATCCCTCACCTAGCAGCTTCCCTGCGTGCTTGTTGAATTAGAGTACTTGACCCTCCAAAGTAGGGTCTCTTCGTACCACGTGGCTATCATCTAATTAGTCTTTGGACCCTGACTATAGGTTATGATGTGGTATAAATACTATCAAATAGGTTAATGCAATGTGTGAAATTTGTTGTGATTCGAATATTTTCTTTGATCACACAAGTGGAATGTCTTTTTTGGGGCACATAGCTTTTCTTTATATTTAATTTGTGTGCCATGTGAAGATGGAAGGCCCACTTTCGGGTCTGTCCAATAACAATAAAAGAAAACCATCATAAATTTTTGTAGAAAAAGTATAGAGCCCCGAAAAATCATAATTTCATGATTATTATACCTATCATCGTACTCTCAATCTATTTCTTAAATTTTATTTTTTTTAATTAAGAAGTTGCAACTTTTGATGATATGATATAAATTCTTTATATTCCATTTATCTTTTACATTCTATACGAGAGATAATTCAAATTTCATTTCTTTATTTTTACTTATTTCATTTTACTTTCTAGGTTTCAGGATTTATCTTTCATATATCCTTTTCAAATTGTGGTCAAATTTTCTCTACTTTTTTTTTAAAAAAAAAAAAATGTTTGTTTTATAGTGAACTTCTCTCGGAGTTCTTGGATCATGGATGTGATTCTGTTTTGAATGAACCATAGGAAATCCTTATTCCTGCTGGTATATGTGCCTAGATCTCTTAATTTTGAAATTTTTGCTCGTTTGTGCATGAGAGATAATTAAATCCTAGAGATAATTTTCCATACCATCACTTACATAATTTAAATACATAGGGCAGCTTTCAAAGTTGTTTGAAACGTTTTCAGGATATTATATCATAAAAGTAGCTTGCCAGCAGCCATTGATTTTTCCCATGGCAAATCATTACTTTAAATTTTGAACTACATGTCTGTTGGTTAATTTCTATCATGGCAACGTACGTACTTGCTCACGTATACTAATAGCGGATGTGTCCTTCTTTGATCCAGTGGGACCTTCTGACAGCAGCACAGGAATGGCTTCCACCGACACATCCATCACTAGTCTCAAAACCGAGGAAGATACCTTGTGGATCAATGACGTGAGGGAGTTCGTAAATTCAGCGCAACCTACGGACCCCAACAGCCGATGCACCATCTTCAGGATCCCCCAGCACATCCGGCTGCTGGATAGAGGAGCATATGGACCAGTGGCTGCTTCCATCGGACCTTTTCACCACCACGGGCATCATTTGCATTCTTACATGCGGTACAACAAGTGGCGGTGTGTCCGGCACCTTCTATCACGTCATGGAAATCCAGAGCGTGCAAGTCAATTGTTGGACGAGTGCTTGATGGAGTTGATGAAAAAAGATGACGAGGTCCGGAGATGCTACTCCGAGGAATTCTCTAAACTTGATGCCAAAGATATGGCATTAATCATGTTGCTTGATGGATGCTTTATCATTTATCTCATGCTAAAACGGATAGAGTTTTTGCAGAAGAGGAACATGGAGATGGGTATAGAAGAGAAGACGGAGGAAGAGGAGAAGGACGAGGTGGAAAATTTGGAAGACGAGAAAACCGAGGATGAGGGCAACAAAAGGAGAGAATGTAGTATGATCGAGATAAGGGAAGAGGAGGTGTTTTTAAATATCCAGAAAGAGAAGACGGAGAAAGAGCAAAATGGAGAAGGGGATAATGAGTTGTTGGAGAAGAGGAAAATGGAGAAGGGGATAGAAGAGAAGGCGGAGGAAGAGGAGAAGGACAAGGTGGAAAATTTGGAGGACGAGAAAATCGAGGATGAGGACGACAAAAGGAGAGAATGTACGTGTGAGATAGGGGAAGAGGAGGTGGTTTTAAATATCCAGAAAGAGGAGGAACAACTTGAGGGCCCAACTATGGCAGGGCTATCCACTTTTTATTTAGTGGTTTTTGATCTGCTAAAGCTTGAGAACCAAATTCCTTTCTTTATCGTCAAATTGCTGTTTGATAAGCTCAAAACACGAGAGGATGAAAGCAAAGATCTTGTCGACCTTGCTCTCCAAGCCTTTCAAGACATTCATCCCTTCCAGTCTAAAACATTCGTGAAAAGGCCCGCCAGCGAATACCATCACCTGCTCCACCTATTTTATTCATCTCGGATCCCTGGATCAGCACAAGCACCTTTACCTACAGCAATTAAACACAGGGATTTGGATTATTCTGCACCTAGGTGGAGTCCTAATGCGACCGAGCTTGACAGGGCCGGGGTGAAGTTCAAGACGAAGGAACCAGCAGACAGTTTCTTGAACATAACATTCGAGTCGAGGAGGAAGATGATCTTCCCACTGCTTAGGAGTGGACGGATGGAGATACCACCACTGCAAATATATGACTATACCGGTCCTCTCATCCGAAATCTCATAGCTTTCGAACAGTGCTATCCTGAAACCGAGATGCATATCACGATATATGCACTCTTTATGGATTGCATCATCGACCAGGCTGAGGACGTGCGGTTACTCCACTTGAGAGGCATACTGGAACACAAACTGAACAATGATCAAGCAGTGGCAGACCTCTTCAATCAGTTGGGCAGTCAGATACACTTTTTTGGGATAACGGAATATCATACAGATCAGATTGTGCAAGTAGCTTTACGCGTAAAAGACTTTTGCCTATTCAAACGGCAAAAATGGATTGCTATGCTGAGACGAGATTATCTTTACAGTCCATGGGCTATAATCTCAGTGTTTGCAGCGATCATCCTTCTCTTGCTGACCATCGAGCAGGCAGTTTTTGCTGGTTTGTCCTATTTTCACTCTAAATAGTTGTTATTATTAGAGCCGGCTCTTCTATGCAGAGATGGATCAGGAGAAAGATGATGATTTTTGTACTGTTGCATTGCTCTAATTCAAATTTCCCTCTCAATTTCAAGTTTTTCAATTAAAATAGATAAAGTTATTTGAAGTTTGAACAAGTGATCGAAGATAGTTTATTCTATATTTATCTTATTTTCTTATTTAATCGGTAGCAGTTTTATTTGCATCTTTCAAATTCGAAAGCCAGTTTGCCTTCTAGATACTTAGTTACTTCATTTGAATTTGAAAGTATGTTTTTATCTTGTAAGCTTCTTATATATTGAAGCTAGCAGTTAAAAAGTGTGTGAGTTATCTTACTCTTAGTTTTGTTTTTGTTCTTCTCCAAACCTTCTCCAAAATCAGCAAAGTATTTGTTGCTATATTTTTGCTTTTATACCAACATTCTGGTATTACCAAAGAGAGTTTTCCACAAAAATCCTGTTAATTTCTAATCTGGCTTCAACAAGCTTTACTCCTCTTCCTCCCCCAAAGTTCATAGGTGAAAAATTATGCGCAGTTGACTGTTATGATGAAAGCCTTTGAATTACAGGAAGTGACTGAAAATGATGCAGAAGTAGTCCCTCTTCCAGCAAATCCTAATATGGTTCAACTAAAAAATTATAGTAAACAAGGCTCTAAGCAATATAAAGCTTTGACTTGCATCCATTAATCAGCTTTGTTAGAAACTATTTTTATCAGGATCATGGTCTATGAAATAACTAAGGATGCATGGCAAAGGTTGAAGGAAGAGTATTCTGACAGTGAAAAGACCAGAAATATACAATCTAAGGATTGATAAACTTTAAATATTTTAAAATATAAAATATCTTAATTTTTTGGCACTCCGCTTTTCTTACATAAGGCATCGTCTAGTTGTGAGGCCCAGGGTCGTTTTGGGCTGAAGTAGGCATCCTTTGCTGACTTCATCCGGAAACTCAGAAAAAAAAAAAAAAAAAGAGAAAGAGGGAATGAGTCTGGGAGCAAAGGATTTGAATCCAACCAGGTCTTCGCCGGAGATCGCGGCGATTGGCGTTGGAGCGTTGGGTTTTACCGGCAGAGGTTTCGGAGAAGCCAGTCGACGATGCGAGGGGGGGGGGGGGGGGGGGGGCGATAAGGATTCTCTTCGGGGTTTAAAACTCTCGGGCGCGCCTCAGCCTTTAGGGAACAGGGAGAGATGGGCCACCGGTCGATGGTCAGCCGGTGAAGTCCGCCGTCGAGCGGAGTTGGGCCACCGGTCGACTGGCTTTGTAGAAGAGGCGGCGGCGAGGACGGACCCTGTCAATAAGGACCGCCGGCGGCAGCAAAGAGGCGGCTGTAGAGGACCTCCATCCGGCAGCAGCGAAGAGCGACTGTATAGATCTCCGCGAGCAGAGGACCTCCGTCGGAGTGCCAAGGTCGGATGCGGCCTCCCGAATCTTGTCCAGGGATTTGGCGGCTAGATCCGGATCGGCGTCACGGGCGGAGGGCGGAGGAGCAGGTTTCGGCTCGGTGCTCACCGGCTGACGGTCGGACGACCACCGTAGGGATCGCCGGACACTTTCCTTTCCTCCGGCGAGTGCTCCTTGGTGGCCGGACGGGAGGATCGCCGTCGACCCATCCTGGTTCTTCCATGGAATCGGGACGGTGCTGTGGCCGGGAGTGGGAAAGTTTGGCTGGGCTCAGTTTGATCAGAGCTTGGCTGGGCTGGGCCTTGTTGGGCCAAGCTTGGCTGGGCCGGGCCTTGTTGGGCCAGACTCGGTTGAGCCATGCCCTGTTGGGCTGGGCCTGTTTCTGGGATGGACCGATCCCGTAAAGGTACCGTTTGGGAAATAATAATAAAATAATATATGTAATAATAATAATAATTAATAAATAAAAGAAAGGTGGGGAAGGGAGGAAAATAACTATTAGTAGAGGATGTCCCAGAAAATTTAGTTTATATATAATTTCTTTTTAATTTGTGATTCAGGATCGTCGTTGTCTCTGGAAGATCGGATCTAGGGAATTGAACTGCACGTTGTTGGTGGATGCTCTTGGGTAAGTTATCTTGACCTCTGATATGTATGCCAATATGTATATATTTATAACTTAGTAGATATATGTAATATATCTGCATTTGATTGTATTGGATTGCGTGCATCATGTTGGTGTGGGTGCTGTGTTGGGTGAGTACATTATGTTGGTGTGGGTACATTGTGGGATTGCTTTGGATTGCGTGCATCATGCTGATGTGGATGTATTGTGTTGGTGTGAGTGCATTGTGTCGATGAGAGTGCTCTCTGGTCTTACTATGATCATACGAGAACCTAGTCTCCTTTTGGGCCTCCAGCAGGGCCATTGCTGGTACATGACCGTTGAGCGGTATGTGACACAGGAGCTAGATGTCTTATTTTAGCCATGCGTGGCGGGCAAATGCAGAGGATGCATGTTTCTCGTATGATACTCAGAGCTAGTTTTTCTTTTGGGCCTCCAGCAGGGCTATTGCTGGCACATGACTATTGAGCGGTATGTGACACAAGATCTAGTCTCTTTCGGGACGAGCCATGGGCCGATCGTGGCCATAGTCTGAGGGACTAGGAGAGTTAAATAAATGGTTGGCCATCCATAGTCGTGTCGTGTCTGTGTCGATCGCACTAAGTGTGCATATTTGCATCAGGTCGTGGGTTATATTAATATATTGCTGGACATCTTGTTGTATGAAGTGTCATATTTGTTGTTATTAGTGGCATATTGGTGTATGTATATTGGAGATGTTGATAACTTACTGAGCCTGTGTAGCTCACCCATGTTTTCTTATATTTTTGTTTCAGATATCGAAGATCATTTGGGCTTTGGAACCAGTCAGTGAGGAGCTAGGATTTAGGTGTTAATCCCTGAGTTTATATTTTATTTGTATTTTATTTTCTGTTAATCTTTATGGAAAGTTGTTCCCTATCATTGTTTGGATGTTGAATTGAAAGTTAGGCCTGGCATGATCTCTAAGGGATACCTAAGATTGTGCGGCCGGTCACGTAGCCGATCCTTGATCTGGATTCGGGCCGTGACACTAGTATTTGGTTGAATCTCGGAAAAGTGAAGTCCAGATCATGTCAGTTATAATTTCATCTTTACAACCAAAAAGACTACTAGCGTTAAAAAAACAAGCAAGGGTTTGACTTAACCTGTTATTCATATATCCAAATAACACTAATTTAAATTTTTCTCGTGCCGGTGCTGAGCATGCTCGAGATTCTCTTAAACGGAAGGCAAATCTGATTCCAATTTTCTTGACTTACCAAGTCCATCATCCGGTTTACAATTTTTTTTAATTTAATATTTGAGGTCTTGAGAAAGGCAATAAGATCTGAGCATGAGGCCAACCTATGCATGTAACCAGAGATAATTCCTCTTAACTTGATAAGACCGACGATAAAAGTATCCAGACTACCGCCAAACCAACCGCACAAAGTTGTTTGGCCCAAGATGATTGATTTTTTTATAAGAAATACTGTGAGGCCCAGTTCTTATTGGACAGGATTTGGGCTGAAGTCGGCGGCCCTTGTCGACTTCAGTTCAAATTCTTTCGGGTTCGAAAGTTCGGATTTTCTGGCGGGAAATCCGGAGAAATCCGACGACGCCGCCGGAGGTGGGGGGGATAAAGCTCTTCCTCGGGTTTTTTAGGGGCATCGGGTGCCTCAGTTGATCCGGAATACCCCCCTATCAGTGGACACCGACGGCTCCTTCGTGTGTCCCTGCCCTCGCCGGAGTGCTCTCCACCGGTGGTCGCTATGGTCGGAATCATCTCGCCGGTAGTTCTTCTCCCTAGGAAAAGTTGCGTGTAGGGATGTTTGGCTGGGAGGAAGAAAGAATCCGGTTGATTCTTCCTCTCCGTTGAAGCCGTGTGCTGTGACCGGCGACGAAAAGTCACCGCCGGATTCCTCCTCTCCGGCAACCGCCCTGGGCGGCCGATCACAGGGATCGCCGCCGTCCCTCCGCTTGTTTGGGGGGAGAAAGAGAGGGAGAGAGGGATTTTTGGATCGACCGGGAGGTTCTGTTGCGAGCGGCAGTCTTCGGCTCGATGCTCACCGGTTGACTGTCGGACGACCGCCGTCGAGGTCGCCGAACCCTCTTCTCCCTCCGGCGAGTACTCCGTGTTGGTCGGACGAGAGGATCGCCGTCGATCCTCCCTGGTTCTTCCGTGGAATCGGGGGGGGGGGTGCTGTGGCCTGAGTGGAATTTCTTTTGGCTGGGCTCGGTTTGATCAGAGCTTGGCTGGGCCGAGCTGTCTGGGCCGAGTTTGGCTGGGCCGGGCTTGGCTGGGCCGGGCTGGGCTTGGCTGGGCCGGGCCTTGTTGGGCCAGACTCGGTTGAGCCATGCCCTGTTGGGCTAGGCCTATTATCTTGGATGGGCCGACCCAGTAACGACAGGAAGGAAGGAAAGAGTTGTCTGGGGTTGTCCCAAGGGATTTATTTTATTTTTTTTAGGAATTAATGATATTAAATCATAAACAAAATAATTTGTGATGCAGGATCGTCATCATCCTTGGAAAGACAGGATTAATGCTGAGTTGGTGAAATAGTAAGTTATCACTCACCGATATAATTTTGCCATTCATGATGTGAACCCATTATTTGACTTGTTATTGAATTTTATTGTTTATGTTCATGCTACATACATATATCTTGATGTGTTATAAAATTTAACCATAGACTAAGATATAATGAGTCGTGGGGTGAGTTGGTTTTAATTGCTCTCTAGTCCGACTATAATCACACGAGGATCTAGACTCCTTTTGGGCCTCCAGTGGGGCTATCGCTGGCACATGACCGATGTGCGGTATGTAACACAGGAGTTGTTGTTTTATTCTAGCACATCCTGGGAAGCATGTTTCTCGTGTGATACTCAGAGCTAGACTCCTTTTGGGCCTCCAACGGGGCTATCGCTGGCACATGACCGATGTGCGGCATGTGACACAGGGTCTAGACTTTTTTGGGGCGAGCCACGGGCCGATCGTGGCCATAGTATGAGGGACTAAGTGAGTGTGTTTGGATGGCCATCCTAAAAATTTGTGTGATGTCAGAATAATAAATAAGAAGGTTAATAATGGGAAATGGCTTATATGTTATGGTTGCTCACATGCATGGAGTTACTCTTGATTCATGGTAAATTTATATTTGTGACATATGATGACTTACTGAGTTTAAGGGAAACTCATTCCTTTCCCTTGCATTTTTTTTCAGGATCAGAGGAATACGTGGGCCAGGGATTCAATCAGTGAGGCTTAGGATCTAGTGGACACTATCATATTTTTTTATTGTCTGAAATTAGATTATGATAAATGTATGACGGTTGGCTTTATGACATTTGAATCTACTTGCCTACTTTTGCTTTTATTGGTTTATTGCCTGGTTACTCATTTTATTTAAGAAATGGTTGGTACAGGCTTGGTATGTCCCTGGGAAGATTGAATCCCAGAATATACGGCCGTCTGTCGCACTTCTGGCCCAGGTCTTAGGTTTGGGGCGCGACAAATACTTTGTACACTACCCTCCGCTGCAGGAAAGAATACATCGCACGGTCTAACTAGGCCATGTAAATCCAACTTTTTAATACATATTGAATATTACAGTTTTATCTTTGCTAAAAAAAATTGAATAACAAAAATATCCCATCCTTATAAAAAAATTATGATACCTAGTGGCTTAGATTATAATATCCCGTGACTTAGATTATGACATTCCCGTATTATAAGATTAAGAAATGTTTTTATCATTAAAAAAAATTAAAAAATTTTCAATGATGAAAATATTTGTTAACCTTATGATATCCGGTATTCATAAAGAGATATCATAAAAGGAGGGCATTTTCATCATTTAATGCGTACAGTTTACCCTTTTCATAAAAAAGTTTGAATGACAAAAATATCCTTTCTTTATAAAAAAATAATGACATTCTGTGGCCAGGTTATAACATCTCCATGTTCACAGGATGCCATAAGACTAAAAGATACTTTTATTATTAAAAGATTTTAATAAATTTTGAATGATGAAAATACCATCAGTTTTATGATATCTTGCGAGTAAGGTTATGATACCCTATTTATAAAAGAATATCATAAAGAAGGCATTTCATCATTCAAATATATATTTAATGCCTGCAGTTTATCTTTTCGTTAAAAATTCTGAATAATAAAATTGCCCTTCCATTTATACATCCCGTGACCACAATTATGAATATGATGTCATAATCATGTTCACATGATGTTACAAGGTCGACAGATATTTTTGTGATAAAAAAAAAATAAAAATTTTTTAATGTTAAAAATATTTCTCGTCCTCATGATATAGAGGTCTCATAATTTAAGACATGAAATATCATAATTTTTTTTTATAAAGAAGGAATATTTTTATTATTCTAATTTTTTATTAGAAAGATAAAACTATAGATATTGAACGTGCATTAAAAAAATGAGTTTTTATATAATTTGATGGTGTATTTTTTTTTCCCCATTCTTGGTGTACAAAGATTTTTTTTTTATTTTTATGGTGTGTTTCTCTATGGAGTTTCCAAGTCTTCTCAACAGGTTTTTTTAAAATAATATCTTTTAAAAATAAAAGATCGAGGGCCAGACCCTAGTGACCGAACCGGCGATCGGATAGGTGGTAGGACTAAGAACCGGATAGGTGGCAGGATCGATAGTCAGACCGGTGGCCAAACCTTGGCGACCGGACAGGTGGCAGGACCGGCGGCTAGACCCTAGCGACGACCGGATCGATAGCCAAACTAGTGGCCGAACCTTAGTGACTGGATAGACGATTGAACTGGTGGCCGGATTCTAGCGATTGGACCAGCGATCGGACCGGTAGTAGGACTGGGGGTCGGACCAGTGGCAGGATCGACAATAGGACCGATGACCAGACCCTGGCGGTCAGACAGGTGGCAGGACCGATGATCGAACCAGTGACCGGACCCTGGCAACCAAACTGGTTATCGAGCCGGTGGCCAGAGCTAGACCAATTGTTGGATCGATGGTCGGATCGATGACAATCGCCAATCTGGCCATCGATCCGATCGCCACTCCGATTGTCAGTCTAGCTCTTGATCTGACAGCCAATCTGGCTGCCAGGATGGTGCCTATCCGATCGCTGGTCTGGCTACCCATCCAATTGTGCTACGTCAGCGGTACTTGACGCAACACCACCATCGCCATGTTTGGTATACATACATCAACAAATATACTATATTATAATATATATAATATATAATTTAATATATTATAATATATTTATTATATTTTAGAATATAAAATATTTATTATAATATAAAATATATCATAATATATTATTATAATATTATATTATTATTTTTATTTATTTTTTAATTTTTAAAAAACTTTTATTAATTTTTAAAAAAAATATATTTGTTATTAAACTTTGATGCAGGAAATAATTTATGTAAAAAAATTACTGGTTGATTTCAATATGAAATCACAGTTACAATCCATAATTTCTCATTAATCTTTTTTTTAAAAAAATTAATAATTTTAAAAACTTTTATTAATTTTTTATATTTTTTTATTAAATCTTAATAAAAAAAAATATTTGATAAAATCACGGATACAAATTATGATTTCTCATTAATTCTTTTTTAAAAAATTATTAATTTTAAATTTTTTATTAATTTTAAGTTTTTTTATTAATTTTTTAAATTTTTTATTAATATTTAAGATTATTTAGTGAAATCGTGGATTGTAGGCTTGTTTTTAATGAAATTATATGGGTACTGATATGGCTACATCGCTGACTTGGACTGTGTATCGGATACAGCTGGAGGCCACGTGCGCCGCGTGGATTTTTTCTTTTGAGGCCCCTCTGCTCTCTCGCCAGGTGGCACCCCAAGACAGGTCCGCCTCCGCCGAGGTCGAGTCGGGCCCCTCTTGCTCCTTCGCCAGGCGGCGCCCCATGACGGGTCCACCTCGGTCGAAGTCGAGCGTCTCTCTACCGCTCCGCCAGGTGTCCACCCAGGAGGGGTCCACCTCGGCCGAGCCCGTGGCCCCCCATGCTCCCTTGCCATGTGGCACCCCAAGACGGGTCCACCTCCGCCGAGGTCGAGTTGGGCCCCTCTTGCTCCTTCGCCAGGCGGCGCCCCATGACGGGTCCACCTCGACCGAAGTTGAGCGTCTCTCTGCCACTCCACCAGGTGTCCACCCAGGAGGGGTCCACCTCGGCCGAGCCCGCGGCCCCCTCTACTCCCTCGCCAGGTGGCACCCCAAGACGGGTCCACCTCCGCCGAGGTCGAGCCGGGCGACTCTTGCTCCTTCGCCAGGCGGCGCCCCATGACGGGTCCACCTTAGTCGAAGTCGAGCATCTCTCTGCCACTCCGTCAGGTGTCCACCCAGGAGGGGTCCACCTAGGCCGAGCCCGTGGCCCCCTCTACTCCCTCGTCAGGTGGCACCCCAAGACGGGTCCACCTCCGTCGAGGTCGAGCCGGGCCCCTCTTGCTCCTACGCCAGGCGGCGCCCCATGACGGGTCCACCTCGGCCGAAGTCGAGCGTCTCTCTGTCGCTCCACCAGGTGTCCACCCAGGAGGGGTCCACCTCGACCGAGCCCGCGGCCCCCTCTGCTTCCTCGCCAGGTGGCACCCCGAGACGGTTCCGCCTAACCGAGGTCAAGCCGGGCCCATCTTTCTCCTTCGCCAGGCGGCGCCCCATGACGGGTCCACCTCGGCCGAAGTCGAGCGTCTCTCTGCCGCTCCGCCAGGTGTCCACCCAGGAGGGGTCCACCATGGCCGAGCCCGCGGTCCCCTTTGCTCCCTCGCCAGGTGGCACCCCAAGACGGGTCCACCTCCGCCGAGGTTGAGCTGGGCCCCTCTTGCTCCTTCGCCAGGCGGTGCCCCATGACGGGTCCTCCTCGGCCGAAGTCGAGAGTCTCTCTACTGCTCCGTCAGGTGTCCACCCAGGAGGGGTCCACCTCGGCCGAGCCCGCAGCCCCCTCTGCTCCCTCGCCAGGTGGCACCCCAAGACGGGTCCACCTCCGATGAGGTCGAGCCGGGCCCCTCTTGCTCCTTCGCCAGGCGGCGCCCCATGACGGGTCCACCTCGGTCGAAGTCGAGCATCTCTCTGCCGCTCCGCCAGGTGTCCACCCAGGAGGGGTCCACCTCGGCCGAGCCCGCGGCCCCCTGTGCTCCCTCGCCAGGTGGCACCCCAAGACGGGTCCACCTCCGTCGAAGTCGAGCCGGGCCCCTCTTGCTCCTTCGCCAGGCGGCGCCCCATGACGGGTCCACCTCGGCTGAAGTCGAGCGTCTCTCTACCGCTCCGCCAGGTGTCCACCCAGGAGGGGTCCACCTCGGCCGAGCCCGCGGCCCCCTCTGCTCCCTCGCCAGGTGGCATCCCGAGACGGGTCCACCTCCGTCGAGGTCGAGCCGGGCCCCTCTTGCTCCTTCGCCAAGCGACGCCCCATGACGGGTCCACCTCGGCCGAAGTCGAGCGTCTCTCTGCCGCTCCGCCAGGTGTCCACCCAGGAGGGGTCCACCTCGGTCAAAGCTGGCGGCCCCTCGCTCCCTCGCCAAGTGGCACCCGGATTGCTAAATAGGTTGGACCATGAAACCAGATATCGAGTGGGTTGGACCACGATATCAGTTATTAAAATGGATTGGACCATGACATTGGTTATCGAGTGGGTTGGACCACGATACCGGTTATCGAGAGATCATAAAAGATATGTTTTGACAAGTGATAATGAAGTAAATACGATATTTGGTCTAGCCATGCTACGGTAGCACCGTGGTTATACAACTTGAGTCACGGGCTTTTTACGTGGGAGCCGGCCATGGACGGATAGTACGTGGGATAGCTGAGCCACGGGCTTAGTATGTGAGCAGGACCGACCACAGTATGCATGGTCGCTTTATGGTTGCCAGTCATGGGCTGGTACATGACCGTGGCTAGTCCAGAACCCTAAAGAGAGAAAAAGTTAATGAAAACATATAAGAGAAATATAATGTTATGAAAGATTTTGATATGTGATTGGTTTTTGAGTTGCATGACCAAAAACTTATCGTTTGCCATTATATGATTATGATCTTCCTATTTTCAATTTTTATATTAATACTAGTATGATTGTAAAGGAACCTTACTGGGCTGTAGAGCTCACAACCCTACTTTCTTCTTTTACAGAGTCGTGCAGATATTCTGGTTTGGTGATGAATGAGATTTTTTTGAGGTAGGTGACTCTTGTGTACCCAGGCCTTGCATGATCTCTAGGATAAAACCTAGGGTTTGTATGGCTGGTTGTGTAGCCGATTCCGGTGCTGGATTCGAGGCGTGACAGAATGATATCAGAGCCAAGTTATGATCACTTTGGATGGTGATACAAGTGGATAATAATAATATTGACATGATGGTTATTAGGATATGACAAGAATTGTGACAGATCTTGGTTATGATGATTTGAGGACTGTTGCAAAGTGATTATGATAGATATTAGTGATATTGAATTCAGGTCATGATTATTTGAGATTGTGATATAAGAGATTAAGAAATTAACATGATGATTAGTAAGACATGACAGAAATTTTTGGAAGGATTTATTAGTGAACCTAGAAGGTTTAGTAAATTATATCAGAGTGCGTAGTGGAAGCGTAGTGATTTTTTAATATTAACTCAAATTTTTGGAGTATTATAATGGGAGAATTGATTTAGATCTCAATCAAACTAATTTCGAGGATGAAATTATTTTAACGGGGGAAGAATGTAACACCTATAAAAAAAAAAAAAGTTGGACTGGCCCTGTGACTGCGCGGCCCAATGCCAGCGGGGGTAGGTGGGAGCGCACGAGCGCGCAAGGTGAGCGCGTGCGGTGCGGAAGCGCGTGGTGGACGCGTGCGCGGGTGCGAGGGAGCGCGGGCGCGCGGGCGACACATGGCAGCGAGCGAAGCACGGCGAGCGAAGTGCGGGCGAGCGAAGCACGGGCATGCGGGCGCGCGGTGCGCGGCCCGGCCCGTCGCGGGCGCACGCGAGGCACGGCCCAGGCCCACGCGCGCGAGGTCGTGTGGGCTCGGCCCAGCCCGAGCCGGCCGTCGCGTGGGCGTTTCCCACGCATTTCCCACCCCGTTTCTCGCGGTGCACGACGGTCCTTGGGGTTTCTGAGTGATATGGACCGTCCGATCGTCCGATTGAACGGCTAGGATTGATCCGAAGGAGTTTAGGCTTGATTAGGTGCTTTTGGATTCAGATTTGGACGTGGTTTGAGGCGTCGATCTTAGATCTGATGGCTGGGGAGATATTTTAATGGTTTTGAACTTCCTAGGTTACGTTTAAGATGATTTTATATGGGTTTTTCTTCTCTTTTTAATCAGGACATCGATAGGAAGCAGGGAAGAACCTGCAGAGAGCCAGAAAAGAGAGGAGAAGAAAGAGAAAGAGAAGGGAAAAGAGGAAAGAAGAAGGAAGAAAGAGAAAGAGGAGAAGAGAGAGAAGAGGAGAGGGAAGGGATTTTGATTTGGAAGATGAGGAAAGCGAAAATCAGGGGGTAACCTTTTTTCTCAAAATTTGTAAAACTAGGATGTGGATTGAATGAATTTATTTATTATTGTAGGAGATCAATCTTTTGAGCAGGAAGGATTTGGACGAATTTCGGGTATAGATTGTACCGAATTTCTGGAGTTAGCGGTTGAAGGTAAGGATTCTGTATGTGATCACCAGTCTATATATTATTGTACATGGCATAGTTGTTTTCTTGTGATAAACACTACGGTTTTATCATTATTATTGTCAGTATTTCATGTTCTATGTTATAAAGAAAATTGATATCCGGATGGGTTAGACCATGATACCGGATTGCTAAATAGGTTGGACCATGAAACCATATATCGATTGGGTTGGACCACGATATCGGTTATTAAAATGGGTTGGACCATGACATCGGTTATCGAGTGGGTTGGACCACGATACCGGTTATCGAGAGATCATAAAAGATATGTTTTGACAAGTGATAATGAAGTAAATATGGTATTTGGTCTAGCCATGCTACGGTAGCACCGTGGTTATGCAGCCTGAGCCACGGGCTTTGTACGTGGGAGCCGGTCATGGGCGGATAGTACGTGGGACAGCCGAGCCACGGGCTTAGTTCGTGAGCAGGACTGACCACAGTATGCATGGTCGCTTTGCGGTTGCCAGTCATGGGCTGGTACATGACCGTGGCTAGTCCAGAACCCTAAAGAAGAGGAAAAGTTAATGAAAACATATAAGAGAAATATAATGTTATGAAAGGTTTTGATATGTAATTGGTTTTTGAGTTGCATGACCAAAAACTTATCGTTTGCCATTATATGATTATGATCTTCCTGTTTTCAATTTTTATATTAATACTGGTGTGATTGTAAAGGAACTTTACTGGGCTGTAGAGCTCATAACCCTACTTTCTTCTTTTACAGAGTCGTGCAGATATTCTGGTTTGGTGATGAACGAGATTTTTTTGAGATAGATGACTCTTGTGTATCCAGGCCTTGCATGATCTCTAGGATAAAATCTAGGATTTGTGTTGCCGGTTGCGTAGCCGATTTCGGTGCTGGATTCGGGGCGTGACAATCATGGCTTATGAAATAACTAAGGATGCATGGCAAAGGTTGAAGGAAGAGTATTCTGACAGTGAAAAGACCAGAAATATACAATCTAAGGATTGATAAACTTGAAAGATTTTAAAATATAAAATATCTTAATTTTTTGATACTCCGTTTTTCTTACATATGGCATCGTCTAGTATTTGGTTGAATCTCGAAAAAGTGAAGTCCAGATCATGTCAGTTATAATTTCATCTTTACAACCAAAAAGACTACTAGCGTTAAAAAAACAAGCAGATGGTTTGACTTAACCTGTTATTCATATATCCAAATAACACTAATTTAAATTTTTCTCGTGCCGGTGCTGAGCATGCTCGAGATTCTCCTAAAGTGAAGGCAAATCTGATTCCAATTTTCTTGACTTACCAAGTCCATCATCCGGTTTACAATTTTTTTTAATTTAATATTTGAGGTCTTGCGAAAGGCAATATGATCTCAGCATGAGGCCAACCTATGCACGTAACCAGAGATAATTCCTCTTAACTTGATAAGATTGCGAAGAGTTTGCCGACGATAAAAGTATCAAGACTACCGCAAAACCAACCGCACAAAGTTGTTTGGCCCAAGATGATTGATTTTTTTATAAGAAATACTTTGTATACTACCCTCCGCTGCAGGAAAGAATACATCGCACGGTCTAATTGGGCCATGTAAATCCAACTTTTTAATACATATTAAATATTACAGTTTTATCTTTGCTAAAAAAAAATTGAATAACAAAAATATTCCATCCTTGTAAAAAAATTATGATACCTAGTGGCTTAGATTATAATATCCCGTGACTTAGATTATGACATTCCCGTATTGTAAGTGTTGCCGCCGCGCCCGTGCCACGGATCCGCCGATCCTTCCTGATCGCCTGGCGAGGGAGTCTCCCTGGATGCGGAGAACCTGCAAGAAGGGGTTAGAAGACCCTGACCGGGGATCCCGGCGAGGGAGCTCCGACGGTCAAGTCATTAGACGATGAGAAGGAACAGACTCTCCGGACCGTTCCCCCCGAGAGGGTTCCAGACTTAGAGAGTTTACTGGTGAGAGAGTCGCTCTGGGGACCAGAACCTCGGCCGGGCCTCCCTACCGAGCTCACCCAAGTGATCCCCTCCCGGGATCTCTCCTTTTTCTCTCGGAGCGAGGCCTTTTTGCCGCTACTTCTTCTTTGTCCCCAGGCTTGTTCGCTTACCTTGTCGCCCCCAGATTCTCTCCTTTTATCTCCTCCCGTCGTTCGCTTGTCTTCTCCTCCTGGGAGGCTCCCCTCCCCCGTCCCTTTCTCTTTCCCCTTTTCGGTGAGGAGGGCCAGGCGGCTTTCCGACCTCGTCCGCCGAGCCCAGCAAGGAAAAGGCAAAGCTAGGAAAGGGGGACGGGCGGCGCTGGTAAGGCGGCCGGTCAGACCTCGGGCCCAACGAGAGCGCTCTCTTTCCCGAGTGCGGGCGCCATCCATATATGGGGCCTGCTTTGTCAGAATCGCGCCCCTCGACTGCGGGACCTGTCGGGCCGATGCAAACGGTGTTCCGCGTGCCGCCGCAATCCGTACGAGGTGCCGTCTGAGATGCGTACGGCCCGAGGGATGACCTCGGCGACTGCGCCTCCTTCCCTGGGACCTTCCCCGTGCGGGCGGCCTGGCTTCGGCCGAGGTGGGCCCGTCTTCGGGGGCCACCTGGCGAAGGAGCGAAGGACTGGCCGACCTCGGCCTAGGTGGACCCCTCCCGGGTGGACACCTAGCGAGGTGGCAAGAGGTCGCCTGACTTCGGCCGAGGTGGGCCCATCTCTGGGGGCCACCTGGCGAAGGAGCGAAGGACTGGCCGACCTCGGCCTAGGTGGACCCCTCCCGGGTGGACACCTGGCGAGGTGGTAGGAGGTCGCCTGACTTCGGCTGAGGTGGACCCGTCTCTAGGGGCCACCTGGCGAAGGAGCGAAGGACTGGCCGACCTCGGCCCAGGTGGACCCCTCCTGGGTGGACACCTGGCGAGGTGGCAGGAGGTCGCCTGACTTCGGCTGAGGTGGACCCCTCCTGGGTGGACACATGGCGAGGTGGCAGGAGGTCGCCTGGCTTCGGCCGACCTCACTTAGGCGGAACCCCCCGGGTGTGGGCGCCAACGAGGTGGTAGAGGAGCTCCGAGCCGAGCTCGACCTCGGCGAGGGCAGTTTGCCTTGGAAAGTCGTCGGGCGGTGTGGTCTTGCCGAACCTGGTCTTAAAGACATGGCGCTGACTCGGCCGGAGAAAACTTCCATGTGGCTCGATCGCATTCGGCGGTATCTGAGCCTGGCCACGTCACTGTTACGGCCGTAACAGTTGCCCCCCAGCCCGCCGTTCCGTCGGGGCGTCGTAGAACGGAACGTCGGGATTAAATGTGGACATGACGTGGGGAGGCGAAGATCTTGCATCATAATTGCCACGATCCTCGTTGCCGTGGCTCGATGCGCCTGAAACCCTATGGGAAGCCGCCACGCGTAGCCCACTTGCCCGTAATAAATGCATCGCTTCGAGGCAGAGGCCGTTACCGTGCTAACGAGGCGTCGGTGTCGGGCGTGCGTCCACGTGGCGATCGTCCAATGGCCCGAGGCGGAATGACGGGTACGGTCGCTATCGGCTGAGTTTGAAAGGGAGGGGACTTTCCAGAACGAGGCCTTTCCCCTTGCTCCGCGGGCGGTTTGCTACAGGCTAACTCCTGTTGCCCTGTGCTCGTCTGGTGTATTTTCGGTAAGTGCCTCCATCTTCTCCGGTTCCCCTCTTTCTCTTTCTTTTCCCTTTAATCCTTTGTCCTTCTCTTTTCCATGGCGCGCCGTCGTCATGTCTCTTCCAATCCGGACGAGGCCGGTCCATCCCGGCCGAGGACTCCATCTTCTTCCTTCTCAGACGAGGAGACGATCCCGGAGGAGATCCGCCGGCGTCTGCAACCCGGGGGTGTCACCATTGGCATCCCTAGGGGGATCTGGTCTCCCCCGGTTGCTCCCGCCATGCCCCTTCGTTCTCTTCCTGCTCCGCCTTCTCTTCTCGCCGGTCCCTCCGGTCATGCTTCCACCATGACCGAAGGCGATCTTTCTCTGCTTCGGGATTCCTATGATGTCTCAGGGTCAATTCGTCTGTCTGTTCCGCGGTCCGGGGAGCGCGTCACCATGAGTGGCCCCGGCCGCATAGCCTTCTACGAAGACTTCCTCCTTGGGGATCTTCGGTTTCCTCTGCATCCCTTCTTCTTTTCTTTTCTCAGCCATTTCCGGCTTGTCCCAGCCCAGCTGGCTCCCAATGCCATCCGGGTCATCTTCTCTTTTATAGTTTTTTGTCACTTCCACGGGTTCGTTGCCCGTTTCTCCCTCTTCAGGGCCATGTTCACCCTGAAGAAGTGCTCCACCGATGACGGCTGGTGGTATATTTCGCCCCGGCCCAGGTGTCTCCGGTTCGACATCCCTTCCTCGGTCAAGGGCTGGAAGAGCCGGTTTTTCTTTGCCTCAGTCGAAGATGTCGACTGGGCCTGGAGTGAACCGGACCGGTCTCCGAACCGGAACTCTCGGGTTGAGTCGGCGGACCAGGAGGCCTACTCCCAGCTCCTGAGCGACGTGGTCCCGGCACTCGATGTTCTGCTTTCAGAGCAGAATCTTTTTGAGGCCGGGATCTGTCCCATCCGCGAGACGGGTGAGATTCGGCCCTACTTTGACTCCTGCCCTCTTTTTCTTCATGACCGAGCCAGCTGACCTTCTGTTCTTTTGTATTGCAGGAATGAAGTTTTCACTGGAGAGCCTCCTGGAGGGCGCAGCCCAGAGGGATGTACCCGAAATAGAAGAGCCCGTGGCCAAGAGGGCTCGTACCGAGGCTGGCCGGGAGATCGCGCCGACGACCGCACCCAGCCCGATGGCCGCCGCTCCCCCGCCCAGGTTGCCTCGGGGCGGGGCCGCTGATGTCTCGGCCGCCCGACCTGTTGGCGCCGCTGTTGAGGGGGCTCCACCGCCCGAAGCTCCGTCCCGCGCCGGTCCCGTCGTCGCTGCTGCCTCGACGGCGCAGCCTGTGGCCACCGCCGGCCCGTCGACCGTGGCCCCAGCTGAGGGGGCAGCCGCCACAGGAGCCGGCCTAACAGCTCCGCCACCGGTGATCACCCACCGGTGCTCGGTCATCCGCGACAAAGGACTCGCGGAAAAGATCATGGAGTATGCCTCCACCGCCCGGGACCGCCGAGCTCGGGGCGGCCGGGATTATGCGGATGCCTTGCTCGGGATTCTCCCGCAGCTCTTCACGGTAAGCCCGAGCGCCTTTTTCTCTCTTTTTTTTTTTTTTTTTTTTTTTTTGGGACCTAGTCTCCTTTTCTCCTGACCTGGTTTGTTCTTGCAAGTAAGGTTATGATACCCTATTTATAAAAGAATATCATAAAGAAGGCATTTCATCATTCAAATATATATTTAATGCCTGCAGTTTATCTTTTCGTTAAAAATTTTGAATAATAAAATTGCCCTTCCATTTATACATCCCGTGACCAAAATTAAGAATATGATGTCATAATCATGTTCACATGATGTTATAAGGTCGACATATATTTTTGTGACAAAAAAAATAAAAATATTTTAATGATAAAAATAAAAAAATGAGTTTTTATATAATTTGATGGTGTATTTTTTTGCCCCATTCTTGGTGTACAAAGATTTTTTTTTTATTTTTATGTTGTGTTTCTCTATGGAGTTTCCAAAGTCTTCTCAACGGGTTTTTTTAAAATAATATTTTTTAAAAATAAAAGATCGAGGGCCGGATCCTAGTGGCCGGACCGGCGATCGGATTGGTAGTAGGATTGAGAACCGAATAGGTGGCAGGATCGACAGTCGGACCGGTGGCCAAACCTTGGCGACCGGACAGGTGGCAGGATCGGCGGCTAGACCCTAGCGACCACCGGATCGACGGCCAAACTAGTGGCCGAACCTTAGTGACTGGATAGACGATTGAACTGGTGGCCGGACTCTAGCGACTGGACCAGCGGTCGGACCGGTGACAGGACTGGGGGTCGGACCAGTGGCAGGATCGATAATAGGATTGATGATTGGACCCTAGCGGTCAGACCGGCGGTCGGACAGGTGGCAGGACCGATGATCGAACCAGTGACGGACCCTGGCAACCGAACTGGTTATCGAACCGGTGGCCAGAGCCAGACCAATTGTTGGATCGATGGTCGGATCGATGACAATCACCAATTCGGCCATCGATCCGATCGCCACTCCAATTGTCAGTCTAGCTCTTGATCTGACAGGCAATATGGCTGCCATGATGGTGTCTATCCGTTCGTTAGTCTGGCCACCCATCCAGTTGTGCTACGTCAACGGTACTTGACGCAACACCACCATCGCCATGTTTGGTATACGTACATCAATAAATATACTATATTATAATATATAATATATAATTTAATATATTATAATATATTTATTATATTTTAGAATATAAAATATTTATTATAATATAAAATATATCATAATATATTATTATAATATTATGTTATTATTTTTATTTATTTTTAAATTTTTAAAAAACTTTTATTAAATTTTTTAAAAATATATTTTTTATTAAACTTTGATGCAGGAAATGATTTATGTAAAAAAATTACGGGTTGATTTCAATATGAAATCGCAGTTACAATCCATAATTTCTCATTAATCTTTTTTTAAAAAAATTAATAATTTTAAAAATTTTTTATTAATTTTTTATATTTTTTATTAAATCTTAATAAAAAAATTATTTGATGAAATCATGGATTTTATCCATGATTTCGTTGAAATCACGAATACAAATTATGATTTCTCATTAATTATTTTTTAAAAATTTATTAATTTTAAATTTTTTATTAATTTTAAGTTTTTTATTAATTATTATATTTTTATTAATATTTAAGATTATTTAGTGAAATCGTGGATTATAGGCTTGTTTTTGATGAAATTATATGGGTACAATCCGTAAATATTTTTTTAATGATATCTATTTTCATAAATATGAATAGAAATATCATAATTTTATAAATATTTTTAAATATATATTATTTAAAAAATCCTTTATTTCTGACACTGTCACGGGTTTTTGTGTCCGAAAACACTCACCGGTGACAACAGTGAGATGGTCGTCTTTTCCTTACACAGTGCGGCCCCACGTCCCCCTCTTGATGAAAAATCAAGCTCTGATGGTGCGGAGCCATGTCCCCACCTCCCCAGGTAGGCGAGGAGGCCGGGACGGGTGCCAGGCCAAGTTTATTATATTACCGATAGATCTCGGAATCAAAAACAAAGAATATCGGAAGGGACGAGGCAGGGTGAGGAAAGAGATTGATAGGATTGGAAGCAGACATGAATACAATTTCTAAGGAGCGCCCGCGGGAGGTAGCCAGTTGAGTTCTATATTCCCACAATCCCACTCTTGCTATAATACCTCTGAGTACATCTTGTGTGTGTGAGTTCTGATTTGGTGTTCTTTTAGTTTAATAAAATATGCCTGGTGATGTTCTTACAACTTAAACTGGATTCTTACTTTTGATCCGCTGAATTGTACAAAATAACTTACTTAATCATTTATTTTTTAGTAAAAATAGATTTACCTTATTTGTAAAATGATATATATTTAACTTTTTTTTGGTAAAAATATATTTAATCATTCTTGATATATATATTTTTACTTGAGTCTAGGCAGGAAATAAGCAATAAACTTGAGTTAAAGCTCAATATATATTTATTGAATGTCTAATACAATATAAAAAATATATTTGTTTCGATTATCACCTGCTCTCATGTTGAGATCCATAAATAAAATTATATAGTATAGGATGAAAAAAATCATTAAGAATAGAGTTAGACAAACTTACCTTTTTGAGACCAAAACATAAGTAATCTAGGCATTTGGATTATTTTACGTGCGTAAATTCATCAACACCAAGCCGGTAGGTTGTGTGAAAACACCAAAAAGGTTCACATCTTTTAAGTGCTCGAATGCGCGCCATGTTTCAGCAAAACAATGATGGAGGATCGTTTTGAGCATTGAAAACCTCTTAACAGGTCATTTTCTTTGTATTTTGAACCGTGGAATGGAAAAAATGCGCACACACAGAGACAGAGAGAGACACATATTCTTGTTGAACCTGTACGTTGGAACTTTGGAAGAGAGTTTCCCCTCTTTTCTAAGGTTAAGAGGGAAGAGGTAGCATTGTTGGAGGATGATGTCCGAGTAACGATGGCCAGTAGAGCTTGGATCTGAAAAAGGAAGAGCCAGAGGTATAGGTCGATGTCGGAACAGCAGCAGCTAGCGAGAGACGATGCCGAAGTCACGGATGGCCGGACAGGAGGAGGGGTGATGCAGTGATACCGGAGACCGGACCACCTGTGATGGACAGATGGGGAGAACATGGTCGGCAATGGATGCCGATGACCGATCTGAACTGGAGAGGGGCTAAGGGAGGAGGCGTTGGCCGTCGAGGGGGCACCGGGGAGGATTTCTAGATTTGGGGATTTAATCGAAGACTCGAATGGGGGCAGCGAGGGATGAGGGTTTTAAATTAAAAACAATGACTTAAATAAATTATTGCAACCGGTTTTTTGGTTGCAATAAATAAAAAAATTAAAATATATTTTAAAATTAAATTCGTAACCAGAAATTTTCAAGAATTTTTTTTAAAAAAATTATTTTTTTGCAACCGAGTTTTCGGTTGCAAAATTCTAAAAAAATTAAAATTTATTTTAAATAAAATTTTACAACCAAAAATTTGGTTGCAAAGTTAAAAAATAAACTTTAAAAATATTTTTAAATGATATATTCAGTTTCGATAGATTTTAAATTTTTTTAAAATTGATTTTTGTTATTTAAAAAAATAATCAGTTTTTGCAACCGATATATCGGTTGCTAATTTATATAATTTATATATTACTAAATAATTTATTTTTAAATTAAAAAATTAGTCTCAAAATCGATAATAAATTATATCAGAAAATATCGGTTGCAAAATCGGTTGAAAAATGAAAATCTTACCACTGTATTTATAACCGATTTAAATCGATTACAAAATTATTAAAAAAATAAATCGTTGTAAAATCGATCATAAAATAAATCATAAATATAATAAAAAATTAACTATAAAATTGATTAATAAAATATTATTATTATTATTATTTATAGTGGAAGAGACGAGGTGCCCAGTACTAAAAAGTTTCGAGGCCACGCAAGTTCCATCAAGACCGGCTCGTAACACATCTTCTGCCAGCAGCACAACTGACGAGACGTCCTGGATCAATAAAATAAGGAGAAATATATAAACGGGTATTTAATTGCCGGTCCCCTATTTGACCCGAAACCAACGGAAAATCCCTGTTGACTAATATTGTAACTTCCGGTCCCAGAGAACCCCTGAAAAACGTACGACAGTGTATTTGGCGGGAAGCTAAGCAAGGGAAATATCGAAAATGCCCTTTCTTTTGAAGTGTTCATTGAAATGTGTCGTTTCCTCTATTTTTTTTGGTACATTTCATTGGCTAAACTCTCTCCCTCAAAGCTTTGATTCCACACGGAAATCCATTTCGATTTCTCCTTCCGATATCGAAGTTTGTTCGATGTCATTGACTTGAACTCTATCAACTGGAAAGGAAGCAAAGTCCAATCTCTGTTCAGTAATCCATTCACTATTCGAACAGAGGCTGTCATAAAATCTCATTTTGGCCTTCCATAATTCCATATCACTTGGAATTATATTAGATGTATAGATAGTTTTATTACTCACAAAAATGTATTTATAAAAATCATTATTTAGTCATGAATGTTTTTTTTACTTTGCTGACCTTCGTTTAGGAGTTCTTCTTGCTTCAAAAGTGACACCATTTTATTCGTCATTGGAAATCTCGAAGGTCTGAAAAAAATTATCTTCTTCAGTATTATGTCTTGATAGGTTATTCATGACATATTAGTTGGATTTCAAGAAACTGATAGATGTTTATGAAAGGCTTCATCTACCTTAGTAGTAGTCATGGATTGTAAAAATAATGGAAATGATAATTTCATGGCCATTTGCAGTTATGGTGGCGAGGGCCACATAATTTCAATATCACATGATTCAACCCTGAATTACATTTTCAGTGAAATAGTGGAGAGATGTACAGTATCATTACAACTTGGAATACACCCAACAATATCTATTACTGATTACAAGATCTAAAATAAAACAAAAAGTAATAACATGTCAGTAATCTCCTCCTATACATTGTAATGAGGTCAATCATTATCGGAGGAAGATCCATCGATATCTACTGGCTTTGAAGTTGAAGTTGATTTCTTCTTTTTGGAAGATGCTCTCGCCCTCTATCTGGATGAACCTGTCTGGGTTTCTGATGCCCATTTGGAAGACAATCGAACTGGTTCAACTGTCGTCTGTGCTGGAGGTCAGGTGAAGATAGGTGACGGCTGTGGGCCAATAGACTGTCGGGGCCTGCCAAAAAGGGGCTGATCGATGCGAGCGACCAATGATTGTAACTGATGCTGCATAGCAACAAAATATATATCAAAGCTGTCATGCCGCTTCTCCACATCATTAGCGAATAACCCGAGGATTCCACAAGCATTTTGTATCATACCTCGGAGTCTCCCTCCCTCAGATGCCAAGTCTGTAAGTGAGGTAGGGGCTTCCCCTGCATCTCCCTGACCTGAATGCCTTGAATGACCTATGGATGACCCTTCTACTGATATTCTTTCATTCATTAAGGTCACAGCTCTCTCAATATCAAATAATCTCATCTTGATTTGAAGCTATCTTCCTGAAAATCTATGCACATCGGTTGATAATTCCTTCAATTTCTCCAACACATCTGAAACCAACTGAAGCAAGATCGAAGAATGTGGAACAATAGCTGTCAAATCTGAGGGTGGAACATAAGATGGGTATTGATGACCAATAAAAGTAGATGATTGAATCTGCCTTGCAACCTCTCAAGCAATGGCAGATATCTGATCGGGATGAAGCTCAATGTGACTTACTTGATTAGTAGGAGGTACATGTAGAGCTGGAACATCTAAATGAATTTCCTGTTGATGCTATCTGTCAGACTGTCTATCAAAATTGTCAGGTATCTCAAAAGTAGTACCAACATCTCCGCTTGTTGGTACTGGCTCCTCATCCGCTACAACATCTGGATGAGGTTCAGAAGGTCCTTCCTCCTCTGCTGCCCCCTCCTCCCCACCATCTCTGGGCCTCAATCCCCTGAATCTTATCCAACGATCGTTTACTTTATTATATCCCATCCTATGGAGTGAATGTTCATTATAAATATCTGTATGTCCAAGTTTGCATGATGACTCACCCCTCAATCTTATTCCTACCATTCTAAAAACATGGGTGAGTGCCATTCCATAAGGCATTGCGGCTTTCCTCTTCATTACGGCATCCTTCATAGCAAATATAATCAATTCAGTTAGATTAATGGGGATTTCCTTAAGTATGTGATACATGACCACTATGTCTCGATTGATCACTAAATCAAATCTTCCACTCCTAGGAAGAAGGATTTTTGAGACAATGTGATGTAACAGTCTTTTCTCCACATCAAAATTCCTAGCCTCAACTTTCTGCACTTCTTCTTCATCATCCCTGTCCAATAGATAATTCAGTTTATCAGTTCTCCCATCAGGAGAATCCTCCAGAACACCATCTACTGGAACCCTAAGTGCTTGTCCTAAGATATCTTCAGTTAAATGTATTTCAGTTCCTTTGACTGTTGATGTTACTGATGTTTTCTCAAAATATTCATTTTGATAAAATTCCTTAACCAATTGCATATATACAGGAACCTTTGTTTTACAATAGAATTCCCACCCTTGCATTTTAATTCTTTTTCCAATTATAAATCCTTCTCTATCCAAAAAGTTGAAGTATATAACCCTTCCCACATCAACTTGTCATCCAAGAAAGGAAATCTTGCCTGGAGTTGTAGGAGTTGAACCCATTTCTGGTTGGGTAGACACTACGCGGCTAGTTCCACCACAGGAGGCCCTTTGATGCTTTTGTGTCCGCAACTTGGGGGCCATGCTTGATGATTTGTTGTTGAAAGCTAACGATTTTGGTGTAGAATATATGAAACAATGGGTTTGATTTGGAAGAAAATGGATGGTGGTTGGATTTCAAAGAAATGTAGAAAATTAGGGCATCTAGGTTGCTTCACAAACGTCCGAATGGAATGTTTGACGAAAAGGAGTTCAGAATAGAGGGATTCCAATCTATTTAAACTAGTTGGGAGGATAGATTTTGTTTAAATGTGAGAGCATGAGTCGGTTATGGAAGGGAGAACGGTGTGAGAAAGGGATTGAAGTGGGTTGTTTTTGGTTTAACACGGATTAATTTTTGAACTTCTTTGTGAACTAAATTATCAAAAATAATTGTTTAATGCTGTCATAATTTTTTGCAGTTTTTTACATCAATTGTTGACAACATTGTCAACAAGTTATCCGATTTTTTCTTTTTTCCTTCCGGACGTGGTTCACTTTTATTGACAATTTTGTCGTCAAATTCCAATTCTTATCTATTTTTTTGTCAATTGGATCAAGGTTGTCGATAACTTTGTCGATAAATCTGCATGAAATGGATAATTTTAAATTAACTTTTAATAGTTTGTCGACAAATTTGTCAACAATTTTTCATTATATTTTTATTATGTTTCTAGATAGCTGCAGAGTTGTCGACAATGCTGTCGACAACTTTGATTAAATTTTCTATTTTTATGTTACGTTTCTGCTTGCTTGTCAACAACATTGTCGACAAATATTTGGACAACATTGCATTTCAAATTAATTAATTTAAAAATAGTGTAATTGTGTTGTCAGCAACTTTATCGACAACTTTGCATTTCAATTCTGTATTTGATATCAGAGTTGGTTTGTGTACACAGTTATTCAACGTGCTATACACAGTTATTAAGAATGGTGTACACAGATATTCAAAGTGATGTATACAGTTATTCAGAGCTTTATACACAGTTATTCAAAGTGGTGTACACAGTTATTCAGAGTTGTGTACACAGTTATTCAGAAGTGTGTACATAGTTAACTTTAAAAGTGTGTACACAGTTATTCAAAGTGGTGTACACAGTTATTCAGAATGGTGTACACAGTTATTCAGAGTTTTGTAAACAGTTATTCAGAGTGCTGTACATAGTTATTCAGAGTGGTGTACACAGTTATTCAGAGTGCTGTACACAATTATTCAGAGTGGTGTACACAGTTATTCAGAATGGTGTACACAGTTATTCAGAGTGGTGTACACAGTTATTCAGAAGTGTGTACACAGTTAACTTTAGAGGTGCTGTACATAGTTATTCAGAATGGTGTACATAGTTATTCAGAGTGGTGTACACAGTTATTCAGAATGGTGTACACAGTTATTTAGAATGGTGTACACAGTTATTTAGAATGGTGTACACAGTTAACTGTAGAAGTGTTGTATACAATTATTCAGAGTGGTGTATACAGATATTCAAAGTGGTGTACACAGTTATTCAGAGCTGTATACACAGTTATTCAAAGTGGTGTACACAGTTATTCAAAGTTGTGTACACACTTATTCAGAAGTGTGTACACAGTTAACTTTAGAAGTATGTACACAGTTATTCAAAGTGGTGTACATAGTAATTCAGAATGGTGTATACAGTTAACTGTAGAAGTGCTGTACATAGTTATTCAGAGTGGTGCACACAGATATTCAGAGTGGTGTACACAGTTATTCAGAGTTGTGTATACAGTTATTCAAAATGGTGTACACAGTTATTCAGAGTTGTGTACACAGTTATTCAAAAGTATGTACACAGTTAACTTTAGAAGTGTATACACAATTATTCAAAGTGGTGTACACAGTTATTCAGAATGGTGTACACAGTTATTCAGTATTGTGTATGCAGTTATTCAGAGTGGTGTATACAGTTATTCAGAGTTGTGTACACAGTTATTCAGAAGTGTGTACAGTTAACTTTAGAAGTGTGTACACAGTTATTCAAAGTGGTGTACACAATTATTCAGAATGGTGTACACAGTTATTCAAAATGGTGTACACAGTTATTCAGAATGGTGTACACAATTAACTGTAGAAGTACTATACATAGTTATTTAGAATGGTGTACACAGTTATTCAAAGTGGTGTACATAGTTATTCAGAAGTGTGTACGCAGTTAACTTTAGAAGTGTGTACACAGTTAACTTGAGAAGTATGTACACAGTTATTCAGAGTTGTGTGCACAGTTATTCAGAGTGGTGTACACAGTTAACTTTAGAAGTGTGTACACAGTTATTCAGAGTAGTGTGCACAGTTATTCAGAGTGGTATACACAGTTATTCAGAGTGGTGTACACAGTTATTTAAAATGGAGTACACAGTTATTCAGAGTAGTGTACACAGTTATTCAGAATGGTGTACATAGTTATTTAGAGTGGTGTACACAGTTATTCAGAGTGGTGTACACAGTTATTCAGAATGGTATACACAGTTATTCAGAATGGTGTACACAGTTAACTGTAGAAGTGTGTATACAGTTATTCAGAGTGGTGTACACAGTTATTCAGAGTAGTGTACACAGTTATTCAGAATGGTGTACATAGTTATTCAGAGTGGTATACACAGTTATTCAGAGTGGTGTACACAGTTATTCAGAATGGTGTACACAGTTATTTAGAATGGTGTACACAGTTAACTGTAGAAGTGCTGTATACAGTTATTCAGAGTGATGTACACAGTTATTCAGAAGTGTGTACATAGTTAACTTTAGAAGTGTGTACACAGTTATTCAGAGTGGTGTACACAATTATTCAGAGTTGTGTATACAGTTATTCAGAAGTGTGTACACAGTTAACTTTAGAAGTGTGTACACAGTTATTCAAAGTGGTGTACATAGTTATTCAGAGTGGTGAACATAGTTATTCAGAGTGGTATACATAGTTATTCAGAATGGTGTACATAGTTATTCAGAGTGGTGTACACAGTTATTCAGAGTGGTGTACACAGTTATTCAGAATAGTGTACACATTTATTCAGAATGGTGTACATAATTAACTATAGAAGTGATGTACACAGTTATTCAGAGTGGTGTACATAGTTATTCAGAGTGGTGTACATAGTTATTCAGAGTGGTGTACACAGTTATTCAGAAGTGTGTACACAATTAACTTTAGAAGTATGTACATAGTTATTCAGAGTGGTGTATACAGTTATTCAAAGTTGTGTACACAGTTATTCGGAAGTGTGTACACAGTTAACTTTAGAAGTGTGTACACAGTTATTTAGAGTGGTGTACACAGTTATTCAGAGTGGTGTACACAGTTATTCAGAGTGGTGTACACAGTTATTCAGAGTGGTATACACTGTTAACTGTAGAAGTGCTGTACACAGTTATTCAGAGTGGTGTACACAGTTATTCAGAGTTGTATACACAGTTATTCAGAAGTGTGTACACAGTTAACTTTAGAAGTATGTACACAGTTATTCAGAGTTGTGTACACCGTTCTTCAGAAGTGTGTACACAGTTAACTTTAGAAATGTGTACACAGTTATTCAAAGTGGTCTACATAGTTATTCATAATGGTGTACACAATTATTTAGAATGGTGTACACAGTTATTCAGAGTGGTGTACACAGTTATTCAGACGTTTATACACAATAAACCTGATAAGTGTGTACACAGTTATTCAGAAAGGTGTGATTTGTCGACAACGTTGTCGACAACCATAATACATTGTCGACAATTGTGTCGATAAGTCGTACAATTAATGCAAAAAAAACAGAAGATGAAATGTATGTTGTCGACAAATTTATCGACAATAAAATAGAAGATCAATTATATGTTTTCGACAACGTTGTTGACAAAAATACAGTAATATAGGCAAAAAATAGAATATTCTTGAGAAATTGTCGATACAATTGTCGACAAACATGAACTCTGATACGACATGTCGACAACATTGTCAATAAAAGGATTGGCACAAGCTCTGAAACTGTATGGCAGCTCTGAGATTGTCGACAAAGTTGTCGACAAATAAAAAAAATCAATTCTTCCTGAAATTATGTTATCTTTAAAAATATTTCCTTAAAAATCATATATGTGAAAATTATAAAGGCTAGTAAATAATGAAAAAGGAAAGATGCTAAAAAATATGTATATCTATGCTTCAAATTGGAGAAATTTCATGGAGAATACAGAGTGTTGGCAATTTTGAATATTTCAATGTAGTTTGACATCATTTCAGAAACATTCAAATGACCCTTTACATATCAATTAAAAAATTATTTATGAAAAAATACACAATGTTGCGAAGAAAAAAAAGGTATACATAATAATCATTAAGAACAAAATTCCTTTAATTTAAATCTCCAAATAGTCTTTACAAATTCTCTATCCTTAACTTTCATATACAAATGCATCCTTTACATCACAAAATTTTTTCTACAACAACGATGCCCCTACATTGTCAACTTATATATCATCTTTTCCATGCAATAAAAAAAATTATTGGTATGTCGCACAATAGTGATGTAACAAAATATTCTCCACTATCTACCTCCTATGCAAGGATGATTCGTTGAACACTTCATTGAAATGTGTTGATTCATGTCTACATAGATGCTCTGAAAATAGTAGCATATATATTCCACAATCAACTGTATCATGCCTCTGTTGTAGACAGTCTCTTACATCTTCTACTTTAACTGAACAGATGGTTACCCCAAATTGTTCTTCAAGCCAAAATTGAACAAATATTGCCTAAATGATAAATTACGAATTATCACAAAATCCAACTTATTGATTGTTTAACAAAATGGAAAGCAAAAACATCAAATAATTAATGCTTACATATTTTTCAGTTTATTATGATACTTTAATACTTCATAAAGAGTTGTAGCAGTAAAATCGGTGCTCAATCAAATCCAGAACAAGTAGATACCAATGCCATCTTGTGTTCATTGGCATAAAGAGGTACCTACGATGATGCAAATCACTCAAGCAAATATTCTCCATCCATTTATTAATGCTCGAAGAAGCCGAAAACAGAATCTCTTTCATCACATCTAACGTCACCTCACCGACCGACGACAGACGTTCAAGTACATCACTCTACATTCAATAAAAGAAAAGATGAAGATAAGTAAATAACATCATAAACCAAGTAAAGGATCTATGTTACTATAAACGTAGTGTATACCTATATCTCACACCGTAAAAATAAACAGCGGTTCTTCAAAGAATGCCTGTCCTCTAAATGTGTAAGCTCCAATATGCATAAGTAAACATTAATGACCTATATTATTAATAATATATATATATATAACCAAAAAGGCAACATAATTTCTCAGCTTGAACAACCAACAACCATAGACAGTTAAATATTACATACATCACTCCATACTGGACCATCTTTAAGTACTTGATCTAATGCAGTAGAGGTACAAGAAAGTTTTGTAGAATCGGGATCCTCCCAAATAGTATCACTGCATATATTCGACCAATGATTATTAATAAAGTTATTCTCATACGTATACTTATTCCAATAACTTACTAAATTTGATCCTCTCTTTGAAAGAATTGAATTACTGCTTCCATGTATGATGGGAGTATACTTCTGCCCTTCTCAATATTAATCCCTCTTGCTCCCGTTACTTTTGTCAAATTAACAATCATTGAACTTGAAATATCTATTTTTCGATAAGAGGCTCAATTTTGCTAAAATTTAATTCAATACATTAATATATTTGAAGTACATAGGATATAAGGTTACATAATGTCAAACAAATGTAAAAATTCACACAAAAAAAATTGTCTAAACCTCTCTAATAGGAGATGAAGCATATTCTTCTTCAACTTCTTCCGGCTTCTCCACATTTGCAGATGATACAAGCTCCGAATGTGTACAATGAGCCTGGAGATCATACTGGATAGTAGGCAATGCTTCAGCTCCTTCACCCATCTCCTACTCCTTTTTCTTTCGAGCACATTTATAGGTTCTTTGATCTTTTACCATGACCTTGGCTTTCTCAGTGGGCTTTCTAATACGAGGTCCCATTTTTACTCTCTTGCATAAAGATGACACATGTTTTGAAGTAGAACCTTCCTTATCACATGAAACATCGTCCACCAAGGTGGCCTAGCAACAACAAAAATCTTACTTAAGTAACACTTCATATTTAACTATGAAAACCAAATCCTTCACAATAAACTGAGATACCTGAACATCTTCTTGAACAAACTTGATACCAGGGTCTCCAACAAATGGTGAGCTCTCTTCACCTGCAACTTGGAGCTCGGTGCCCACCTAATATTGAAGGATATTAATATTAGAACTGAAATTAAGTGAATGGAATTTATATTAAAATCTATATCTTCATAATCACCTTAGAGGGGAATGTATATCTGCCAGCACTGTCATCAGGCATCATTAAACCATTATCGCGTAGTATCTTCTCAATGCACGATACCTTCCTACCCAGCGAACATAATCGTGCATCATCTCCACATACATCATTAGCAGGTTGAGTGTCCTCTATGCGAATACCATGATAGAGAAGTGACCTCTCAACTATTGTTATTGTTCCTTCTAAATCACTAAATGAAACCTTTTTATGCTCGCTACATGATGGAACCTGAGATATTATACAGCATTGTAAGCATATTAGGGACTAAGCTTTATATATGAAGTACATGTCGTATTAAACATTACACTTCAATTAACTGTTTTAAATAGAAGTTTACAACTAATTATATAACTGCATCCATATAAAGTAAAATATCAAAGTGCAAAAACTTTAATATGGGCCTGTGGTCTCACCTCTATCGGAACGTGCCGTTCTAACCTTCCTTCAAAGAGATGGTTCAACTCATCTTCAATTGCTTGTAATACATCGACTACCTAACAAGAACAACAAATATAAGTTACAGATTATATTACAAAATTTCAAATATTATATACAAAAAAATTATACCTCCGAATTCTTTAAATTCTTCATGACTTTAATTATTGAGTCGACCTTACGGGAAAATGGGGCATTACTCCAATGGAACAAACGGGGATATGTAAATGCTGGCCTGTGCTTTCCCACAAGACTATTCGAATTTTCAACAGCCCATGCCTAAAAAAAAAAAAGATAATTGAAATAATTACATTGTACAAAAATTAAGTCTAAATAAATTATACTGCAACTAAAGATAAGCTTACCACCAACGCAACCATGCAACCATCCATATAGCCAGCGGAACCTACGCCGCTCATGTTCCTCATCCGGACACTATATGCTAGTCCCGAAATTTGCTGGCGAATGAAAGAATAAACAGCATAACCCCAATTATATCTAGCTATACTATCTAGATCATCAATATATAAAAACAAATCCTTAGGAATGATATAGTGTGCAGTTGGGAAGAAGATTGTTACAAAAAGAAAAACTATCCATAACTTAGTAAAGTCTACCACATCATCCAATCCACTCTTTCCAACAAGAGACACCAATTTATTTTTTATTAAATCCTGAGTTGCTTTTTTATGGTCCCCATCAAAAAAACGATTCAGAATGTCTAACTCGATAATCCCCTCCCTATAAAAAAGAACCTCATCACCCGTTGCATTCAGTCCAAGGACAAGGGCAATGTTGGATCCTACAAATGGAACTAGAATTTTACCAAACATAAAACCCTTGCCCTCATCGTCCCAAAATGATAAAAGTCCATCTAACAACGGTGTGCTCTGCTTGATGTATGGCAGCTCAAGCAAATGCCCAAATGGAGTATCATTTATTCTTTGCCTTTGATCGCCAGACATCAACTTAATTAGATCTTCTGCAACCGTGTAGTTACGAAAGTAGCATCTCCCATTTATCATAGTGCTCGACGTAATGACCACTTCTTTTCCTTTCTTTCTTGGCGCCATTACAAAACTACATCGCAAATAAAATTTTAAAAAAATTATTATAATTTACAAATATTATGCTCTTATCATAAAGACATAACAACACAATCTATCACACATTTCTCTATTGATGAATGAACATTACTTGTTATCAATATAACAGACTATATTAATTAATATTATATAAGAACAATCATACAAAAACAGATTTAGGAAATATATTTTCAACTATGATAAACATGACTTCCCAAGGTTGAATGATATATATATTTGATAGATTACTTTTTCTATATCATTGACCATATTACATGTTTTTGTTACAAAACCATCAAACCATGAAGTTGCATCTAAATACTGCTCAAATCAACTTTTCATTGATGTTTAATTAATCCCAAATCAGAGCACTATGATTTGACCACACTTGATATCTTTTCAAATATCTGACATTTTCTTTCTCCTTCCTACTACATTAAAAAAAATGACCTGCATTACATTTTTTTCTATACTAACTTTTAAGTAGAATAAGTTTATTGAAAAACAATGATCTAATCTTCTTTTACCTGTGTTATCTATCTTCAGAAATGTTCTGTCCAAATAATTCAATTCACTTATTTCGAATTTTATGGACTGAATGTATGATCTAAAGCCATCATGCTATTACATTAAACTATTTTAAATGCAACGTAAGGAGGAGAAGAGTGCACTACTCACATAGGGAAAAATGCTTATGCTAGACAAGATGGGCCGAAGGAGAACACCGAATCCGAAAATGAGAGAGAAGATTGTTGAATGGCGGAGCCTTCAAAATAATTACCCCACAAAGTTTAGCAGACTGAAAAATTATTCCTGCCAACAATAGACCATGGGAAATAGAGTAAGTAACAACTCTGGCAACGATAATGGGTAAGACAGTCACGAAAAACCCTCGCAACAAAAAAAATGGTGTCGAACATTATGTGGAGAAGGAATCTTACCGTGATGAGAGGGAATCGGATGGGAATGGAGACTTATGGACGGAAAGGTTGATTACGATCGGAAATGAAGGTTTAATCAGAGAAAAGAAATTCTTGCAGTTCTTCAGTGGCAGAGACGAAGCACTTGCAATTCTTCCGTGGGAAGAGGAAAGGGAACACCGATGGGATATTTATAAAGGATAAAATTATCCAAAATTTGGACTAAAAGTTAAGTCATGTCTGTTCTGGACCGGGAGTTAAAAAAAGGGTCAACAGAGATTCCAAGTAGACTTGCGGTCAAAAATTGGACCGCTAGTTAAAATCCCCAAATATAAATTCAGCACGCCCAGTGGACCAACCTGGCAACCCATGCACCATCTTGAGGTTCCACGGCACATCCGGAAGCTGGATCCCGAAGCCTACAAACCATTTGTTGCTTACTTGGGACCTCTTCACCAATGCACCCCGTATTACAATTCAGTCATGCAGGACCACAAGTGGCGGTGTGCATGGCACCTTCTATCCCGTCATGGAAGTCAAGAACATGCAAGTCAATTGTTGGACAAGTGCTTGCTGGAGTTGAAGAAACAGGATGACAAGGTCCGGAGCTGCTACTCTAAGGAACTCTCTATGGATGCCCAAGAATTGGCATTGATTATGTTTCTTGATGGGTGCTTCATCATTTATCTCATGCTAAAAGTGTGTGCAGGGAAGGAATCGTTGGAGGAGGAGAGGAGAAGAGAAGGCAAAAGAGTAAAAGGAGGATGACGTGGTAGGAAAGCTGGAAGACGACATAACCGAGGGGGATGAGGGCAAGAATGGAAGAGAGACAAAAGAGGAGACCAAGGAGGAAGAGGAAACAATAAAGAAAGAGGAGGAGGACGTGGTAGGAAGGTTGGAAGACGAAATAACTGAGAAGGATGAGGGCAAACAAGGGAGAGAGTGTAAGAATGAGATAAGGGAAGAGGAGGTGGTTTTAAATATCAAAGAGGAGGAGAAACAGCCCGAGGACCCAACCGTGGCAGGGCTATTCACTCTTAATTTAGTGGTACATGATCTGTTGAAGCTTCAGAACCAAATTCCTTTCTTCATCATCTAATTGATATTCGATCTGCTCAAACCATGTGTGGTTGAAAAGATTGATCTTGTCGACCTTGCCCTTCAATTCTTCAAAGGCATACAACCCGAGGAATCCAAATCTTTCAAGAAAAAGAAGTAAAAGTCTCCCGGTGAATACCATCATCTGCTCCATCTATTTTATATATCTCGGATCCCTTCAGAAAAGCCAGTAGAGTCTCCATCTGCACGAGGATGTATTTGTAGTGCAGTTGAATGCATAAACTCCAAGGGGAAGAAGGCATAAGCTGCTGGATCGGCAATAGCAGTTCCAGACCCTCCCGGAGAATGACATCGCTGAGCCCACCATCACTCTAGGACAACAACAGTTCCAGACCCTCCTAAACCGCATCGACACCCTTGCTGCCGCGATTCAAAACCTCCAGGACACAGCCAACGACCGGCAGTAGCTGTCTGCAGCGTCTCGCACCAACCACCAGTCTATTGCTGAGGGAAGCCGATGGCGTAAAGTCCCTCAGCCCCATTCCTACAATGTTCCTGAGCCCCGAAGGTCCCAGAGGGTTCACTTGATTGGAAGAGAGTGAGGTCCGCCTCACCCTCCTCCGCTGACTCAGTCCTCGACGGTGGCCAGTACTGCAGCGAGGTCCCGATGGACTACACAAGCAAACTCCAGTGCATGGAGGAGCAGATCGCTGTGCTTGTCAATCGGCAAAAGGCCAACAGGGTGCAGGCATATGACTCTCACCCACCTTTTTCTGCTGAGATCATGGGGGAGCCTATCTCCCGTCCTTCAAGATTCCACGGGTGGACCCCAACGATGGCACCACCAACTCGCTCGATCATCTGGGCACCTACAAGGTCCATATAATGGTGCAGGGCACCTCCGACGCCCTCCATTGCATCGCCTTTCCTACGACCTTTAAGAAACGGCTCGGATGTGGTTCTCCACCATCCAGCCAGCTACGATCCACTCCTTCCCTCAGCGTGAGAAACTCTTTCTCTTCCATTTCAGGACTTGCAATCGGACGCCGAGGAATACCGACTGCCTCTTCCTTGTGCTGCAAAAGGAGGGAAAGACTCTCCGTTTCAACTCAGCAGCCATGGAGATCTCGGATCTGAACGAGGATTTAGCTATATCGGCCTTCAAGAGAGGGCTGTGCTCATCCAGGCTCACATTCTTCCTGGACAAGAAATTTTCGACAAGCTACTCAGAGCTGCTGGCCCGGGCACAGAAGTACACCATGGCAAAAAGCAAGCGACGAGCCGACGCCAGGCTAAAGGGAGGTTGGCTCCCAAGAAGTGAAGCGACAAGGCCTTAAAAGTTTGACCTCTGAGAGATAGCAATAACTCGGCCAGACGCCGCAGTCCCAAGCCGAAAGACTTCCCCAAGAGGTTCGAATCTTATGCGCCCCTCTCCCTTCTGAGGGAGAAAATTTTCATGAAGATTGAGAATGACACCTTCCTGCAAAGGCCACGTCTGATAAGGGGCCCCTCTGCATCTAGAAACAAAGACAAATACTGTTGGTTCCATCTGGACCATGGACACAACACCGAAGATTACCTCAAGCTAAAGGATGCAATTAAAGATCTCATCAGAAGGGGGTACCTGCATAAGTACGTCCGAACCTAGAGAAATCGGGCCAAAACTTCAACCACTAGAGACCCCCCAGAGGAGACAGAGCTTCCCAATCAATGTCCGACCGACAAAAATGTTGGCATGCTGCACCGTCAGTCCAACTAGGGATATGAAAAGGACCAGGACATTGCGAAGAGGTCCAGGAGTTCAAATATAATTAGCTTCTCTGACGAAGACCTCCTAGAATCTCACATTTCGGGGAATGATCCTATAGTTGTGTCGGCAGTGATTGCCAACTATGATGTAAAGGGGATCTTTATTAATAATGGATGCTCCATGGAAGTGTTGTTGTATGATGCCTTTGTCAGAATGAACCTGTCCAGATTAAGGCTGCAAGAATCTTCTATGCCGTTGACAGGCTTCGGGAGAAATTCCATCGAAGTTGAGAGAGAGATAACTCTACCCGTGACCATCGGGACGGAGCCTTTCCAGAAGACTCTCCTCATCAACTTCATGGTCGTACGTACGACCTCAGCTTATAATGCAATTTTGGGCCGACCGGCCCTCAACATGTTCCGGGCCATCATCTCTACCTATCACCTATTGGCGAGATTTTCGACTCGAAACGGGATCGGAGTTATGAGGGGAGACTGCAGGATGGCCAGGCAGTGCTTAACCATTCAAGACAGGCAGTCAGAAGGCCATTCCACTCTAGATCAGCTTGACCCCAGAGCCGAAGCCGACGGCCGTGGCCAACCAGTTGAAAGAATTCTGTTTATTCCACTTCGGAAGGATGATCCAACCAAGGTCCTCCAAATTAGGAGCACTCTTAGTGAGGAAGTCAAGTTGGAACTAATTGGCTTCCTAAGGAATAATGCCGACGTCTTTGCTTGGTCGGCATCGGACATACCAGGCATTCCGTTGGAAGTCATAACTCACCAGCTTAAAGTAGATCCGACCTACAGGCCTATCAGGCAGAAAAAGAGGAGCTTCGCTCCTGAAAGACAGAGAGCAATTGACGAGGAGGTCAAGAAACTCTCTGATGCCAACTTTATCAAAGAGGTCCATTACCCCGACTGGTTGGCAAACATTGTAATGGTGAAGAAAGCCAATGGAAAGTGGAGGATATGCATGGACTACATCAACATCAATAAAGCTTGTCTGAAGGACAGCTTTTCTTTGCCAAAGATTGATCAACTGGTGGATGCCATAACCGGTCATCAGCTTTTGAGCTTCATGGATGCCTTCTCCGGCTACAACCAGATCAGGATGCACCCAAAGGATGAAGAGAAGACAACCTTTGTCACTGACAAAAGGACTGTATTGCTACAAGATGATGCCCTTGGGCTTGAAGAATGCCGGTGTCACTTTCCAAAGGCTGATCAATCGGGTCTTCGAAGGATAACTTGAAAGAAATATAAAGCCGTATGTTGAAGATATGATTATCAAAAGCCTCCGCAAAGCCGACCACATTAAAGACTTGCAGGAATCCTTTGATGCCTTGAGGCGTCATCGGATGAAGCTAAATCCAGTCAAGTGCACCTTTTGGATGACCTTCGAGAAATTCCTTGGCTTCTTGGTCATGCAAAGAGGGATCAAGGTCAACCCTGATAAAATCAAAGCTGTCATTGATATGGGGCATCCGACCAACAAGAACAAGTGCAATAACTTATAGGCCGAATAGCCTCTCTCAGACGCTTCATCTCCCGGTCGGCTAAGAAGTCCCTACCTTTCTTCAAGACCTTGCAGCAGTCGGACTGCTTCCTTTGGACCGACGAGTGTCGGTCGGCCTTCGATGCATTGAAGGCTTATATGAAGAATCCTCCATTGTTGGCTAAGCCGACAGAAGGAGAACCCCTCTACTTGTACCAAGTGGAGCAAGAAGCCTCTTGGATGGACCCTATTTTTGCATTCCTTGTCAAAGGGACTCTACCGGAAGATACGACCGAAGCCAAGCGAGTACGCTAGATGGCTTCAAAGTACATCATCCTCGATGGCACTCTCTACAAACGGTCATTCTCACAGCCATTGCTGAGGTACTTAGGGCCGATTGACGTAGACTGCGCACTCAGAGAAGTGCACGAAGGCATCTGCAGTGACCACCTGGGAGGAAGATCCCTAGCTTACAAAATTATCTGGCAAGGATATTACTGGCCTACCATCCAGAGGGACATGTCGGACATCGTCAGAAAGTGCGATGCATGTCAAAGATATTCCAATATTCAAAGGAGCCTGGCTAGTCAGTTGACTCAACTCACCGCACATTGGTCGTTCGTGCAATGGGGGATGGACATCCTCGGGCCGTTTCCTCCAGCATCCGACCAACGGAAATTATAGATTGTGGCCATTAATTACTTCACCAAATGGGTGGAGCCTGAGCCGCTAGCATAAATTACGAAAGCCAAAGTGGAGAACTTCATCCGGAACTGCATCATCTTCCGGTTCAGCATTTCACAAACGGTCATCACCGACAACGGGAGACAGTTTGACAATCCCAAGTTTCGGGAATTCTGTCAACAATATCACATCTCCCATCGGCTAACATCAGTCGGTCATCCTTAGTCCAACGGAGAAGCCAAAATCATAAATCGGGCGATCCTACATGGATTGAAGACCCGAATAAATGACGCCAAAGAACTGTGGATGAAAGAGCTATCGGAAATTATGTCCCAAAGCCAATCACCTAGGTTGTAGGCGGTTGTGCTCAGTATTGTAATTTATATATGAATTAATATAATTTTAAGTTTGGCAACTCATCACATTATTCATTTCCCTGTAATGAACTCTATTTATGTGATGAAGTCCTTAGGACTGCACTGGCTTTGATATAGAAAGGATATATCGAGTGGTCATTTAAAAGGTTCACTATCAAATGATACATTGTACAGGATGGTAATGTATCAAGTGTAGGTTGTTGTGGTTCACATCGTTTGGTTATCCTCTTGACCAAAGGAGTGTGGTGACACAGATATGATCTGCAAGTAAGATGTCTGACATCTCATTGAACGTGACTCCGTAGAGCTCCTTTCTGCCAAAGGATTGCTCGCGATTGGATATGGGTATATGTATCCCTCCGACCTAAGATCACCATGGTAGCTTGCAAGCAACTCTTTGTACTTTGGTACTGGACTACCTAGATTTCTATTCCGGTGATGAAAGATTTCTGGGTACAGGCAAGTACTTGTGGAGCAGTGGTGGACCAAGATGGAATTGACCTATCCAAATTGTGTTTGGATTAAATGTCTCGCGGTGTTTCAATTTAGCAAATCCTCGACTGGGGGTAGTCCTAATAAGGAGTCACTGGACTTGCAAGGTTAAGACAAGTTGTGGATTGACTCAGTTAAGGTTGGCAGTCTAACCCTTTGTCATCTTAAGCATTGGATGTCAAAGGGATGAATTATACGGTAATCATATACCAGAGGTTTGATATATTGCTCTTGTATATTCGACCTATCCGGATATCGGGACCCATTGCTAGATGGTATCTTGTGCTGGTACTGGAAGTGTTCCAATGCTACCGTTAAGGTTCGAACCTATGAGGTCACATGCCATAGAGGATTTCTTCCTGATCCGGGAGCCGATCAACGATTAGGAATTATTTCGGTATTAAAGTCAAACAGATTGATTGAGCACACATTAGATTTTTTCTGGTCAACCTGGTCTGATTTGGATCAACCATGATTGGTTTAGATCAACTAAGAATTATTTCTGGTAGACCAGGACTGGACCCAATTTTTCTTACTGATCGGGTTTGGTCGGATAGAGATTTTGGCTAAACCGGTTTTTTGGTTTTTTGTTTGAATCAGTTTTATCATGGTCGCGTTTTACACGGTGATTTCTCCCGCTCGGCTTCCCTTCCTCTCAGTCACTTGTTTTCACGGAGTTCTCTTCCAGCGAGTTCCCAGGATTCTCATCCGTGAGTATATTCAAATCAGTTTGTACTTCTCACGGTGTTTTAAATGGTTCACGTATTTTCTCCCAGATTTTTTATATCACCGGTTTAAAGACTTGTTTTGGCTTCTTCTCGGTTTACCGCCTGATTGGGATTTGATATGCTGGTGATTGGATGTTGTTTGAGAGATTTAAAGATTGTCCTTTGCTCAGCGATTTGGATGGATCTCTTGGTATTTCTTTCCCGCTTGACTTCCCTGTTTCACGGTGATTCAGCCGATTTGATTCTTCCAAGCCTGCAGTTTCTATGCTTCTCCAACCGATCAAGAGTCATTCAAAGGAGTTTTGTTTTAATCTAAACTCTTCACAGGAAGTCTTCCTGGCCCTCACGATTACTTCCTTGATTTTATTGGTGTTCTCTGTCTCATTTTTTTTCATCGGGGTTGCTGGCCGTGAGGTGGGGTGACGGGAAGTTACACAGGAAGAAAACAAGGCCGTGTGTTGGGACGGAGAGAAGAAACAGAGGGAAGAAATCAGGGCATGCGAGAGAGGGAGTAACAGGGCTTGTGTGAGAGAGTTGGTTGGCACAGATTTCTGAGTGCAAACAATTCGTTGGGAGTCCCGGGAAAACTTTCCCTGTTCTTTGTTGTTTCTTTTGTGTGCTCTGTGTGGGATACGGGCGGTCTTGGAGAAGACCGTCCATGAATATTTGATTTGCATTACCTGCTGATATGTTTTGTTAATTTTTGGAGGACTAACATCTTTCCAAGAGTTGGATCAGTGAAAGCCCATATATAGATACTCTAAAATGTGGACATTTGGACACCTCGAGAAATTGGATCGATCTCTTTCCTTCTTCTTGCTGTTTGCAGATCTGTTTTGCTGTGGCTACCTTGATTTGCTGTTGATCTATTCTGAAGATTGAGGGAGTCTATTTTTTCCTGCTTCGATCAGGTATATTATTTATTTTTGTTATCAAATCTAGATTTTATCATGTTTCTTATGATTATTGCAATTATCTGTACACGCTTATTTATCTGTTTCATGCATCATGTTTATGTTAGATCATGTGCATGAGTAGGTTTTTCTGTATGCATGCTTAAAAAGTTTAATTATGCAATACCTACTCCCTAGTGTAGCAAACCTAGGGTAGGCGTTCGTTGCACTGGTTTTCTTTCAGTGGTATCAAAGCCACGGGTTCCTGTGTAACATATCATGATTGCATGTAATTGGATATGTATTTTGATTATGGATTACTTTTAGGAACCTAGTTGAGACATTCACCATGGCCGTGTGTCCAGATTAATTAGAGTTTAAAATCCCTAATTTTTATGGCACGAGGTGGTTCATCTGTATTGGCATTTTCAGAAGGATCCTTAAAGGAAACCTATGGCATTAAAAATATTTTAATCCTATACATGATCATACATTGGCATGTCTTTAGTTGTTTAGGCTTGCAATATTATAAATGATATAATAGAATATATATGATGCATGAAAGATGTAAAAGAGTTTTACATGAATTTAATTAAAAATATTTTAATTAAAAGTTGGCTTATAATCTAACAATTATGAATTGTAAGATTAATTAAATAACAAGCTAGATTATAGTTTATGAAATTTAATATCATTTGAATAAGCCATCTGGGTTAATTGGGTTAGCTGTCTGATTGGGTCCATTTATTGGGTTAGACCTAAGGTTAGTTGAATTGGACTTAAGAGAACTAATCAAATGTTGATTAAGGACATTCTCTTTAGTATCTATCTAATAGTTAGATGGGTTAGTCCATTCTTCTAAAATGGATCTAATTAGTGGCTCTGTGGTAAGCCCGAGTTTTTAGGCTGGTCCAATCAAGTTTGGTAAATCGATTAGTGTCTAGGCAGGTTTGGAATTTTTGATCATGGTTGCATGAGGCTACCTCTTTCCTGGCCAACTTGGTTGGTATTTAGGAAAGATGGTTAATGGTGAATACTCACCCATAATCTCACCTACCTGGCCAATCCGGTCAACCAGAATTGATTAGAAGAGCTTATTAATTCGAGTTAACCCATGTCACCCAAGTTGATCAGCCTGTCTGATCTTTAGGTGCCCGTGGATCAACTTATTGAATTTAACTCAACCCTCCTGAAAATTGATTTGATCAGTGGGAGGTTGATCCATGTTCCTCCCTCTATTCTTCTATCATAATTTAATTAAAATTCTCTAAAATTATTAGATCCTTAAAACGACTAAGTCAATGAGTTAATGGTGTCTTAGCCTCCCATTAAGTGGGTTAGTAATGAGTCCTTTAGCTTGGTGTACATCGGCAGTTCCATAGAACGGGTGTGCATCCGGTTAATGGGATTACTCTCCCATAGATGATGGTTTAGTGCAACCTTCTTAACAGTGATCAGGTGGGCCGGCCATAGTCGGGCTTGGTCATTCGTTAGCTGGAAGCATCGGATTTATTATATTGATGGTTGGACATAACCAGAGATCCGTAATATGAGGCCCCTAGATCGATTGGGGATTCTGTGGGATAAAATTTATTACTAGAAGTTGCTTAGGGAAGTAATTGGTTAGAGAACCTACCTTTAGGCGCATATAGGTGAGCCGGCCATAGTCGGGCTCATACGTGGTCTATTGGATTTCAATACTCACTATGAAATATGATTTCATGGATTGGAGTTAGAGGCTCCCAATCTGAAAAATTAGTGGGAGGGACCTTTAGACTAAAGTCTAAGTCTTTTGATTTAATTGATTAATTCATATACTAATTTGGTCCTAATTTTCCTTTCAAATGTCTTCAAACCTTTCGCTCTGGTCACTTCTCGAAAGCAAGAAGTTAAAGGGTCCCAATTTCGATAGCTGGTATCAGAAATTGAGGATAGTCCTGGAGCACGAACAGATCCTTTATGTGATAACGGATCCAGCACCCGAAAACCCTTCTGCCAATGCTCGGAGTTCGGTCAGGGATACTTATTTGAAGTGGATTTCTGATTGGACTATTGTCTGATGCATAATGTTGGCAGCGATGAACAACGAGTTCAGTCACAAATTCGAGGAGACCCAGCCAGATGAGATTCTTCAAAAGTCAAAGGAATCTTTCAGCATGCCGAGTAACTCGGCAAGGATGCAATCCTGAATTCTCTACCCTCCTCCTATTTTGACTTTCTCAATCATTATAGAATGAATAAGCCTGCAGTCAATTATCATTGTTTGATGGGGTTGCTACAGACTTACGAGAAGGACCACCAACTGAATAAGGGGGTGATGAATTTAGTGGGAGGTTTTAGAAGTCGTTGTCCCTTTAAGAAAGGGAAGAAGAAAGGTAAGGGAAAGAAGGTGCAGAGTGCTCCTGGCCCAAGTCAAGCCAAGAAAATGAAAGCTGATCTAGCTAGTGCAGAGTACTTCTATTGTAAGAAGCAGGGACACTGGAAAAGGAACTGTCCTCTTTATCAGGCGTTCATAGACCTGAACAGCCCAAGGATAGAAAATGTCAGTGACTTGTATCTATAGCACTATAGGCTAGGTCATGTTAACCAGAATAGGATAAACAAGTTGCGAGGAGATGGCCTCCTCGAGGTCAGTGATTCTGACTCACTGCCTATTTGTGAATCCTATTTATTTGGTAAAATGACCAAGTCACTTTTTACTAGAAAAGGTGAACGAGCTACAGAACTTCTGAGTCTCGTACATACTGATGTATGCGGACCCATGACAGTTAGTGCCAGAGGTGGATACAGATATTTCATTACATTTACAGATGACCTTACTAGGTATGGTTATGTCTTCTTGATGAGACATAAATCTGAGTTGTTTGAAATGTTCAGACGATATCGTAATGAAGTAGAGAAACAAACTTGAAAGAGTATTAAAACCCTTCGATCTGATCGAGGCGGTGAATACCTATCCGGTGAGTTCATGACATATCTTGAGAAGAATGGGATTCTCTCTCAATGGACTCCTCCAGGAACACCCCAATTAAATGGTGTGTCCGAAAGGAGGAATCGAACCCTGTTGGACATGGTTCGATCCATGATAGGCTTTGCAACTCTGTCGCTGTCCTTTTGGGGATATGCACTTGAGACAGCTTGTTACTTGCTGAATGATGTTTCGAGTAAGTCTGTTGTCTCTGCTCCATATGAGTTATGGACTGGACGTAAGCCCTCAAGTTTACACCTTCGGGTATGGGGTTGTCCGGCTTATGTAAAGCTTTTTGACTCAGAAAAACTTGGTCCAAGGTCTGATCGGTACCTGTTTATTGGGTATCCTAAGGAAACAAAAGGGTATTTCTTCAACTTGGAGGACGAACAGAAAGTGTTCGTTGCTCTGAGGGCTATCTTTTTGGAAAAGGAGTTCCTTGGAGAAGGAACTGTAGCCTCTAAGATTGAACTTAGTAAAGTTCAACCAGTAGAAGAACCTGTACACTCTAAGGACATCATAAACTGGCTGTGATTAGATCACACCCGGAACCCTTTATTAGGAGATCCGATAGAGTACCGCATCAGTCAGTCAGATATTACGGTTTCTTGGTCCGGGACGGTGATCCCATTGAACTCAACAAGAACGATGAGGATCCGATCACCTATATGGACGCACTTCAGAGATCTGACTCTGAGGCATGGCTTGGAGTCATGCGATCCAAGATGGAGTCCATGGAGATCAACAATGTATGGACATTAGTTGATCCACCTAAAGGGATAAAATTTATCGGGTGCAAGTAGATTTTCAAGAGAAAAAGAGGCGCAGATGGGAAGGTGGAGACCTATAAAGCCTATCTGGTTGCCAAGGGATATCGTCAGCGATATGGTATCGATTATGACAAGACGTTCTCTCCTGTGGCAATGCTCAAGTCCATTCGGATCATTCTTGCTTTGGCAGCATATTTTGACTATAAGATCTAGCATATGCATGTCCGAACCGCTTTCCTAAATGGGCAGCTGGATGAGGAGGTATATATGATACAGCCTGAAAGGTTCACATCCACAGACGAGTCAAAAGTATGCAAATTATAGAGGTCCATTTATGGACTCAAGCAAGCATCTCGAAGTTGGAACATGTGATTTGATAGGTGTATCAAATCATATGGCTTCGTTAGGAACGGAGAGGAACCCTGCTTCTATAAGTGGGTTAATGGTTATGTGATTGTATTCCTGGTACTGTATGTTGATGATATTCTCTTAATCGGGAATGACATCGCAACATTGCAAGGGATAAAGGTATGGTTGTCATCTCAATTCTCCATGAAGGACTTGGGTGAAGCATCTTATATACTGGGTATGAAGATCTATAGAGATAGATCCAAGAGGCTTCTAGAATTGTTCCAATCTATGTACATTGATACCATGCTAAAACGGTTCAGCATGAGAATTCCAAAAAAGGCTATCTCCTGATAGGTTCTGGAATCACTCTTTCCAAGAAGGATTGTGCGACAACTCCCGAAAAACGAGAGCACAAGAGTAGAGTTCCTTATGCTTCTGCAGTGGGCTCTATCATTTATGCTATGACATGTACTAGACCAGACGTGGCATACTCACTAGGAGTGGTGAGTAGATACCAGTCTAATCTAGGTGAGGTTCATTGGAAGATGGTTAAGACCATCCTAAAGTATTTGAGAAATACTAAGGACCAATGGCTGATTTATGGAGAACTTGACTTGAAACTTGTAGGGTATACTGACTCCAGTTTCTAGTCAGACAGAGATGATAACAAGAGTGTGTCAGGGTTTGTGTTTATCCTGAATGGAGGAGTGATCTGCTAGAAGAGTTCCAAGTAGGCAATAGTTGCAGACTCGGTATACGATGCAGAGTACATTACAGCATCAGATGCTGCAATAGAAGTCATGTGGTTACAAAAGTTCCTTGGAGAGCTAGGGGTGGCACCTTCCCTAGATGGTCCTATTCCAGTGTATTGTGATAGCACAGGAGCCATTCTCAAACTAAGGAGCCAAAGTCACATCACTGCATTAAGCACATTCTGTAGCGCTATCACCTCGTGCGAGAGATCGTGGAATGAGGCGACATCAATCTTATGAAGATTGATGGAAAGGAGAATCTGGCCGACCCCTTCACTAAAGCCCTCGAAATCAAAGAGTTTAACTATTGTAAAAGGAAAATGGATATTAGATATTGTTCTGATTGGCTTTAGTACATGTGAAAGTTGTTGGGAATTGTGTCCCAAAGTCAATCACCTAGGTTATAGGCGGTTGTGCTCAGTATTATAATTTGTATATGAATTAATAAAATTTTAATTTTAGCAGCTCATCACATTATTCATTTTCCTATAATGAACTCTATTTATGTGATGAAGTCCTTAGGACTGCACTGACTTCGATATAGAGAGGATATATCTAGTGATCCTTTAAAAGGTTCACAATCAAAGGATACATTGTACAGGATGGTAATGTATCAAGTATACATTGTTGTGATTCACATCATTTGGTTGTCCTCTTGACCAAAGGAGTGTGGTGACACTGATGTGATCTGCAAGTGGGATGTGTGACATTTTATTGAACGTGACTCCGTGGAGCTCCTTTCTGCCAAAGGATTGCTCGCGATTGGATATGGGTATATGTATCCCTTCGACCTGAGGTCATCATGGTAGCTTGCAAGCAACTCCCTGTGCTTTGGTGCCGGACTACCCGAATTTCTAATCCGGTGATGGAAGGTTTCTGGTACAAGCAAGTACTTGTGAAGAAGTGGTGGACCAAGATAGAATTGACATGTCCAAATTATTTTGGATTGAATGTCTCGCAGTATCTCAATTTAGCAAATCCTCGATCGGGATAGTCCTAGTGAGGAGTCACTGGACTTGCGAGGTTGAGACATGTTGTGGATTGACTCAGTTAGGGTTGATAGTCTAACCCTAGGTCATCTTGAGCATTAGAGGTCAAATGGATGAATTATACGGTAACCATATGCCAAAGGTTCGATAGATTACTCTCGCATCTTCAACCTATCTGGACGCTGGGACCTATTACTAGATGTTATCTTGTGCTGGTACTGAAAGTATTCTAGTGCTACCATTTAGGTTCGAACCTATAAGGTCACATGCCATAGAGAATTTCTTCCTGATCTGGGAGCCAATTAACGATTGGAAATCATTTCGGTATTAAGGTCAAACGGACTGATTGAGCACACATTAAATTTTTTCTGGTCAACCTGGTCTGACTTGGATCGACAAGGATTGGTTTGGGTCAACCAGGAATTGTTCCTGGTAGACCAGGACTGGACCTGATTTTTCTTACTGATCGGGTTTGGTCAGATCAAGATTTTCGCTAAATCGGTTTTTTGGTTTTTTGTTTGAATCGGTTTTATCATAATTATGTTTTACACGGTGATTTCTCCCGCTCGGCTTCCCTTTCTCTTAATCACTTGTTTTCACGGAGTTCTCTTCTAGCGAGTTCCTAGGATTCTCATCCGATCATGAGCATATTCAAATGAGTATGGACATCTCACAGTGTTTTAAATGGTTCATGTATTTTCTCCCAGATTTTTTATATCACCGATTTGAAGACTTGTTTTGGCTTCCCCTGTTCTCGGTTTATCGCCTGATTGGGATTTGATCTGCTAGTGATCGGATGTTGCTTGGGAGATTTAAAAATTATCCTTTGCTCGACGATTTGGATGGGTCTCTCGGTGTTTCTTTCCTGCTTGACTTCCCTGTGTCACGGTGATTCAGCCAATTTGATTCTTCCAAGCTTGCGGTTCCCATGCTTCCCCAACCGATCAAGAGTCATTCAAAGGAGTTTTGTTTTAATCTAAACTCTTCACACGATGTCTTCCCAGCTCTCACGATTACTTCCATGTGATGTTCTCTGGGGTGGGTGGGATGGGAAGTTACACAGGAAGAAAACAAGGTCGTGTGTTGGGACGGAGAGAAGAAACAGAGGGAAGAAATTAGGGCATGCAAGAGAGGGAGTAACAGGGCTTGTGTGAGAGAGTTGTTTGGCATTGATTTCTAAGTGCAAACAATTCATTAGGAATCCCGGGAAATCTTTCCCTGCTCTTTGTTGTTTCCTTTATGTGCTCTGCATGGGGTAAGGGCAGTCTTGGGGAAGACCGTCCATGAATATCTGATTTGCATTACCTGCTCCACATATTCGTGATCTGTTTTGTTAATTCCTGGAGGACTAGCATCCTTCCGGGAGTTGGATCAGCGAGAGCCCATGTGTGGATACTCTAGAGGGTGGACATTTGGACACCTCGAGAGATTGGATCGATATCTTCTCTTCTTCTTGCTGTTTGCAGATCTATTTTGCTGTTGAAGGAGTTCAACTGGCTACCTTGATTTGCTGCTGATTTATTCTGAAGACTGAGGGAGTCGGCTTTTTCCTGCTTCGATTAAGTATATTATTTATTTTTTTTATCATGCATGCTTAGATCTAGATTTTATCATATTGCTTATAATTATTGCAATTGCCTGTACATGCCTATTTATCTGTTTCATGCATCATGTTTATGTTAGATCCTGTGCATGAGTAGGTTTTTCCGTATACATGCTTAAAAAGTTTAATTATGCAATACCTACTTCCTAGTGTAGCATGCCTAGGGTAGGCATCCGTTGCACTGGTTTTCCTTCAAGAGCTTCACTCAGTGCTCTAGGCCTATCAAATGACCTCCCGAATGGTGACTGGGGAGACTCCGTTCAATCTGACCTATGGAAGTGAAGTAGTCATCCCTGTGAAAGTTTCCTTACAATCCTTGTGGATTGATCATTTCGTCGAACCGACCAAATCAGAGCAAAGGAGGGCTGACGTAGACCTACTTGAAAAAATCATGCTCCAGGCGGGCTTGAAGATGGCGACTTACTGTCAAAAGATGGCTACATACTACAACTCTCGAGTCAAGGCTCGAACCTTCCATGTCGGAGATCTGGTTTTGCAAAGGACTGAAATCTTAAGACCGATCGAACAAGGAAAACTCTCACCCAACTGGGAAGGCCCTTATCGAGTTATTGAAGTAATTCGAGCCAGAATCTACCAACTCGAACATTTGGACAGACGGCAAGTGGCGCGTCCGTGGAATGTAGACAACCTTCACAAATATTATCAATAAAGGCCATCACTTCTTCTATAAAGGACTTCCGAAAGTTCAACTCCGGTCGGCAGAGGCTCTAGGATAGCCAACTTCCAAAAATCCAACTCCGGTTGGCAGAGGCTCTAGGGCAGCCCACTTCTAAAAGTCCGACTCCGGTCGGTAGAGCTCTAGGACAGCCCACTTCTGAAAGTCCGACTCCGATCAGCAGAGGCTCTAGGGCAGCCCACTTCCGAAAGTCCGACTCCGATCGGCAAAGGCTCTAGGACAGCCCACTTTTGAAAGTCTGACTCTAGTGGTAGAAGCTCTAGGGCAGCCCACTTTCGAAAGTCCAACTTCGATCGGTAGAGACTTTAAAGCGGCCCACTTCCAAAAGTCTGACTCCGGTCGGCAAAGGCTCTAGGACAACCAACTTTTGAAAGTTCGACTCCAGTCGGCAGAGGCTCTAGGGTAGCCCACTTCCAAAAGTCTGACTCCGGTCGGCAAAGGCTCTAGGGCAGCTCATTTCCAAAAGTTCGACTCCAATCAGTAGAGGCTCTAGGGCAGCCCACTTCCAAAAGTCTGACTCCGGTCGGTAGAGGCTCTAGGGTAGCCCACTTCCGAAAGTCCAACTCCGATCGGTAAAGGCTCTAGGGCAGCCCACTTTTGAAAGTCCGACTCTGGTCAGCAGAGGCTCTAGTGCAGCCCACTTCTAAAGGTCCGACTCCGATTGGCAGCGGCTTCAAAGCAGTTGCTTAAAGATCTGGCCTTGCATTTGGATGGGCTGACGAACCAACACTTAGAACAGTTTCTAAGTGACTGGGTTCAGACTGGCCACTGTCTAGCGGTTACTTCAGAGGCTTGGCGTTCGGATGGGTCGACGGACCAACACTTAGAAAAAATTTCTAAGTGACTGGGTTCGAACTGAGCCACTATCCAGCAGCTACTTCGGAGGCTTTGCATTCGGGTGGACCGACGGACCAACACTTAGAAAAATTTCTAAGTGACTGGGTTTGGACTAAGCTACTGTCTAGACGAGCCGACCGCCAGCACTTAGAAATATTTTTGGGAGAAAGGATTTCGGTCAATCCAACTGACCCCGCATTCACAAGCATACACAGAGACATGCATTGAAAATGAGTCAAAAGGAAACACTTCTATTTCATTACAAAAGAGAGTTTATTACAAAAGGTAGGTTAGACCTTTACAAACTTCCTAAGTCTGACCCACTGAAGGTACGGGCGAGGCTTTGGCCCTCTTGACCATGCCCAAAGCTCTGATCGAGATGTCTGCCATCACTACATCGGCTATGGCTTGGGCATCAGCTCCGGACTCTGAGGGGCCCTGAGTCCCTTCTGCATCGGCTGCAGCTTGAGGTTCGGCCCCTCCATCGGTCGGGCCTGCTTCTTCTTCCTCATGCTCCCCCTCCACCCACTTCGGCAGCTGTAGAAAGGCGAGATCCAACTTCGGGAAGGCATTGCTAACCTTCGACGGGCATTCTTCGTAGCCGAAGTCGAAGCTGATCACTCCGGCCTCATTCATCTCTTCCTTGAAGTCAAGGGAGGCCTTATACTTTGTGACGGCATCGTCGGCCGCCTGTGCCACCTACTCCTGGGCCTCCTTCAGCAGGCCAGGTAGTTCTCCGCCGTGGCTCGATGGCCTTGCGAGTTCCCCTTGGACTCAATTAGCCGTGCCTCCTCCTGGGCTAGCTGATGCACCAAGGACCTCTTCTTCTTCTTCTTCTTCTTCTTCTTTAGGCTGGCCTCCCGCTCGGCCAGCCGGGCTTGCAAGTCTTCTGCCTGCTTCTTGTGAGTCTTTGCCTCGACCCAAAGGCCAGACAACTCCTCTTCAGTGGCCCGAAGGGCAGATAGCTCCTCTTCAGCGGCCTTTAGTGCCACCTTTGCCACGGCTCTGGCCGTCTCAGCCACTTTGGCCCTCTTGGCCGAGTGCTCTTTCAAGTAGAGTAGCTCGCCTAGGCCGTCATCCATCAACAAGACGTCATGGAGGAGCTGCAAATAGCAAAGCAATGTTAGTTGTGCGCAAGAAACAGAGAAAAGGATGAAGAGTCAAGAGCAGTTGACTTACACCCAGCCGGTTGCGGTATGAGCTCCTCGCGGTTTCATTCAAGGTTTGTCGACCTGATTCGTTCCAGTCGACATCTGTAACAGCCCTTTTGAGCAGGTCTTTGGCCTGCTCAGCATTGTGCAGGGCACACCAGCTCTGGTGCGCCTCACCACCAGCTCCGCCGGCCTCCGCTCCCTCGATTGCCTTTCTCCCTCCAGTTGTCAAGGGGGCCCCCTGCGCTAACCCTATAATCGGTGAGGTCGGGGCCCTCTCCGCATCAGTCGGTCCCGATGGCTCTTCTCCTGCCCAGACAGCCAACTGCCCAAGTGAAGGCGAGTGCTCTGGCATCCTCATGACTCGGCGCCATAGCAGGGCTATGTCATTATCGGAGTCCACCAACACGACAGTAGAAGCCGGGTCCTCCACTCGCTGCTTCTTCTGTCTCTCGACCATCGGCTCCGTGGCTGGGGCATCCCTCCTCTTGGCCGCCCGTGCCATGATCTCTTCTCGATCCGGCTTCATTTTTTCACCTGCCATAGAATAAGCTTGGAGTTAGAAACAGAGAAGTAAAGCCGACAAGGAAAAATAAAAAACCTACGACGATGGCCTCTACCCTACCCAGGTACCTATGTTGGCTGAGTCCAGCCGAATGGATGTTATCCTCCCAAAGTAGGTCGAATACAAAGTTGGGGCGTCCACATCCATCTCATTGAAATCGGCCTCATCGGCCCTCAGCACCTTTCTCTCATCAACGGCCTTCGGCCTTGGTTCTCTCCACGCTGACTCGAAGCCCCAAGGCTCTAGGCTGTCTATGAAGAAGAAACAGGATTTCTACCCATGAATGGCCGATGGAAGACCCCTCAAGATCCTCTGACCAGGGCGGGGACTGAATATCCACCACTCCTAACCCTGAAATCTCTTTTGAGGAGGAAGAAGTTTGCAAACAAAGATACTCTTGGCTCGGCTTCAACCCTCTGGCAGAGGACCATGAAGCAGCTGATCGCCCGAATGCTATTCGGGGTCAGCTACGTGGGAGTCACCCTATAAGAGTTGAAGACTTGGATAAAGAAATCAGGAAGAGGAAATCTAAGGCCGGCCTTAAGGTGGTCTTCGTACATCGAAATAGCACCTAGGTTCAGTGGGCCGGTCACCCTTCCCTCCTGATTGGGAACGATCAAGTGCAGAGTGGAAGGTATATTGTATACAACCATAAGGTTTTCTACCCTTTCTCGGGTCATTTCTGATGGGATGTTATGGGGACCTGGTTCCCTATCCCTGTGGGTAGAACTCCGGCTGTCGGAAGCCATCCTACCGGAGGTGAAAGCGGAGGATGGGAGACTGACCTGGTGATCTAGATTCCTAATGGCACGAGAGTGGCAGGAGAGGGAAGCTCTTTCTCCTCAAGCGTGGATGCAGCGGAAGACTTTCTCCAGGCCTTCACCCCCTCCTTTTATAGCCGCGAGGGGCTGTTACCCAGCATCCCTCGAGCACTGCGTCTGTCCATCATATGGTGCAACTTCCCAAACCGTCAGGGAAGTCGATGAGATGCGACGAGCCACATCCAATCGCGATCCGCATGATCGCTAGATCAACGGCGGGTGAACTGCTTCCGACGCAACATCGACCCTTCGATGTTGCCATGTCGCACCGGTTGCATCAGAGACCCGATGAGTGGGCGCGTCAGGCTGGAAGCCTATCATTGTGCCCCATCAACATTAACTGCTCCCTCCACTGCCTCCAATACGGTGCCGACACCTGTCCTAGGCACAGGATTTCAAAATGGGAAACGACTAGTTGCAGTACATCTGATCATATCCGTGATTGTCTCGAGGACGGACGCATTAAAGGTCAAATGAAGCTCTCATCCTTCGAAACTGTAGGCCCTCTCGAAGTCCAAGAGCAAGGGGAAAACTATTATGCCCAACCGGCTCACCTCCAAATCGGACCAGTACTCCTGCTAAGGTCCGACCGACCCATTTTTGCTGAGGTCCGACGGACCCACTCTTGCTGAAGTCCGGCTGACCCACTTCTGCTAAGGTCCGACCGTCTGCTGAGGTCCGACCGATCCACTATCGCTGAGGTTCAGCTGACCCACTCTTGCTGAGGTCCGACCCACTAATGTCGAGGTCCGAACGACCTACTTTTGCTGAGGTCTGAGTCACCCTCTTCATCGAAGTTCCGACGGACCCGCTCCCACAGAGATCTGACTGACGCATTCTAGCTGAGGTCCGATCGACCCACTCCTGCTGAGGTCTGGCCGTCCTACTCTTAAGGGGCCACTTCGGAGTTGGTCCAGGAGACTCCTGAAGCCTCTTCCAGTTGATACCGAAATTCTGTTACAACGGAACCCAGCCACATCAGCTCCACTACTCCCATGATGTCGCCTTATCCTGGCACCACGTGGCCACTCTCCAGATTCTCCTAGGGGCAGATTGGTCTTTTCTGGCTTCACCCCTAATAGATTTTGGTACTATTCCGTGCCTATATAAGATAAACCGGGGGACTCTTGAGGCAAGGAATTTTTTCCAACTCCATAAGCTAATCTCCATTGATTCCTCCATTATATTGTGCTCAAGCTCCCACTAACTTAAGCATCGGAGTGTCCCCCGCCGGAACGCCACCGGTCCTTGGGGACTTTTTTGCAGGAACCAGGAGAGGAGCACTCCAGCCAAGCCAACTGAACCCGATCCGGGAGAAGTTGCAGCAATAGCTCCTATACTGTCACCCTGGAATTAAGCTTCAATCCCTGGAATCCCTCTAGAGCTTTGCATAGGGGGAGAGGAAAGAATCAACCCATGATCGGCTAGTGCAGAAGTTTCGAGAGGGAAGAGGAGATCTTGTAATGACATAGAGCGGTTCTTTTGTTCTAAACTTCTCTTGTATCTTCTATGCTTTTATCTTAAATTAAGATTAGGAACAATTCTTGTTTTTCGAAGATACGTCGTAATCTACAAATATAGGATGTGCCGAGCGAAGAAGAGTTGCATACCTAATGTTTTTCGAAGATATGCCGTAATCTATGAATATAGGATGTGCCGAGCGAAGAAGAGTTACGTACCTAGTACTTTTCGAAGATACGTGCCGAGAAAAGATAGGTATTTTTTTATGATTAGTAATATTTTTTTAAAAAATATATATATACCTTGTACTTTCTGGAGATGTGCCATGATCTATGGGTACAGAGTGTGCCAAGGAAAGACATATTCTTCTAAGCTTGATTACAAAAGAAATACAACTCTATCTAATTCAAGATTAATTCAAAACCCCCGAGACCTACTTATTTTTTATGAGATCCAACTTTTAGAATTGTTTACTTTCTATTTACTTTTTCTTTTTAAATAAATATTCTTTTTTTATAATCACAACTCAGCCCTTAGATCCCTGAGAATATGATCCCAACTCATCCTATCTATATGATTTGAGTTTGTTATTATTTTTGACTACCTACGACAACAATTAGAAAAGTAAATCGAAATATATGCCTTCGTATCGATATATACGTTTTCGTATCAAAACTTATGAATAATATTTTATTTTTCATCATTATAGGATGCTGGGATATCCGGATTTTATCCACCGGCTACTATAGAGGATGTACAGGAGCAGGAGTAGGGGGGATGACGATGACCAAGAGAATCTTACATGATTTTTTTTCTGTTTTGATGTTATGTATTTAATTTTGATACTTATAAAGCAATATTAATTTATAATATTATATATATTATATTTTTAGTATAATATAATTAGTTTTTTATTTATGATTGTTTGTTTATGATTATGGCATTTGATTGTGGTATTTCAATTTTAATTTATTATAATTGCTTGTTATTATAATTTAAAAAATAGGTTTTAAAAAATATAATTATATTTTTAAAAAATTAAAAAAATTATTATTGATGGCATTAGTGATGGCTAATACCATCGATAACACTTTAGTAGCGACGGGACTTACTAACGACAACGATATTTTATCATAGTTCTATTCAATTTTTTAAAAAATATTATAAAAATTTATTACCGATGGTATTAGAGATGGATAATACTATTGGTAATAAGATATTAGTGATGTTAATTTTAGTAATGGCAAAATTTTGTTGCTAATTATTTTTTAATTTTTTTTAAATCTAGAAAATCTTATTAGTGATAGCATTACCATCATCTTAGCTATTGCTAATATTTGTTATTAGCGATAATATTTTTTCGATCGCTAATAATATATATTAGTGATAGGATTATTTCGATGTACCATTAGCAATAGATTATGTTGTTAATGATATTAGTGATGGCATTCGTGCTATTAGTAATGGCAAATAATTATCGCTAATAATTAAATTTTTTATACTATCCCGAGATACCTTCAACGCATATTATTCTGATTATCTTAGAGATGACATTACCAATGTCCACCTCATCTCCTGAAGGCAACCCCCAGCATCATCTCATTTCAAGAACAGCTTCACCTTATTATTTTTTGAGGACATCTAGACCGATAGCACCAGCCTGGGTTTCAGCAGCAACACATGGGAACTATTATTTAGGCATCGTCCACTTGTCGCATTGCAGCCTTGTGTTGGTTTTTGGGACCCATTACAACTCATTTAGAACCTCTCTTTTGCACCTCTGTCAAGTGCTATCATCGTAAAGGTAACTCAATAATGCAAAATAAAAGCTGGTGAAATAACCTCTTTTTTTTTTTTTTTCCTCCTTTTGTTATTATAAAAAAAAAAAAACTACAAATATCATTTGTTCATCACATTCAAATGTATCAAAAAGACTTGCTGTAATATTTGGGCCGTTGGGCTGAAGTCGGCAGGCCCAGCCGACTTCAACCCAGCGAAGGAAAAAAATAAAATAGAGAGAGAAATGGAGCCGGAACAGGGGAGGTTTCCTCACACTTATCCGGCCGGCGTTTTCGCCGGAAACTTCAAGAGACGAGACGTGAGGGAAGAGGGAGTTGATCGGTGATGAGTCCATGAAGGATTGGAACTCGATTGGGCGGAATTCGTTTTCCAAACGGCGAGGGAACCGTCGTTTGGTTTCTATAAAACCCTGTCACCACCGATGATTCGAGACCATCAAGCCCTTCCCATGCGGTTGATTTTTCCTCTCCGACGAGCATTCGAGAGATCGACGAGGTCCGGTGAGATTTTTAAAGGTTTTCATTTAGCTTTTTTTGGATTGTTCGGTTGTTTTTTTGGGTTAGGGCCGTGGACCGCCGGTGGCCGTGCCGCCACCGCCGCCCGACTCCGATCCGTCGAGCCCTCCCCGGTAACCTTTCCATGGCCACTGCCGGCCATCGGGGGGGGGGGGGGGGGGTGTTTCGGTTGAGTTAAGTCGAAGGGAAAGGGAATTGGGAGAGAAAAGAAGAAGAAAAAAAAATGAGAAAAAGGGCTTCTGCTCCGTGGAAAAAAATAAATAAATAAATAAAAGAGGAGAGAGAAGGAAGAGAGAGAAAGATGAGAAAGAAGGAAGAGAGAGAAAGAAGAGAGAGAAGGAAGAGAGAGAAGGAAGAGAGAGAAAGAGGAGAGAGAATCAAGGTATTTTCTCGAGATTCGTGAAAATTAGGAATTTAGATTTTAATAAAATTATTTATTAATGTAGGGAATCAGTCTTCTGAGCATGAAGGCATCGCGCAAATTTCGGATACGGATTAGTTCAGGTATAGGCAGTTGATTCTTGAGAGGAAAGAATTCTGGATGAGATCACCAATCTATATATTATTTTACATAGCATGGTTTTGATCCGAGCATATGAGCATTGGTATGCATGATTTGTTGTTGCATGATGTAGTTGAGTTTTCATGATGGACGATATGACCATGATGGTTATTATTCATATTTTTGGATACTATGCTTATCAAAGAAAAATTATTTTTTTATGGTTTGGTCTATGACACCGGATATCGAATGGGTTGGACCACGATATCGGTTACTGAATGAATTGGACCATGCACTAGTTATCGAGTGGGTGGGACCACGATACCAGTTATTGACTGGTTTGGACTATGACACTGGTTATTGAGTGGGTGGGACCATGATACCAGTTATTGACTGGTTTGGACTAAGATACTGGTTATCGAGTGAGTTGGACCACAATATCAGTTATTGAGTGGATTGGACCATGACACCGGATGTCGAGTGGGTTGGACCACGATACTGGTTATTGAATGGACCATGATACCGGTTATCGAGTGGGTTGGATCACGATACTGGTTAAAGAATGGATTGTACTATATGATATCGAGTTGTTTGATTACTTGATATGATATTTTAGTATGTTCATGTTATTTTTTTTGGAAATGTATATTATTATTGGTATGCTCATATAGGAACCTTACTGGGCTATAAAGCTCACTCCCTCTGTGATTTTTCAGAGACTCAAGATGCATGACAAGATTTGGGCTAGGCATGAGATGGATCTTCATATGCTGAGTTAGTTAGTTAGTTAGTTTTAGTTTCGGTTACTGATGATGTGAATCAGTAGACCAATTAGTGAATTTGACTTAATAAATGGATTATATAATTGTTACTTGACTGTTTATATAATATTAGTTTTAATTTGATGTGGTTGACTTTTGTGTACCCAGGCCTTGCATGATCTCTAGGGTAAAACCTAGGGTTTGTGCGGCCGGTCGCGTGCCGATTCCGGTGCTAGATTCGGGGCGTGACAGAATGGTATCAGAGCAAACCAGGTTCTAGGATCTTAGGATATAAGCTCAACGAGAAAGAGTGTGGGTTGATCCATATGTGGGGTAGATATTATGTCATAATTGTTTTGATCATCTGAGTGTTAGTTGTATACTAACAATGATTGGTGTAGGTTTTCCATGGCGCGTGGTAGTAGACGTGGACGTGTTAGGAGGCTCACAAGATTTGCAGATGGAGCAAATGCTTGGGATCCTACAGAACAGCATGAGAATGCTGGAACCTTATTTGATAATGAAGAACATCCACAGGACCCAACGCCGAATCCGATGGACAATACTGGTGATGAGGAGCATTCCCAGGAACCAGTGCCCAATCCTTTGGATAACACCCCGAAGACTGGAACTGCTGAAACAGGAACACCGGGTGGATCTGGAGTTCAGCCTGGGGACCAGGTGGGTCTTCCTCAGCTATTGGAAATTTTAGTGCAGCAACAAGCTACTGCAAGAGCTGATATACTAAGATTTATGGAAACCCAACAGCAACAGCAATAATTTATGCAGCAGTTATTATTACAACAGCAACAGCCAGAAGTCAGAATTCTTCAAGAACGATCAATTACTCTAATAGATTTCAAGAAGTATGTGCCACCGGTATTCAAGGGGACATCTGATCCCATGGAGGCAGAGGGATGGCTGAAAGCTATTAAGAAAGTTTTCCAAGCCTTGCGATGTCCAGAAGGGGAGAAGGTTACATTCGCTACTTTTTTATTACAAGATGAGGCAGTCGCTTGGTGAGAATTAGAGCTTGGAAAGCAAGGATCAATTGATGTACCATTTACTTGGACAGATTTTAGAAGGATTTTCTATGAGAGGTATTTTCCTCAAAGTATTCGGGTACAGAAATTCCGGGAATTTGATCACTTGGAGCAAGGTAGTTTAACTGTTTCTCAATATGCCACAAAGTTTGAAGAATTATCGAGATATGCTCCATCACTATTAGCAGATGAAGGGATCCGTGCCAGGAAATTTGAAAATGGACTTAGAGGTCGGATTCAACATCAGGTGATTGCCTTTGAACTACTAACTTATATAGAGGTTGTCGACAAAGCATCGACAAAGCACTAATTATAGAAAGAGGATTGGATGCTACTCGGCAGAGAGAGAAAAAGCTTTAAAAAAAAGATCCATATCAGGAGAGTTTCAGGATCAACCTAATGAAAATGCTGAAGCAAGGATAAGGAAGCCTGACAGAGCTGATATCCAGTGCTACCGGTGTGGTGGACCGCACCTTAAATGAAACTGTACCTGGCTAGGAGGGAAATGTTATAATTGTGGAAAGGAAGGTCACACTGCAGCTGCGTGTCATATTGGTCAGGGGTCACAGCACCAAGCGCCTCATGCATCACTTGATGGACTTCAACAAGGAGGACAACGGAAGTTGGGGCCACAGGGACGGGTGTATGCACTTACGTAGCAGAATTCCAAGGCATCCAATTTAGTAGTGACAGGTATGATTAGGTTATGATCATTTGGGACGGCGATATAAGTAATTAAAATCATAATGACATGATGATTATTAGGATATGACAAGAATTGTGATAGATCTTAATTATGATAATTTGGGGACTATGGCAAAGTGATTATGATAGATATGAGTGATATTGAATTCAGGTCTTGATTATTTAAAATTGTGCTATAAGAAATTAAGAAATTAACATGATAATTAGTAAGACATGGCAGAAATTTTTAGAAGGATTTATTTAGTGAACCTAGAAGGTTTAGTAAATTATATCAGAGTGCGTAGTGGAAGCGTAGTGATTTAAAAATATTAACTCAAATTTTTGGAGTATTATGATAGGAGCATTGATTTAGATCTCAATCAAGCTAATTTCGAGGACGAAATTATTATAACGGAGGGAGAATGTAATATTTGGGCCGTTGGACTAAAGTTGGCAGGCCTAGCCGACTTCAACCCAGCGAAGGAAAACAAATAGAGGGAGAGATGGAGCCGGAACAGGGGAGGTTTCCTCACCCTTATCCGGCCGGCATTTTCGCCAGAAACTTCGAGGGACGAGACATGAGGGAAGAGGGAGTTGATCGGTGATGAGTCCATGAAGGATTGGAACTCGATTGGGCGGAATTCGTTTTCCAAACGGCGAGGAAACCATCGTTTGGTTTCTATAAAACCCTGTCACCACCGATGATTCAAGACCATCAAGCCCTTCCCATGCGGTTGATTTTTCCTCTCCGACGAGCATTCGAGAGATCGACGAGGTCTGGTGAGATTTTTAAAGGTTTTCATTTAGTTTTTTTTGGATTGTTCGGTTGTTTTTTTGGGTTAGGGCCGTGGACCGCCAGTGGCCGTGCCGCCACCGCCACCCGTCTCCGATCCGTCGAGCCCTCCCCGATAACCTTCCCATGGCCACTGCCAGCCACCGTGGGGGGGGAAGGGTTTCAGTTGAGTTAAGCCGAAGGGAGAGGGAATCGGGAGAGAAAAGAAGAAGAAGAAAAAAAAAGAGAAAAAGGGCTTCTACTCCGTGGAAGAAAAAAGAAAATAAATAAATAAATAAATAAATAAGGAGAGAGAAGGAAGAGAGAGAAAGATGAGAGAGAAGGAAGAGAGTGAAAGAAGAAAGAGAAGGAAGAGAGAAAGAGGAGAGAGAAGGAAGAGAGAGAAAGAGGAGAGAGAATCAAGGTATTTTCTCGAGATTTATGAAAATTAGGAATTTAGATTTTAATAAAATTATTTATTAATGCAGGGAATCAGTCTTCTGAGTAGGAAGATATCGCACAAATTTTGGATACGGATTAGTTCAGGTGTAGGCAGTTGATTCTTGAGAAGTAAGGATTCTGGATGAGATCACCAATCTATATATTATTTTACATAGCATGGTTTTGATCCGAGTATATGAGCATTGGTATGCATGATTTGTTGTTGCATGATGTAGTTGAGTTTTCATGATGGACGATATGACCATGATGGTTATTATTCATATTTTCGGATACTATGCTTATCAAAGAAAAATTATTTTTTTATGGTCTGGTCTATAATACCGGATATCGAGTGGGTTGGACCACGATATCGGTTATTGAATGAATTGGACCATGCACTGGTTATCGAGTGGGTGGGACCACGATACCAGTTATTGACTGGTTTGGACTATGACACTGGTTATCGAGTGGGTGGGACCACGATACCAGTTATTGACTGGTTTGGACTAAGATACTGGTTATCGAGTGGGTTGGACCACGATATCAGTTATTGAGTGGATTGGACTATGACACCTGATGTCGAGTGGGTTGGACCACGATACCAGTTATTGAATGGACCATGATACCAGTTTCGAGTGGGTTGGACCACGATACTGGTTAAAGAATGGATTGGACTATATAATATCGAATTGTTTGATTACTTGATATGATATTTTAGTATGTTCATGTTATTTTTTTTAGAAATGTATATTATTATTGGTATGCTCATATGGGAACCTTACTAGGCTATAGAGTTCACTCTCTCCTTTTTGATTTTTCAGAGACTCAAGATGCGTGACAAGATTTGGCTGGGCGTGAGATGGATCTTCATATATACTGAGTTAGTTAGTTAGTTAGTTTTAGTTTCGGTTACTGATGATGTGAATCAGTAGACTAATTAGTGAATTTGACTTAATAAATAGATTATATAATTGTTACTTGACTATTTATATAATATTAGTTTTAATTTGATGTGGTTAACTTTTGTGTACCCAGGCCTTGCATGATTTCTAGGATAAAATCTAGAATTTGTGCGACCGATCGCATACCGATTTCGATGCTAGATTTGGAGCGTGACACTTGCAAACTGACTTCCCAATGCAACTAGAACCCATGACCCTTGGTGTGTATGGTCTACTTTTCTTTTGATTATCTCACCATCATCTTAAAGTTGGCCATTGTATCATCTTGGTTTATGGAAAAAAAAGAAAGGAAATAGAAAACATCTTGTGAAGTTTTCTTCATATATTATAATAAAAGTAAGGAAAACTTAAATCAATAATTGTTCCATAGATTTGAGTGCATCAAATTATAAATTATACAAAACAATGTATCGAGTAGACCTATTGACGGCCTGGATGGTCCGCCCAGCCTTCTCAAGTCCTAAACCATTTCAATGAGTTTTGGCCTGGATCTGAAGCCCACTGGGCCGGGCCACAATGTAAATAGAATCCATTTCTACAATTATAATCAAGAGAAATATCAAAAATATTTTTTTAAAAAAACTTCTAACGAACTATTTGAAGATAAATCCATCAATCTTCAGTTTTTTCTCTTCCTTATTATAATGAAAACAACAAACTAAGAACAATTCCATCAAAATACAATCTTGCAACCTTTTTAGTAGCATGAACATCGAATAATAGGGCAAACACCATTATGTAGGCCTACTAAGCTAGGGTCACTAAAAATATATTGTTAAAAACTTCCAAAATTTGATGTCAATTCCTTTTTATTCTTAAGCCTGTCATACACGCTATGACTCTTTAGAATGACAATTCTAAATATAATTGGGAAGATATAACCACGTCAATAATCTAATACTTGCAAAATCAAGTGATATTAGCATTCTACAAACATAATTAAATTAACAAAATCACAGAAATATATGGAAAAAGAAATCACTCAATTATTTGCTCTAACAATAGATAATATAATAAATAAAATTTAAGAAAATAAAAAGCTTTAAAAAGTTCTTATAATTTCCTTGTTTATCTATATAGAAATAAAGAGTAAAATAATATGAATACCTTGCACAGTAGATCTACTTAATAAATTGAGCTGAAACTACAAAGTCACCTATCATGCCTCGAACCCAGCACCCGGTTCGATCACGCGACCAGCCACACGAATCCTAAAATACATCCTAGAAATCATGCAAGGCCTTAAAAAATTCATTTTAACTTCAATTTTAAGAATATTATTAATCATAATTCTTAAGAAAACACCTAATATAAAGAAAATAATATAACTTATATATTTATAATTTCAGTCATCTAATTAGTATTAATGACTCTATCTATTCATCATTTCATCATAAATCCAATCCACTGCCAAGCTCGAATATTCTGCACATCTTTAAGAAGGAAGAAAAGTAGAAAGTGTGAGCTTTATAGCCTACTAAGGATTTTTATACAGTTACACCAATAATATAATTTAAAAATAATAAGGAGCAATAGTAAAACAAGGGATCATAAAACATCATGTCATTCAATCAAAACAACTCAACCATCCCATGTGATAAAATCATATTTCATTTTCATGTTTCGGTTTAATCATCAGTCTTTTTTAGGATTTTGGACTAATCACGATCATGCTTCAGTCCATAACTGGTAATCTCAGTGTCACACTTCAGTCTGTGACCGGCAATCTTATTATCATACTTTAGCCTATGACTGGCAATCTCGGTATCATATTTTAGCCTATGACTGATAATCTCGGTGTCATACTTTAGCCCGTGACTGGCAATCTCAGTAATCACAGTCCGGCTTATAGCATGGCTAGTCCAAACACCCTTTCATCTTGATTATCACTTTATCAAATCTCAACATATTATCAAATCATATTTTTTTCAAGATTTCAAATAACCAGTATCACAACCCAAATCATGCAAAATAATCATGTTTGATAGGAATATAACATATAAAAAATATAAATAGTAATACCAGCAATTACAAATGTCCATCACAAGAAATTAAAATATATAATGTATAAATAATCATACATGCCAAAGCTCATGTTCAAGGATCAAAATCATGCCATGTGAAACATATTTATAAACTGATGATCATATCCAGAAATTTTTATTTTTAATGGGCACAAATTTAACATGCCCGATATCAGTCTGCACCCGGATCCTCGATCTTGGTACTACGGAACTCACTTAATGCCTTCCTATCCCAAAAATTATGCTCCTACATAATAATATTATTTTTAATAAATAATTTCACGGTATGGTAGTTATAAGTCTAGAATCCTCTTCCGGTTTCATCAACTATCCACCTACTGATCCTTAATCCTAATTTCACAACCTTTCCAATCCCTAGAAGAGAGAAATTTTTAGAAAGAGAAAATTTTAGAGAGAGAAAGTAGAAAGAGAAAAACTAGAGAGAAATTGGAGAGAAAAACTAGAGAAAGAAGAGAGAGGAGAGATAAAATTTATTTATTTATTCCTTGTTCTTTCTTTTTCTTTTTTTTCCTTTTTCTCTTTTTCTTTTTTCTTTCTTTTTCTTTTCTTTTTGTTTCTTTTTGTTTTCTTTTCTTATTTTTTCTTTCTTTTCTTCTTCCCTCTTCTTCTCCTGCTCAGCCAAATAGGGCCCGTGCTCCCGTTCTTTCCTCTTCTTCCCTACTTAGGTTGCATTTGATGGATTACCAAAAAATTCTGAATGATAATCTGCATTATCTACAAGATAAATTATTACTGAATAGATTGCCAGTAATGCTGATTACTATGTTTGGTATACACATATATTCTATCAATAAGATTGATTATTGGTATGACAAATAGATTGCCAGTAATCTAAGATCAAATTTTCAAAATATCCCTAACTCAAATTTAATCAAAATATATTAAATATTAAATTTATTATATTAGATTGATATATTAAATATTAAATTTATGTATTATATGTTATATATTAAATTTAATAAATTTATATATTATATTATTAAATTTAACATAATGTATTTATATAACATATATAGTACATTTATTTGAAATATATTTATATATTTAAATTATGTATTTATATAGAATATAAGTATATTATTTTAAATTTAACAATATAATATATATAAATTTAATAAATTACTTGGTATATTTAAAAGATTATATATAATTTTTTTAAAATTTATTTAGTATATAAAATTTTTTTAGTTTTCAGTTTTAATATAAAAATATTAAGAAGAGATCTCAACCAGACTTAGATGAGAGGGAAGAGGGGAATGTTTCGTTCTCATTGAAGTGAAAGGAACGGGGCAATTTTGTAAAAATAAAAAATACAAGATTACCACATCTCCGATAATCTGGATTGTCATATGAGAGGTAATCCAGATTACCACTACAACATAGATTACCGATTTTAAAATATACCAAACAAGGTTATCTGGTAGGCCCAGTTTAAAATTACCGGTAATCTGAATAGATTACAGTTACTACGACAGGCTAGGGTTATCCCAACCTTTTTCTGGCGACGCTTCATGAAAGCGTCGGGAAGAACCAGAACCCGCCGACGCTTTTTGAAAGCGCTGGCAAAACCCAAAGTCCACCGACGCTTTTAAGCGTCGGTAATTAATCCTGAATTTTACCGACACTTTTAAGCGTCGCCGGACCATCCCGCTGAAATCCGGGATATTTGCCAACGCTTTTAAGCGTTGCCGGAGTCTGGGACCTTTGCCGACGCTTTTAAGCGTCGCCAGACTCGGGACATTTACCGACGCTTAAAAGCATCGCGGAGTCCAGGGACCTTTGCCGACGCTTATAAGCATCGCCGGATCCGACATTTGCCGACGCTTTTAAGCGTCGCCGAAGTCCAGGACCTTTACCGATGCTTATAAGCGTCGCCAGAGTCTGGGCCCTTTGCCGACGCTTTTAAACGTCGCCGGACTGGACATTTGCCGATGCTTAAAAGCGTCACGGAGTCCAGGGACCTTTGCCGACGCTTATAAACGTCGCCGGATCGTACATTTGCCGACACTTATAAGCGTCGCCAAAGTCCGAGACCTTTGCCGACGCTTTTAAGCATCGCCAGAGGTTCCAGGATATTTGGCGATGCTTATAAGTTCCCAGGTCATTTAGCAACGCTTATAAGCGTCACCGGAGTCCTGAACTTTTGGCGACGCTTATAAGCGTCGCCGGACTCCAAGCCCTCCCCTAAAACCCAAGCACCCTCCCGAGCCCTAGTTATTTGCAGCCGCCGAAACCCCCCCCCCCAACTCCTCCTCCTCCTCCCCCCCCCCTCCTCCTCCTCCTCCTCCTCCTCCTCCCCCCCGCTCGGTCCGCCGCGGCCCTATCCCCCCTCCCAACTCCTCCTCCTCCGCCCCCCCCACTGCCGAACCCCCCCCCCCCCAACTCCTCCTCCTCCTCCCCCCCCTCCTCCTCCTCCTCCTCCTCCTCCGCTCGGTCCGCCGATGCAGCAGCCGTCCGTGATCTCCCGGTCAATCGAGCCGCTGCCGAACCCCCCCTCCTCCTCCTCCTCCGCTCAGTAAGTTTTTTTTTTTTTTCCAAAGTTCAAAAATCATGAGCTAAATAATATCTTCAATGGCATATTGCTATCTACATTTTTTTCTTTCTTAAGGGAAATGACATGCAAAGCCTAATTGATTTCATTAAATGAATGACATAAGGACTGTTAAGTGAAGAAAAAGAAGGAAGGAGAAGTAGGATGGGGGACAAAAGAGGGGAGAGGCAAGGAAACAAAGCACTTAAGTGGGAAAACTCAGATAGATAAAGGACTAGCTTAGAAAAAATGGTGCTTGGACTTGCTCAAGCTTAGCCATGAGATTTAAAAGTTAGGCTAGCTTTGGGCCTAGGCATGAGTTGGCCTAACTAGCTACCCATCCAAGGCCATTAACATCCTTATATCCATTTCCATTTAAAATGTAAAAACATAAAAGATGTATTAAAAAAAGGAAGCTGAGAAAAGGATTAAAGGGATAAGAAAGTGGTAGGGGACTTGTGAGGGGAAAGGCAACTCTAGATGAGTGGACTTTCATTTTAGGTCAAGTCTAAGTTAGATCTAAGTTTAAAGGCCCGAGCCTATTTTTTTTAAGCTATAATTTGTTGGGTCAAAACAAGTTTGCTTTGGTCAAATCAAGTCAGATGCAATTTCAAATTTGTTACCCATCATCCATACAAAGTTGTGAACTTGTGATGTTAACACTTATGAATTCAATTGAAATATAAATAAGAAACATAAATATATTTTTGGATAGAGATACTTTTCGAAATAAGAACATGTGTAGATCTATATTTAAATGTATCGATGTGCTTTTGACAAAAGATGTATTTGTGTGAGATGGACCATCAAGCATACATGTCTTTAGCTATTTTCAATCAGTTGCATAGACAAAAATATATCAAGCTGTTACATCTAAAATACTCTCTATATAACATATACATACATGCATACCTACACACACGCATATATATATATATATATTTTATTTATTTATTTATATCTGTGTGTACCATGAATATTGCAAGGTAAGGAGTGGCATCTTGGCATAAAAAGAGAAAAATTACATGATTCTAGATGTTGGTTAAAGGACAAAGATTATCAAATGTTCAAAGTTATTGAAGTAATGGCACAAAGGATGCTACACTAGGAATTAAAATGAGATTGAAGACTTGTTTAGAAATCGAAATTTTCTTTCTATTTAGTCTTCTTAGTTATGTCTTAAAAGACAAATGATCTTATTGTAGAGAAGTAAAAGGTTCTTCAATATGAATATCTTAGAATATGGTTTTAATATAATTATCTAGTGCACTATTTATTCAATATAGTTATTATTTTTTAATTATTTGCACCCTTAATTAGTGTATTTATTACTACTTAATTCTGAATTTCAAAATTTAGTGCACATGGAAGCTATTAATTAAATAATTAAACACATTAGGACTAGAACCTATGAACCTTATGTGTACAGAGTTAATTAATCAACACACAATTCATAAAATGGCTTTTTTAAAATGATTTTAGTGCTTTTAAACCTTAAAAAATTCAATGGTCTAATTTTCAAGAGATATTAAAGCTAGGTGACAAAGTGGTTGACCACTCGAGTTAATTTCTCAGTCATCTTTTATAAATAACCAAGACCTTAAGGATCTCAAGATAAATAACTCTTTTTTATGTTCATTACTTACTTTCTATCTATTCTAGATGTCTAGCTTGAATGTTGGAAGATCCTTGCCAGAGCTAACTCCGGCTAAAAACTTTGTTTATAGATCACTTCAGTGATGATTACTTCGATATCGAAATCTACTGCAACATGTCCGATAAGTTGTCCATGAATAACTCCATTTTTATATATTTCAATACCATCTGTAGTTTTGTTACGATCAATTATGATTTTTTATATATTTTTTAAAAAACTTGCATTGCATTGAAACATAGACCCGTCAATTGATTAAAGTACATATTCTACATGATCCGTACAATTATTTAATTTTTGTACGGATGGCAGAAATATGTACAGTGGTCAATTGAATGTCCAGTTTGGACAGTTTGAGAATTGTAAATAATTTTATAGGTGCTTACAGTAATCAAATGGTACAGATAGAGTTCCAGATATATTTCGGATATCATTTTCTTTTAGTTCTCCTCATACATATTTATTTGTATAGGGAGAACTAAGGAGAAATGCTACCGAAATTTTTCTGGAACTTCTATTGCGTATCCTTTGGTTACTATAAATGACCTATATAATTAATGCAATTCTTGAATGGGATAGGACTTCTTTACCTATTAGTTGGTGATAGGGTGCATTTAATAATACTGTAATTGATCTATTGAATAAACTTATTTTAAATTTGTTCTGTTCTTATAAATATTTATTTATTTCAGTTAGCTTTTTCTTACAATGGATAAGAGTTGGATAACTAAACCGAGGAATAGGAAAGAATATCTGGATGGAGTACAGAATTTCATTAAATTTGGTATGGAGAGAAGTAGTATCAGTGGGAAGATTTTATGTCCATGCCGAAAATGTGTAAATTCCAGTTCTCTATATCCAAATATTGTTGAAGAACATTTGGTATGGAATGATTTTTTAAGAGGTCATACTGAGTGGTTTTTTCATGGAGAGTCAAGGTTACAATCTACATGTAACCAAACCTCTAACATGGAACATATACCTGATTTGGATCCAGTAACCAGCAAAAAAATCTTGCAAGAGATGATGATATCAGGGGTTTGCTCAGAGATGCTTTTGAATATGGTGCTCAACATCCTGGAGATTACAGTGGAGGACAAGTAGTAGCTGGGTTACCTGAAGATCCTATATTTACTGAATCTATACATGATGGAGAGCCGATACCCCCAACTAATGTTGGAACAGATCGTTATCAGAAGCTGATAAGAGATGCAGATCAAGAATTATATGCCGGTTGCAAGAACTTTTCAAAAATTTCTTTTCTTGTGCATTTGTTCCATATATAAATAAGATCGTTATTGGCATTTAGCGATGCTTTAAAGCGTCGACATTTAGCGACGCTTTAAAGCGTCGCTAGACACCAAACGGACGGCTCGATCAACCGGGAGATCACGGATGGCTGCTGCGTCGGCGGACCGAGCGGAGGAGGAGGAGGAGGAGGAGGAGGAGGAGGAGGGGGGCGAGGAGGAGGAGGAGTTGGGGGGGGGTGTTCGGTGGCGGGGGGGGGGGGGGGGGGGGGAGGAGGAGGAGGAGTTGGGGGGGGGATAGGGCCACGGTGGACCGAGCGGGGGGGAGGAGGAGGAGGAGGAGGAGGAGGAGGAGGGGGGGGGAGGAGGAGGAGGAGTTGGGAGGGGGGGGTTCGGCGGCGGGGGGGGGGAGGAGGAGGAGGAGGAGTTGGGGGGGGGAAAGGGCCGCGGCGGACCGAGCTGGGGGGAGGAGGAGGAGGAGGAGGAGGAGAAGGAGGAGGAGGGGGGGGGGAGGAGGAGGACGAGTTGGGGGGGGGGGTTCGGTGGCTGCAAATAATTAGGGCTCGGGAGGGTGCCTGGGTTTTGGGGGAGGGCTTGGAGTCCGGTAATGCTTATAAGCATCGCCAAAAGTCCTGGACTCCGGCGATGCTTATAAGCATCGCTAAATGACCTGGGAACTCCGGCGACGCTTATAAGTGTCGCCAAATATCCTGGTACCTCTGGCGACGCTTTAAAGCATTGGCAAAGGTCCCGGACTTCGGCGACGCTTAAAAGCGTCGGCAAATATACGATCCGGCGACGTTTATAAGCATCGGCAAAGGTCCCTGTACTCCGCGACGCTTTTAAGCGTCGGCAAATGTCCAGTCCGGCGATGCTTAAAAGCATCGGCAAAGGTCCCAGACTCTGGCGATGCTTATACGCGTCGGTAAAGGTCCTGGACTTCGACGACGCTTAAAAGCGTCGGCAAATATCGGATCTGGCGATGCTTATAAGCGTCGGCAAAGGTCCCTGGACTCTGCGACGCTTTTAAGCATCGGTAAATGTCCCGAGTCTGGCGACGCTTAAAAGCGTCGGCAAAGGTCTCAGACTCCAGCAACGCTTAAAAGCGTTGGCAAATATCCCGGATTTCAGCGGGATGGTCCGGCGACGCTTAAAAGCGTCGGTAAAACTCAAGATTAATTGCCGACACTTAAAAACGTCGGCGGACTTTCAGTTTTGCTAGCGCTTTCAAAAAGCGTCGGCGGGTTCTGGTTCTTCCCGACGCTTCCAAGAAGCGTCGCCAGAAAAAGGTCGAGATAACCCTGGCCTGTCGTAGTGTATGTATGTTTAAATAATATATGTATGTATTTATATATATATATATATATATATATGACATGGGATATATTTTTCACATATATATCTGTGAAAAATATATACATACATACATATATATATATATATGTATATTTATATATTTATATATATAAATAAGACATATATTTATATGTTATTATGTGAAAAATATATACATACATACATATATACATATATATATATATACATATATATATATGTATATATATATATATGTATATATGTATGTATGTATATATTTTTCACATAATAACATATAAATAAGACATGGGACTAAATATAAATGGTCATCAAAATCTCTGTTCAAAAAATAAAAAAAGGTCATCAAATATGAGGGAGGGAAATACAATTTTTAATCATCAAAAATTAAACATAAAATGAGAATCAATTCATGAGATAGATAAACTTTAAAAAATTTTCAAACATAAAATGTCGTAATTTTGTGACACTTTACTCTTCTTCAATTTGGCATCATCTAGCATTTGGTTAAGTCTCGGAAGAAGTGAAGTACGGATCATGTATCCACAATCTCGTGGCATGGCTAGTCCAAATACCATATTCTCTTTGTTATCATTTTATCAATCAAGTTATACTGTCAAATCATGTCATCTCAAATTTTTCAATGACCAGCATCATGGTCCAAACTATACAAAGATAACTCACTTGATAAAATATAGTATACATGAACATAGCTAGTAACAACAACAATCATACTTTTCAACATAAAAAGTTAAACTATTCCATGCAAAACTAATCATGCACGCCGATGCTCATATGCATGGATCAAATCATGCCATGTAAAATAATGTATAGAACTCGTGATCAAGTCCAGAATCCTTACCTCTCAATAATCAATTATCCAAACCTGAAATTAGTCCATACCCAAAACTTTCACAATGCCTTCCTGCTCAGAAGGCTGTTCTCCTACAATAATAAATAAATTCATTCAAAACCAAATCCTAGTTTCACGAATTTTGAAAAAGAAAGTTTTCCTTCGATTCTCTCTCCTGTAATATATTACTATTATTATTTTAAATTTTATTCCCCTCTTTCTCTCTCCTCTTCCTCTCTATTCTTTCTTTCTCCTCTTCCTTCTCTCTCTTCTCTCTTTTTTTTGCCTGAATCGAACAGAACCTCTTTTTTTTCCTTCTTTCTTTCTTTTCTTTTTTTCTTCTTCTTCTTTCTTTCTCTTTTCTTCTCCCCCGAACCCCTCCCTGCTACCTTCCTCGGCTCAATCGAGCCGACCTCCCATGGTTGCTGGGGAGGGCTCAACGATCAAGAGGTGGACGGCGGCATGGCCACCGGTGATATGCGACCTCAAGACAGAACCAAACCGAACAACTCAAAATAAATCCCATTAATCTGTCCAAAAAATATTAAAGAAGGAAAAAAAAACTCACCGGCCGGTATTGGAGAACTCCCGATCGCTCGTCGGAGAAGAAGAACAATGGCTTGGAAGGGTTTGAAGGCATGGTTTGGGCGACAGTAGGGGAATTTAAAGGGAGCAACCTAATGGTTCCTCTGTCATTTGGGAAAGAAACTTTGCTGATCAAAGTTCCAATCCCTCCCAAACTCATCGCCGACCACCTCCCTCTCCCCTCATGACTCCTCCCTCAAAACCTCCAGCGAAAACTCCAGTCGGATAAGGGAGAGCCAATCTCCCTGTTTCGAATGCATACACCCAATTTTTTTTCTTCGGTTTGGGTTGAAGTCAGTTGTGCCTGCCGACTTCAGCCCAAGCACAAGTATCACAGGTAGAAAGTAGCCTACCATCCAGGAGTGTCACAGGTAGAAAGCAGCCTGCCATCCAGGAGTACACGTGCAATTCTTGTGGTTGGCACTTCAAGCTAGCTTGATTCAAGTTGCAACTAATTGCAGAAGTAAGCAGCAGAATCAGCTAATAAATATAATAAATTAGCATGACAATGGTGGGATGGGATCCTGTTGATAATTGGAGCTCATCTGGATCACAACTAATTAAATATATTATCAATGAATGGACTGATCATAGAAACCTATACCTTTCTGAATGGCGTGGGAGGCATGGAATTAGGGCTGGAATTGGACCGGGCAAGCCTGATGGGCTTCAGGCTGGCCCAAAATCGGGTCGAATTTTGGGCCATATTTTAAACAAATCGGGCTGGGCTTTCGGTCTTAAAATAGAGCCTATTCAATTTTTGGGCCGGGCTCGGGCACCCCTTCGGCCCAGCCCGGATTGGCTCGAACCTGGCCTGAAAATAAGCTCGATCCAGGGCCAGCTATTTCTTTCTCCGGTCTCCTACTCTCCCATCCCCTCTCTCTCTATTCTCTTTCTCAGTCTCTCTCTCATTTCCATCTCCCTCCCCAAGTCAGCCCTCGATGGCGAATGCCCCCTCGCACCTGACGGAGATCGAACGCCCTCTTTTCCTGACGCAGTGCGGTCCCACGTCCCCTGCTTGACGAAAAATCAAGCCCAGATGGGGTTGCCAAGACATGTTCCCATGTCCCCCACTTAGCGAAAAGTCTAGCCCAGGCGGTTGCCAAGCCATCTTTATATATTACTGGTGGATCTCGGAATCAGAAACAAAGAAGAGTGGGAGTGTCGAGGCAGGGTGAGGAAAGAGATTCGCAGGATTGGAATCAGATACCGATACAATTTCCATGGAGGGCCAGTGGTTGAAAGCCAGTTAAGTTTTAGCGCTACAGAAAAAGGAAGAAAAGCTGATGTTAAAAAATTATTTTCTCCATACTTCTTAAAATCGTCATCACATAATATTCTAATATTTCCTAGCATCGGGATAGTAAAATTTATCGATGCTTAGCCACGTCGAAGTGACAGGACTCATTCTATATATTTCTCAATATTTTTTAAAAATGTGGATAGTTTTTATTTAGCGGCGGTTAGAAGTATCTCTAGTTCGAACTTTCCAACCATTTTAAAGCATGTTAGTGATATGGTCTATCCAAGATATCTTCCGATATTTTTTAAAAATATTAAAAATATTTTAAATCCAAATGCTTTAAAGCATCGTTATTGATATGCTTAAAGCATCGGCAGAGAAGTTTTTTTTTAAAAAAAAATACAAATTTTATATAAAAAAAATTATATAAATTTTTAATAAACCTATATAATAAAATCATAATAAGCATAAATAGTAAATACAAATATAAAATTCATGACAACCAAATAGTAAATCCAAATATAAAATTCATTACAATCCAATATAAAAAAGTCCATTACAATCTAAATATGTATAACAAATCCATAAAAAAAAGATCATTACAATCCAAAGTTTAACAAAATAAAAATATACATGAAATATGTGGATAAAAAAAATTACCGAAATCAATCATCCGTGGAAGGAAGGTCGTCACCCTGTCCATGAGTATCTGATGCTCCGAGAGCCTATAAGAAATATTTAAAGAGCTTGAGTTGCGAATCTATATATAACAATATATTATATATCATTAATTTTGTATAGAACATATATTTAATAATATATGTGTTTACCTGACGTGGAACATACATCTGTACCATAGATGTAAGCCGCTTAATATGCTCTCTCATCGTCTGCATCTGGGTTTCCATCACTGCTCTATTGGTGGCACGACCCCTTCGCATCTCCTCTATCTTCTCTCAAGTCTGCGAACATGTGCATCCTGAACACTATCTGCAGCATCACGAGTATATATACTCATCGCAGATAACTGAGTGGGGGTGTTTTCAACTCCATAACCCCTCACTCGACCGTAGCGCTTCGGTTCCATGAGCTCTATGAACATCTCGACCTCAATACGACTACCTGCGTAGATGCTGCGAACTCATCGACACACTCCACAATAAGAGACATAGCTATTTCTTGTATTGATTTAGAAAAAGTTTGACAAAGTTTCATGGAGGAAAGCATGGCAAAGTTTGACAACTTCATCCTGAGCTTGAAAAAAGAACTTCAATCGACGAAAGCTGAGAAGGAAGTGGTCGAAGAACTAAAGTCGGCCATGGAGGAGAAGCTCTTCAAGAAGGATGCCGAAGTTCAGGTCCTGAAGAATGAGCTGAAGAAAGCTCAGCTGAAGATTTCTGAACAAGAGGCTAAGCTTTGGAAGAAGAAGAAGCAGGTCCACTCATTGGAATGGTTAACCAAGGAGGTTGAGAAGAAGGCTGAAGAAGCAGCCAAGGAGGTCGAAACAACAGTCAAGGAGTCTGAGGCCCTGAGAGGGCAAGCAGCGAGGGCAGTCGAAGACTTCAGAAAGTCTTCGAAGTTTAAAGAGGAGGTAACTGAGTCAAGTGTGGTCAGTTACCAGCTTGGATTCAATGATGCACTCAAAGCGGTTCAGGAGCTTTATCCCGAGCTAGATCTTACGAGCATCCCAATGTTCAAGGTCATCGAGGAAGAAGAAGAGCCACGACCCCTGCTGAAGCCGAGGAAGTACCGGGACAAGCTGAAGAAGTCCCAGTCACGACCGAGGGCCAAGAGCAAGTCGAAGAGTCGATCATAGCGGACCCGGCAACTTTGGCTCAAGCTGAAGAGGCCTTTTCAATAGTTCAGACTGAAGAGGCTCTTCCTGCTGACTCAGAGTCTCGATGGTGGCCGAAATAGATGAATAGGCCTTTAGATCTCTTTTGTTTCTTATTTTGTAAGAAAGATGATAATTAAACAGGCTTATTTTGATATCAATGAAAAATGCTCTTTTTCTTCAAGCCGTGTCATGATTTCTCTAAGTATATAGTCATCAGAACAACAAAACCTTCAATTCAGAATGAAATTTTTTTCAAGTAGAGTGTTCAGATAGGCAGCCATCCTTTGATAAATGGCAGTCTTTGAATAAGAACTTCCAACTTGAATAAAAATTTTCTAAGTATGAATCTTTCGAATCGACAACAGTCTATAAAATAACCTTCAACTTGAATAAAAATTTTCTAAGTGTGGAGTCTTCGGATTGGCAACAGTCTATAAAATAACCTCCAACTTGAATGAAAATTTTCTAAGTGTGGAGTCTTCGGATAAACCATAGTAGTCTTCAGTGAAATAGCCATTTCCGGAAACATAATAACCTTTAACTTGAGTAAAAAGATTGAAGGTATATGGCCTTCAGGTAAGTTATAGCCCTTGACTTGAATATGAATTTCACTGATGCATGAGGTCTTCGGACTTGATTTTAGCAAGATTATTAACTTCAATGATAAACTGATCAATCCGGCTTTTCATAAGGTCAGCTTTTTCTGTTCATAAGTTTGACTCTTCAACTTTCGGACTCATAATTAAGGAGTCTCAACTTTTAATGGTGACTTTAGTTCACCAATAATGTGACATTTCATCCATGCCAGCTGTCCAATCACCATTGGTGAGGCGGTTATTACCTGGATCGTGGGATTGCAGTGACCGGAATCATTAAAGCTGCATGCCTCAGGAATCGGATCAATTGCAGCTCTCTGACTCCTCATAACTGCCTGCAGGTGGATCGAGGCCATCATTAATTCAGGCCGGTGCACGTGGCACAATCAGGAGACTGCTCAAAATATGAGCAATGAATTTGAGCCATTGACAACCCTTATATAAGAGGTTGATACCCCTGAGGGTTAAACTTTCTCAAGCCTTTGTCAATATTGCCTCTTGGGCAATCTTTTCAAGAATTCCTCCTCACTTGTCACCTTTCCTCCTCTTTCTCCCTCAACGAGCTTTAAGAGCTTTCTCCAACCATGAGACCAGATGCAGCACGGCTCCGACTGGTGACGAGGAAGCGGCTGGTGACAAGTACCCTGCTTAGAAGATCAAATCGAAGGCGGGTTCGCCTTCATGCTCCCCCACAGGTCCCAGCTAGGGATCAAACTCCTATCGAAGTAAGATCTTCCTTGGAGGAGGGTCAAGTCCCTTTGCCTGGACATTCAACTGAATGCCCGGCAAAGCCTCCTATTGCAGGGCCATTAGGGGGCTAAGTTTACTAGATAAGGGGAAGGCTCCCCTTGTCAATGAAGATGTCAAGCCCGAACTTCGAACTATTGAAGGGCAGGGCTTGAGAAGCTGCAACGCCTTTGCTGCTGATGCTGGTCTCGGCAATTCAAGACTAGCAAAGACCTTATTGAAGTCGGTTGTCCTCTGGAAAGACCGGGAGGAGACCAAGAAATAGGGACTGGAGGACACTCTTTCATCCATTTACCCCAGGATGCTGCAGGTAAGTGTTGATGTAATTCATAGAAATATATCATTACCAATCGGATTGACTTTATATGTGTTTTCCTTTGGCTGATCATCCATGATGTTTCTTTGTTAGAGGAGAGCATTCGTGGGTCTATTGACTTCGACGATGGCCTCCGAAGCCAGCTGGCTTCGGCCATAGCCGAGAGAGAAGTGGTTGAAGAGCATCGGGTCGCTATCGAAGAGAAGTTGAATAAAACCATCACGGCCAACTGTTCCTTGGAGAGGGAATCAAGGATAACTCAGATGTACGTGATTGAGCTGGCGACTGATCTGCAGAAGAGGCAGAAGAAAGCAATCTCGGTTGAGTTACTGATAAGGGATTGCCTTCGAGATGTCAAAGAGGTGGTGGCTCACAGAGTCGAACTGGAAAATAGAATCACCATTCTGGAGTGGGAGGTTTTATCAGCCAATTAGAGGGCAGAACAAGCTGAGAAGGATGCTCTCCAAGCTATCGAGGCATATAAGAAATCCAAGGCTTTCGTCGACGAGATGCATGAAGCCAGAGCGGAGAGTTATCTCATCGGCTATACGGATTACCTATATAAATAGTAAAGGTTTACCCGGTCCTAGATGTTTCTATTGTTCCCACTCCTGGCGAGGAGGAAAAAGAAATGGAAACTCGAGTCGAAGAGACACCATTTCCCTTTGATAATGAAGAAGCCGCCAAGGAAACCTCCATTCTTGCCTCGGCTCCTGGATTAGCCGAAGAAAAATAGCTTCTTGATGTATTTTTCCTTTATTTTTTTTGATGTAGATCGGCTTCCCCTTTGGAGCATGTAAGAAGTTCTCAAATGAATGAAAGTTCCCTTTGCTTGAAATTGAGGCTCTTCCTTTGATGGGTGAATATATTCCAAAAAATGCTAAGTATAAACTCTTCTGCATCATAAATATTAAAGTAGGGCATTTATGAAGAATCCCAAGATTTCCTGTTGACCCTGTCTTCTTCTTAGACTGAAAAGTCTGAGCTTGTTGAAGCTGTAGAGAGATTTATCGGTTCATCCTGATCGAATTTGCCATTAAGGTAGGCCGATGAGGCCATCCTTAGGCATTTTATTGATAGTAATAAGGTAGGCTATTTAGGCCTGTCTCGGCATGTCATCGGATTTACCGTAGGGTAGGCCATTTAGGCCATCCTTGTGTCTTTAGTTGATAGTAAGACAAGCTGATTAGGCCCACTTCGGCATATCATCGGATTTATCGTAGGGTAGGCCGCTTAGGCCATCCTTGTGCCTTTAGTTGATAGTAAGACAGGCTGATTAGGCCCACCTCGGTATGTTATCGGATTTACCATAGGATAAGTTGTTTAGGCCATCCCTATGCCTTTAGTTGATAGTAAGACAGACTGATTAGGCCCATCTCTGTATGGACTTCTCATCGAAACCTTTCGAAGAAATATTTTTTATTGATAGTACTTGCGAAGATTTTCTACATTCCAAAGCTGGGGCAGTAGGAAACTGTCCAGGGTTTCAAGCTGGTAGGTTCCTGGTCATATGACCTCTTTGATTTGGTAAGGGCCTTCCTAGTTGGGAAAAAACTTGCCTTGTTTCATAGGCCTGGATACTTCAGACCTTCACAGTACTAGTTCTTCGGGTCAGAAGGTTCGTTTCTTCATCCTGGAGTTGTAGTATTTAGCAACTCTTTGCTCATATGCCGCCATCTTCATCTAGGCACGAAGCCTTGTGCCTTGCAGTAGATCCAAATCCACTCTTCGGTGCTCCGAATTTTTAGGTTCTTTGTAATGATCAATTCTTAAGGATTATAGAGTAACTTCTATAGGGAGGACCACTTCGGTGCCGTAAGCTAAATGAAACAGAGATTTTCTAATGGCCATTCTGGGAGTTGTCCGATATGTCCAAAGAACTGAATTTAGTTCTTCAACCCAGAGTCCTTTAGCATCGTTTAGCCTGGTCTTCAGACCATGAAGGACGGTCTGTTTGTTACTTTGGCTTCTTCATTGGATTGAGGGTGATCGATGGAAGTCAATCTGTGAAGTATATGATATTGAGCACAGAAGTCCTTGAACTTCGAATTATCAAATTATCTTCCATTGTCGGTGATGATGGCATGAGGGATTCTAAATCGGAAGATAATGAAGTTTCTCATAAAGCTTTCGACTTTCCCTTTGATAATGTGTGCCAAGGATTCAGCTTCGATCCACTTGATGAAGTAGTCGTAGCTAAAATGAGAAACTTCCATTATCCGGATGCTGGAGGAAATGGACAAGGATATCCATGCACCATTATGCAAAGGGCCATGGTGCTGTCAACCAAGTCAGCTGACTTGCAGGCCATCTTTGGATGTTGGAGTACTTTTTACATTGATTGTATCTTTGGATGAAGTCGGCAGAATCCTTCTGAATAGTTGGCCAATAATATCTTTGGCGTATTATCTTATATGCTACGGATCTACCCCCTATGGGTCTCCATATATGCCTTCATGAAGCTCTCTTTGGGTGTAGTCAGCGTCTGATGGCATCAAGCATTTCAGCAGAGGTTGTGTAAAAGACCTCTTATACAGAGTTCCATCTAGGATAACATACTGGGATGCCATCCAGTGAACTTGCTTGGCTTCAACCTTATCCTCGGGTAACGTACCTCCATTCAAGAATTTGAGAATAGGATCCATCCAGCTGGGCTCATGATCAACTTGATGCACCTCCAATATTTTTTTTGCTATACTTGGAGCTTCAAGATACTCTATGAAGGTTCAACCGAGGGAGTCTAGAGTGGTGGTGGTGAGCTTAGACAATGCATCGGCTCAAGAATTCTCCATTCTTGGCACATGGGCGATTTCAAAGAATTCAAGCTATGAGAGCAGAACCCGTACCTTCTCCAAATATTGGATCATGGTAGGATCTCGAGTTTCAAACTCGTCCTTCACCTGGTTCACCACCAGCTGAGAATCTGAAAAGATTTGAATCTTTTGAACCCCTAACTCTTTGACGATTTGGAGTCCTACAAGAAGGGCTTCGTATTTGGCTTCGTTGTTCGAAGCATGAAAAGAGAAGCGTAGAGCATACTCTATGATGTGCCCGTTTGGATGGCCAAGATGAGGCTTTCTCTGCATCCTATAGAATTTGAAGCCCCATCTACATGAAGTATCCATATAGACTCTGTAACCCTTCGAATGGCTTCCTCCTCTTCAGCTTGTCGTGAATCATCTTCTTGCCCCCATGTGCATTCATCTAAGAAGTCAACCAATGCTTGTGCTTTCATTACCAATCTAAGTTGGAAGATAATGCCGAATTCACTCAGCTTAACAACCCATTTAGCTATCCTTCCAGAAGTATCAGGGCATCGAAGGATGGCTTTTAGGGACTGGTCTGTCAAGACCATAATGGTGTGGGCATGGAAGTAAGGCCGTAGATGCTTTGCCGCGATCACCAATGAGTAGATGAGTTTTTGAGCTTTTGGATACCTCACTTCAGCATCATGTAAGACTTTTCTAGTATAGTAGATCAGCCTTTGGAGATCGTCAGCTCCCTTTTAGATGAGTACCGAACTAATTGCCTCATCTGAAGTAGAGAGGTATGGATAGAGAGTTTCCTCTTCTTGAGGCTTAGAAAGCAAGGGAGGACTTTCCAGGTACTTTAGTTTTTTTAAGGCAAAGCTGCAGCCCTCGAACCATTCAAAACTTTTGGATTGACGAAGAGCTTTGAAAAAATGAAGGCACCTCTCGGCTAATCGGGAGATGAATCGGCTTAAAGAGGTGATTCTTCATGTCAATTATTGCAATTCCTTTTTGCAAGAGGGATGTCTCATACTTTGGATAGCTTGGATTTTTTCTGGGTTAGCTTCTATCCCTTGCTTGGTGATAAAAAATCCCAAGAACTTCCCCGAAGTTATCCCAAAAGTACATTTAGATGGATTCAGCTTCATCCGATGATGTCGCAGGGCACTAAAAGACACTTCCAAGTCTTTAATGTGGTCTTCTTTAAGGAGGCTCTTCCCTATCATGTCGTCGATGTATGCCTCCATATTCTTTTTCAATTGCTTCTCGAATACTTTATTGATCAACCTTTGAAATATCGCTTTGGCATTTTTCAAATCGAACAGCATCATTTTATAATAGTAGAGTCCCTTTTCTGTTGTGAAGGCCGTCTTCTCTTCATCCTTGGGATCCATCCGTATCTGATGTACCCAAAAAAGCATCCATGAAACTTAACAGCTGATGGCCAGCGATGGCGTCAACCAATTGATCTATCTTCGATAGAGGGAAGTTATCCATTGGGCAAGCCTTGTTGAGGTCTGTATAGTTGATGCAGATCCTCCACTTGCCATTAGCCTTTCTCACCATCACGACATTGGCTAGCCACTCAGGATAGCATACCTCCCTGATGAATTTGGCTTTGAGAAGCTTATTCACTTCTTCATCTATTGCCTTCTGTCTTTCAGGGGTGAAGTTCCTCTTCTTCTACTAAACTAGCTTGTAGTTAGAAGCAACTTCCAACCGATAAGCAATCACTTTGACCGGAATCCCAGGCATGTTTGAAGCCGACCAGGCGAAGACATTGGCATTATTCTGGAGGAAATGAAGTAGCCCTGCCCACAATCTTTAGCTTGATCTCTTGAATCTAATTGGTCTAGCATCATGGGATCAACTGATTGCTTGTCTTGTATCATCAGGCACTATCGGGTAACTCTCTGGTCCCCTTTTGCTTCTCCAATTTTGATCCTCATGGGAAACCACACCAAAAGATGATAAGTGATACTATAGCCTGAAATTTGTTTAAGGCAGGTCGCCCCAAGATCGTGTTATAGGCTGATAGGGTTCATAATACTACAAAGTTGATGGGGAGTATCTTCTGCCGTGGTTCAGTGCCAAGGGTCACAGGCAATATTATTTTACCTTCGACTCTGACCTGGTTATCTCCAAACCCAATCAGAGGCACAGGAGACCTTTGTAGCTTATTTTTAGACAAACCCATTCTAGAGAATACCTCATAAAGTAAAATATCTGTAGAGCTTCCATTGTCTATTAAAATGCATCTTACATTGTAATTGGCCATAATGGCCGAAACTACAATGAGATCGTCGTGCGGGAGCTGAACCCCGTGGAGGTCATCGTCGAAGAAGAATATAGAGTTATTACTTTGGAGCCTTTTGGGGTTTCTTCTTTGGCCCTCCTCCAGTCGTTTCACTGATGCAGCATACTACCCTTCCATCAGTTGGCCTCTAGTTGGGTAGTTCGGCTTCTTCTATGGCCCTCTAGGGGGCAGTAGCTTCAGTTCAAGGTTTCAAATGACTGACATATTTTTCCAGATATCTCCTCTTGATCAGATCCTCTATGGCATCCTTAAGTTGGATGCACTTTTTAGTATTGTGGCCGTGATCCCTGTGGAATCAGTAGTATTTGTTCCAGTTGCTTACAGCAGAGGAAGTCTTCATGGGGCATGGCTATTGCAGATAGCTTTCTTTTTCTATCTCCATCTAGATCTTTTCTCTTGGAAGATTGAGAGGAGTATATGAGTCAAATCTTCTACTCAATATTTTGGGCCTGGGATCACGTCATCGAGCAGGGTCGTCGTTGCTAGGGAAATGGGGTGACTTGCCCCCTTGTTGCACTTCTTCTTCTTCTTGGGAATAGATTTCTCTTCAATCAGGCATCAATTTGACACTTATTCTTTGGCATCCACATACTTCTGAGCCCTTGATAGGAGTTCGGCATAGCTCGTCGAAAATCTTTTATCCAGGAAGAATGTAAACCTAGACGACTATAGCCCTTTCTTCAGCACAGACATCGCCACATGCTTATTGAGATCGGGGATCTCAAGGGTGGCTGAATTGAATCTTGCGATGTAATCTCTAAGGTTGTCTCCTTCATTTTGATTAAGGAGGAACAAGCTATCCGTATTTTGAGGCATCCTGCGGCAAGTCCTAAAATGTGAGATGAAGAGCTTTTCTAATTCAGAGAATGAATGAATAGTACCTGGGCGTATGCTCGAATACCATATTCGAGCCGTCTTCTTTAAGGTGGCAGGAAAAATGAGATAGTACAGTTCATCGAAGGCTCCTTGAATCATCATATGGGCCATTAAACTATCCAGATGATTGAGTGGATCCATAGTCCCATCATAAGGTTCCATCTGAAGGACCTTAAAGTGTCGCGAGATGATTTCCTCCATTATTCTGGAGGTAAAGGGAGGCCTTGAATCATAGGCCATGACTTCGTCGTCTCTTCTTTGATCATAGAGCCTCGTGATCTATGACTCGAGCATCTTAAAATTTTCTTCATGTTCGTCATGGGTCTCTTTTTGCCCAGCACCTCTAGGAGTAGAGTCCTCAGAAGAGACGGAGGTGGATCGTCTGGTTCTCTTCCCCCCAAGTCGACTATTTATTTGCTTTTGATATTGAGAACTTCAGCACTTATGAGAGAGCCGATCCCAAAGGGAGTGTCGGGTAGACTCATGGTGATGGTCCCCCCTCCCTTTAGACCGATGACTGTGCCTGGAGGTAGCTGGCGGGTGCCCCACTTGGAGGAAGTCTCTTAAAAATTTTGAACCATGATTGTGAGTGCATCAACTCGGTTCAAGAGGGATTCGAATTGGTGCTGTCCTACGACCAGTGTAGCAGGTGGAACATCATTCTCCACCGGGGGGTTGTTCCTCTAGGAGGGAGGACATCCCTTACTTGTCAAAGTATTTTGAGTTCTTCCTTTCATCATTGCAGTTTCTTCAAACTCTCTTTTCCAAGAGGGGGGTGATCAGAGCTTTGCTGCCTGGCCCCTACCTAGCGTGCCAATTTATTGGCGCCGAACCTGATGGGGGACTAATATGCATGCAATTCTTTTTATATATTTTATATGTAGGGTTGAGTGATTAATTCCTGAATTTCAGATTAAAATAAATTGTAAGGAATTTTATATGAATTTTAGAAGATCAGCATGCAGATTAGGACCTAGAAAAGTAGAAAAGAAGGATCGTCGGGGCTGAGAAGCCTCGGTTAGGGCAAGTTCTCTTACAATAAAACTACTAGAGATAGAGGGGGTGTACCTGACAACGTCTGTAAAGATCTTAGCAAAGGGGTCTCTCGTTACTCGATGGATGCGGCCTGGAAAACCGAGCCAAAGACCCGCGGATACCCGGCTTTCTGCTCGGTGATCCGATTGAGGCTTGGCTGGAGTCGTTGGATTCGTAGGAACTCGGGGACCTGCAAACGACCTGTCAGGGGTTAGAAAACTCACAAAGGAACAAGAAAACAAAGAAAAAACAGTAAGGGAAGGCTTCTTTTAGAGTGGGCGTACAGGGATCTGAGAGGCTTGTTGGCAGCAGGAAGATGATTGCAGCACTGGGAAGAAAAACCCTCACAAACCCCTTTATGCACACAGCAGGGTATCACACAACTCAATAGAAGAACTCAAGATTTTAATTCATATCAAAAATTAAGTTTCATACAAGAGACCAGGGTCCCTTAAATAGACCCTTAACCTTGGGCTCCAAGTAAGGGCACATAAGTCTTTACATAAGAATCCTTTTCCCTCTCAAACCCTAGCTAGAAAATAAGAAAACATTAGATAGAAAAAATCCCTAAAAATTCTCTTGACTTGGCCAACACTCCAAGGATGCTTAGGGGGGCGTGTTGGGCTTCTAGGAGCAGTAAAAGGCCGGCCCAAAGGGGCTCGGGTGCATGGGTTTGGCCTCTGGAAGCTGGGGTGGCCTGGTAGCCAGGTAGCAGGAATATTCCCTGGTATCTTGCTTCTTAAGGGCTTGGGCTTGGCACCTGGGCTTGATTTCTTTGGGCTAGGATGCAGATGGACCTCTTGAATCATGGATGCCCTTATCTATGAATATACTTTGGCATCTGGAAGGGAATCTGGGTATCTGGAGGGCATCTGCAAGAAATCAGGGTTTTCTGAATTTTCCTCCTGGGATCTTCAAATCTTCAAGTTGGGTTGGACTTGGGCTATACTTCCATGTCTTCAATCTAGTTGGACTTGGTCTTCACTTGTATGATATAGTCTTGAGTCTTCAGTATGCTTGGACAGGACTCAAAAAAATAAAATTAGCTCAACATGAGCTGACTAGCATTGGACTGAACTAGCTCAACATAAGCTGACTAGTACAGAACTGAAATAACAACTCAAAAGACTCAAACAACAACTAAAAAAGGACTCAGATGGGCTAAGCCCTTATTACAGATGGACTCATAAATTATTGATCAATTCACAGAGGGTTGAAAAGCCTCTGTCTTATTCTGGTACCTCCGGTGTCCCCACCAGAACCCTTACAGACTGGGTGGAGCAGCTGGATTGCTGGTTCGCCTCCCGGGATACCTATAAAATAGATCCCTGACCGGATATTCTCTAGTGGAAGACACTCCGATGTCTAAGTTAGCTAGGATTCAGGTAATGGAACGGAGAGTTTTCAGAGACAGGGAAAGTAACTCAAGATTGCTCACTTTATCAGTTTGTAGAGTCACATTCGAGTCTTCTGGCTTAGATGACCGGTTTAGAAATGTTTCAATTAGGCCCCTGAACCGGTAATTAGCCTTTATTGAGGCAACTTATCATAACAAACCCCAAGCTATTTTCCATGTACGAGTAGTACATTGACCATCTTATCTTTAATAATAGCCATTATGTTACCACAAACTATATAATTGATCCCATATGGGTGCACATATTCATAACATTTAAGAAATGTAAGAAAGGAAACATCAATTTAGAAATGAAAATTTCATTACTTCAAAATGTTTCAACAAGGTAGAGTGTTCCAAACTCCTAGGGGGAGATATAATGAATGATAAAAATAAAAAGAAAAAATAAGAACAAAATATGAGAAGATAAGTCTTCATACTTTTGCTACTTGATCGATGGAGCCTCAGGTTGAGTCTCCATAGGTGATTCAGTATCAACAACGTTGGATGGTGCATCAATAGCAGGAGTGACTTTTGGAGTGGTCGATGATGAGGCTTCAACAGATACACCAACGTTCTCCTGCACCTCCACTGCCCCGTCTTCCTCCACCAGATAGGGGACACTTAGGATAAGGAGGGCCATGTTGAAGTCTAGGAAGTGCTCCTTCACCTTATTTTGATAGTCTAGGAAGGTGCTCACCGACCCCTCACCTACATTATCTAGAAAGTCCTCGGAGGACTTGTATTCCTTCACTGTCTTTTCTTTGGCTTTTCTGAGCTCCTCCTCTTAGAGTTTTTAGAGAGAAGCTTGATTTATTTTGACCTCTTTATTGGTATCGGAGATGTCGGTCTTCAAATGATTTATTTGAATAGAGGTAGTGTCCTCTAACTCTACCTTCTGGGCCTTAGTGACCATAAATTGCTTGGCTGCCTTCTTCATTGCTTCATTGGCTACTAACAACCTCCTCTCCAAGTTAATTCTTACCCCATCATACTTGATGAGAAAACTTCTGAGGTGACTGATATTGGAGATAAGCTAAAAAGGAAGTAAAGAAATAGACTTAGAAGAAAGAAAAAGTGGAAAAAAAAGAGAAAGAAAATAACAAGATGGAAGAATGCTTACCTAGAAATGCCCAAGATAGCTCTCACTAAGCACTTGGAAAAAGGGTCATTTCCTGCTTCGCTATGTCTGCACGAAGGAGGATCATCTCTAACGACTCTTGAATGAGTTTTAGATCCTTGTGGGCCACATCGTTCATCCTTAATCTTTTCTTCATAATAAAGTGCTCTTCCTAAGCACTCATAGGTTGAGTAGTGGCAGGCAAAGGTGATCGAGAAATATCCAATGACCCGGTCAGACGGGCCACCAAGAGAGGTGGCATCGATGCTCTACTAGAGTAGGAGATTGGCTACTCCCCAATACAGTCGCACTAGAAAAAGACATTGGGAGAGGTGATTCCCTTAGCTTCTTTCTTTTCACCTCTTTGGTAATATCCGACTCCTTTCTCTTAGCTGCTTTCTGGAGTTTTTCTAGTTCGAGCTTTAATTTTGTAAATGGAAGATCCGAGCAGTGGTTAAGAAATCGGCAATACCTAAAAACTATATAAAGATAAAAAAAGTAAAAAAAATTTAAAGTGATCAGACTTACTATGAAAACTGATTAGGCTGATATCTACATCGTACAAGGCCTGATTAGTCAAAAAAAGTCTAAACTCTAGTGCATGAACTATGAGTAGTTTTTTTGTAGTGCTCCAAGTCTACATCTAAGGGAGTCTTATTGTAATTCGGCTTGGTCCAGGCCTAGTTCTAGGAGGACCTAATACCTAAGGGTCGATATGTGGAGATGAAGGAAAACCTATTCTTTCACCATTGATAGATGTTGGAATGCCCTCTACTAGCTTGTATGACTGTCCATGGATGAAGTAGTACCACATCTTATCATATAGTTGAGATTTCAACAAAAAAATTGTTCAAAATAAAAAATACCTAGGCTCTATTCCAACTAAGTCGCAGATAAGGATGAAGCTAAGAATCACCCTAACGCCACTTGAAGTAAAACAGGTCAGAGTTACCATATAAAAGTCTAAGATATTTTTAATAAATGGATGAAGAGGGAACTAAACTCTAGCATCAAATACATCTTCATAAAAAGCGATACATTTGAATGGAGGAGATAGAACCCGATCATCTAGAGTCGGAATAATCATCCTAATGCTATTAAGATTGAAATACCTATCCCTAAGCTTCCTAAGGTTTGTTTCTCCAATCTTAGACCTCTCTAGGTTAGGGCCCAGGGAGGCCCTCCTATGGCATCTTATAGGGATATTAGGAGTCGGGTGCTCTTCCTAAACTGAGTTTGGATTTGCTATACCTACCTTAGAACTCTTTACCTTCCTAATGGCCATCTTAACCTTAGAGGCCATGGCTACAAACAAGAAAGGTTAAAGGGAAGAAGAATAAGCTAAGGTCTTTTACCAAGAAAAGCGAAGTCCTAAATCTCCTATCTAAGGCCAATGAATAGAACTCCGAAAGGAGGTTCGCCTATTAACTCGCTTAGAAGGATGAAGGTAGGAAAGCAGAAGATAAATAATCTGGGTTGAAGAAGAAGGTCTCTATTTATAATGATGCTCGATGGCCTAGATTAAATCACCTCACTATCAAAATCCCATCCACATCACTTGATATCTGGATAAAAGGATGGGCCACTCATCCCATGCCACGTGGATCACCTCTTTGGCTAGGGGCCATACCCTATGGGTCAAGCAATTGCTATTTCTTCGAAAATTGCCTGTTGCTAGTTTAATGATTTCTTGTGGAAAAGGGTGCATTACATTAAATGCCATATGGCAAAATGGTGGCGCAATTAAATTTTTCCTACTAAAAGTATATTGGAGCTTATTGCTATACTTCTGAGTTAAAAGTAGGGGACAAGTGTTATAGAATAAATAACATGTTTGCCCTCTTTTGATCTAGTCATGGTCAATTGCCAATTAGCAAAAAAGTATTTGGTCAGTTTTCAATCTCTTATTAAGGTACATGATGCCTGACAATCATAGACTAACCTCTTATTGAGGTGTGAAGTACTTATTAACTAGGAGCCAATGTCTTACTGAGGCACAGGGTGCTTATCGATCAAGAGACAATCTCTCTCCATGGTATAAGATACCTATTGGCCAGGTACCGATCACTTGTTAAAGTATAAGATGCTCAACTACTTACTAGACATGCACTGATCACTTATCTAAATCAGGTACATAATTCTATAATTTATTTAATATGAAGCATATCTTTCAAAGTCATGTGAATCATTATGACAATGTTAGTGAAATGGTCATAAAGAAATGTAGCAAACCACTTTACAAATTGACCTCTTAATGGCCTAATCAACTTAACTGCTCACTTAATAACTTAATCTTTCCATAAATAATTAGAAATACTTGGGATATGGTTTGCAAGCACGGATGTTTTGCAATTTTAGCCTTTTTCTTTTTTGATAGAAATTTTGTAGTAATCATGGATAGGCATCTAGCCACAAGCTCATCCGACAAAATAAAAAATGATGTGACTAAAGTAACTAATTGAAACGATTTTAACCATCGCTATATATGTAATTTAAATAAATATTTTTTAAAAATAATGCTACATTTAATATCAAATATCTATTATAAGATAATATTAAATATTTTATAATTCTGCATAAAGAATTGAATCTAAGATCTATTAAAAAATTTCCTACTATTTAGCCACCATGGTAACCTTAACTTCTAATATAAAGTTTTAGTTTATTATACTTATTTAAGATTTATTCATATTATAAAATATAATTATTTTAAATACATTATGATATTTTAATTTTTAATAACTAATTAATTTCAAAAAATTCAATCCTCTTTTTTTGAAAGAAAATAAAAAATATATTACTTCATTTTACTATTTATAATATTTTAAAAATCTTATTGTTTAAAATAATTTTTAAAATAGAAATTATTTTAATATATTTTTATAATCATGAATATTTTTTTCTAAAGTTCTTTAAAAAGTAGATAATTCATAATTCTTCTTATTTATACTATAATTAAAAATAATACCATTTAATATATAATATTTTTAAAGAACTTTATATTATATATTTTTATATAAGTAATCTTTAAATTTTTCATATACTTTTAATATAAATTAAGTTGGATCAGATCTACATTTTTGGTTAAATATATTTTCTTGTAGATTTTTTAATAATCACATTGTAGATCATTACCTAGTTATGGTACATTGCATTTAATATTAATAATAAATTTTATATCAAAAATTATTTTTAGTTAATTATTAAATTATCTTGAATCATATGGTTAAAAGCATATTCATTTTAAAAATTTATTTTTGTGATAAATTTATAAAATTTATCACAATAATAAATCATAAATAATTAATAATAAAAACTACTAGTTATATGATGATGTATAAATGATAAAATTTATTTCAATGATAAATGATCAATATTCTATAATAGAATTATAAATATTATCAATTAGGTTTATTTAATCATAAAATATTATTCCTATAATATACCATCATAATATCATAAATTCTAGCAATATATATAAATAACTATCATGATATTATAGATTTTTTAGAATAATTCTTAAAATTATTATAATAAAATATAATTTCTTGTAGTGGTAATAAGATACTATCGCTATATGATAACTTTTAGTAATATTATTAATAAAGTACTATAATATTATATATCTTTTATGATATGTTTTAAAATCATTACTAGAGAGTATTTATAGTAATTGTAGACATCAATTAATTAGCAATATTTTCAAAAAGATATTGATAAAGAATTTTATTTTAGGGAGGATTTGAACAAGTATCTTTTATTTGAATAGCAAATTCTTAACTACCAAGTTACAACTTATATTATTATATATAAAAATAGTTTATTTAACTTATTAAAATACATTCATGTCATTAAATAAATCTTTCATGTATATTTTAATATTTGATATTTTAATATTTTCAAAATATTTTAATTTTTATCAAAATAAAAAATGAAATTAATTTATAATTATTTATATTTTATGTTTTATTGTTAAAAATATTCAAAAATTAACTTTTGTGCATCTCCATATTCATATATATTTTTTTCACAAATTTCTTAAAAATAGTTAATTTATGATTATTTTTATTTATACTATAATAAAAAGTAACAATAATTTTTTTATACAAAAAAACTAATATTATTATATTATTTTTTAAAAATAATTTTATGCTTAATATTTTAATATAAGCTTGATCAAATCAATGACCTATACGTAGTAATGCTAAAAATATATATGTACGATAATATATTTGATGAGATTAATATGAGTTAACCATGCTTTGTATAAAAATTAATAATGTAAAATATAGTGATATTTTTATAAAATCATGTGAATTATGTTATTCTTTACTGTTAATAACCGTTCTAGTATTAATATTTCGAATTATATGTCATAAAATATAAATTTATAGTGATATTTATAACAAAGTATTGCTAATTAAAAAATATTTATTAAAAGATAGTGGGATTTTTACTATAATACAGTAAAAACAAAAAACTTAGCATCGTATAATGAGAAATGCCGTGAGTAATTTTCTGTCAAAAATTATTTTTGTTATAGCAATTTTGGTTAGATGGTTCCCTTTAGGTGAATGATATTTTTTATTTAATTAGAAGATGACCGATGATGCGATTGCGGTCACCATTTTCTTGAAAAGGAAAAGGCCAGACAAGGATCTACAATATGATTCACGATGAACAAAAGGACAATTAGGCTAGATCTGATATCTTCATATCCAAACAATAATAATTTAGATTTTTGTCTTATATACGTCAGTGCTTTGCGCATTTAAAATTGCCCTATATGGAAGGAGAAAGTGATCCTATTAAAAAAACAAGAGGAACGTTAGACTAGACCTGATATCCTATGTGCAAATCTAGTAATAAGACAAGAGGGATGGACCTGATATCCACATGTCCAAATAACAATAATTTAAAATTTTTGTCTCATATGAGATTCTTCCAAATGGAAGTAGGATATTGTTTTGACTTACCAAAAACTACCATATAACTTAGGATTTTTTAAAAATATATTCTACATTTGAAGCCTTGATGTGCTGAAAGGCATGGTCCCATCATGAGGTGACAATCAATGCTTCTAATTGAGATTTAGAGATTTTTCTAAGTTGATAAGATCGCAAAGAGTTTTGTAATGATAGAAATATCAAGATAATAGCTAAATCAATTGCAAAGGCTCTGTATACCAATATGAAACCAAGAGGAATGGTTTTTTCATGTTACTTTTGCCCATTGATTGCTATGTAGAGCTCCCAAATTCTTTTAGTGACTTGAGAAAGATGTCTTTTCTAGAAATGGGAATTTTAGCCAACCCCATCTAGTACCTAATCTTAATTGGATGGGTTTTACCTAACCCATTCAAACTTGAAACAGGGTATAGGTTTTACATATAATAGTCAAAAAAATCTCTAAAAAATAATAGAGAAAATTTGTAATGTTTTCATAAATATAATGGACATGTATTTCAACAACTCCATTGCAAATCTCTAAAAAAATGAAACAAATCTAATAATATGTAAATTATAAATATATAAACAAATATCTATACCTCTACATTAAATGTTATTAAATATATAAATAAATATATATATAAATATTATATGTTAAGATATTTTAGTTGTAAGAATCCTTGCATGTATATGTTGAACTCTCATAACAACTATTTAAAAAAAAAATCAGCATTTTAATGTCTAAATAGTTTATTGTGTTGGCAAGGGCTACTAGTTGATTTGCATATTATAAAAGTTATGAGTATGATGTATCAACCATAAGACTGACTTGACTTGATTGATAGATCATATATAATACATCAGTTGAGAAATTATTAATTAGTAAAACCATTATCTCAAACGTGCTGATGGAATATATTTTTGGGGCTAAGATGTCTTGCAATTGTTACATTCCCATACATTTTTGTTATACAAATTGTGGTAATCATGAATGGCCATCTTACCACAAGCTCATCATATCCATGGATCAAAATAAAAAGTGATGTGATTAAAGCAATGAAGAAGTTATCATGTTGTATGTGTCCTGGATATAACATACATATGAGCTATCTTAATTAGCCATATGTCAAGTTCTCATGGCACAAGATCATACCCATATAGTGCCTCTCCTTATATATAAAAACACCTTAAACTTTAAGGTTCCATGATCCCTTCTTTTAGGAAGCAGAAAGATACAATAGCATCTATTAGAGATATCTTAAATCAAAAACTTATAATAAAAGGAAAGGGTACCTTTTTTTTTTTTTCTTTTTTTTTTTGATACAAAAAGAAAGGCTACTCTTTGGAAAACTATCTTTTACCCACCCCATATATACAAAAATTATTTGTTGGACTAGGTCCACAAGCTTGGGTTAGTGGTAGACCGGTCCAACCATAAAGGAACACATACAAATTAACATGGACAACAAGAACAAGAGCAATATAAGCATGTTTGTGTGTGTGTTTGTGTTTGGACTAGTCGTCCATTGGACTGGTGGACTTGGTCCAAAGAATAATTTCACCCCTACATAATTGAGACAGAAAGAAGCCTATCGTCCATCTATCCCACTCACATGGGAACCGCTTGGGATGCGTATGGACCGGCTTGATTAACTAGTCACATGTATGATCCATGGGAGCATGTAGTGGAATTAGCGGGACAATAATTTAGAGTGACATTGATGGATCCCTATGATAATTGGAGCCAATTTAGATTATAACTAGTTGAGCGGATTGATCTCGGAAAACTACATCCTTTTGAATGGTGTAGGAGGTACTGGATCTCAATTTGCAGGCCCCATTCTTTTTTTTGGCATCTTGTTAAGCCTTGTCTTATTTCATGATATTTGTTCCAATACTGATGCCATGGTTAGATTGTCCCCTTCACTTGTACATAATATTCTTGTGACTGATGAGGTGGCTGTGGTCACCATTTTTATAAAAAGAAGAAGGGCACATAAGGACTTCTTTTTTTAGATAGGTATATATGTATGTTATATAGCAATGCATAATCTTTGTTCAACAAAGAATAAAAGGTCATTAAAAAACAGGGATGGAAATGAAATTTTTATTAATAAAAAATTAAGCATAAAATGAGAATCAACTCTAAGGATAGATAAACTTCAAGGAAGTGAAGTCTAGATCATGTCGGTTATAATTTTTATGTTTGGAACCAAAAAGACTACCTAATGTAAAAACAAGCAGAATGCTAGACTCGATATGTTATCCACATGCCAAAATAATATTTATTTAAATTTTTCTCATGCCGGTGCTGAGCATGTTCGAGATTCTCCTAAACCAGAAGGCAAATCTGATCCTAATTATCTTGACTTACCAAGTTCATCATACAATTTATAATTTTTTTTAAAAAAAACTCAATATTTGAGGCCCTGAGAAAGGCAAGCAGGCAATAAGATCTTAGCATGAGGCCAACCAATGCATTTAACCAATATATGGAGATTCCTCTAACTTGATAAGATATGGAGGTCCCACGTCCCCCGCTTGGCGAAAAATCAAGCCCATATGGGTGCCAAGCCATGTCCCCACGTCCCGGAATAAGCGAAACGTCAAGCCCAGATGGGTGCCAAGCCATGTTTATATATTACCGATAGATCTCGGAATCAGAAACAAAGAAGATCGGAAGGGACGAGGCAGGGTGAGGAAAGAGATTCATAGGATTGGAATCAGATTCAGATACAATTTCCGTAGAGAGCTCACCGTCCGAAGCCAGTTGAGTACTATATACCCACAACCCCACTCTTGCTATGATACCTCTGTGTGTGTGTGTGTGTGAACACAAAGTTTTGGTTATCGAAAAGGAGAATTTCAATAATAAAAAAATGAACACACAGAAAAAATGAGGGTTGGTTATGGTCAGCCCATCATGAGTGCCCAACTCTACCAGATATACCAACATCTAGAAACACCTAAACATATATGATTTTATAAAAATGATTTATATGACTTTTCTTGCAAAATCAATATTTATATGGAAATTTTTGGTGACACTATGATCTTTTGGTTTTTCTTTCTACAAAAATGTCATACCTGATATAAAATATTTGGGCAATCACTTTGTTAATCTACATAATTATTATAGTTGGCTATAAATTCTTGGTACTTTTTTATTAAGAAACACTGAATAGATTAGATCACTTCTGGATGCTTTGCTTAAAAGCATTGCTACTAGTTAATCATGCTGAACTATTAATGGATCCACTCTATTCTACACAATGTCCCGAAGGCATGCCTTAGTCATCATTATCTTTTTTGGCTGTGATTGAAACATAGGGCTGGAAGTGGGCCGGGCTGGATCGGGCCACACCACTATCCGAGCCTGACCGAAAAAAATGTTTGGGGCTTCTGGTCGAGCTTAGGTCTGAAATTTTTTCAAAGTATCGGGCTCGAGCTTGACCTGAGCCCGGCTCGAGCCCGATTGGATCGGTCCGGGCATGAGGGCACCGGAGCAAGGGACTGCAAGGTTGCGCTGGGGGCAGTAGGCATCGAGTGGGGCGCTGAGGCCGGGGGAGACCGGGAGGGAGACGGAGCCCAGGGGACCCGCAGGGTCACACGGGGAGCAGGGCCAGAGGAGGGAGATCGGAGCCAGAGGGGGGCCACAGGATCGCACAGGGAGGTGGGGGCATTGGGTACGAAAATCGAAACTGGGGAACGGACTGGGCAATCCACGATGACCTGAGAATTAGGAAACAAGAGATAGGATATGGAAGAGTCAAAAAGATGCCAAAACCATCACGGTGGGTGCTAATCAAAGGTCATCATGTGCTCCGCTTGGATGGCAGTGTCTGCCCATCTCAAAATCTAGTCCCAACCCCAACCCTACGATCCAAGCATCACAAGTGCCGTGATACCACTATCCCCGTTTCCTCCATCCCCTCCCTCTCTCCCCATGTCATCTCCTCCGACGGCAATGCCTGGTGCTGCTCCGTCTCATCCAAGGCCCACCACCACCAACCCACTCCCTCATCCCCCTCGCCTCCCCACCCCCGCCGCCCTTCTCCTCCACCCCCATCAAAGCTGGATCTCATGCTCGCCGAGATGTCATCCCACTCATCGTTGGCTTAGGTCTCCCTAGGTCATGCCTCGCTGGGCATCGCCATGGACACCTCCCCTACCACCGGTGAGAAGGGAGGAGAGAACCAGAGAGCCGACGGTGAGGAGGGAGGAGAGAACGGAGAACCAGAGAGGTGGCTGAGACTTTGTAAACCCTTAACCAGTTAACCTTAAAATCTGTAGGACGGGACCCTATCTAAATAAAAGGAATCGGGTCGGGCCTTGTTCGGGCTTTGTTGGTTCGAACCACTTCTGATTTGAGTTCGGTCCGGGCCGGGCCGAGCCAAGAGATGCCTGAGCCCGACTTCAAAATTAAATAAACCCTATTTTTAGGCCCAAGCCTAGCCTGATTTAATTTGGCTCTGGTCGGGTGCTCGAAGCCCATCGGACTGGCCTGAGCCCACTTCCAACCCTATTGAAACATGGACATGCACATAAAAATCACATCGTTTTACGTAATAGAATAGCAATGATCTTTAAAGGATGTTTTTTCTTTTTTTTAAAGTGTAAATCAAGGAAGCAAGATGCTTCCCCGGTCATATTTATTAAAATGAAGAGTACAATTACGAATACAAGGAAAGATTAGAGATTTATTTATAGAGAAGACATCAAAGGAGAGATAGGTGCTACTATTAGTGCTACTATCACTGCGAAGGTAGGGTTTTCAATCTATTATTGTACCGGTAATGTTGCTACTACCATGATAGTACATAATGGCTCTTCTTTGTATTGTATTCATGAGACAAAAAAAGAGACTGCGTAGTATCGTAACTTTAGAAGCACTATTGGTAGAAGGGAAAACCTACCCTTGAGAGGGTTGAATATATATTCTAGTTGTAGAAATTTAATTTGGGCATCCTTTTATTTTCTGCATTATTCATTTCACAAGCTTATTTTTCTAATTTATGTACAACATCAAATTTGGACATTGTTTTACATTGAATGTTATGATTTCACAAACTTGGTAAAAAGCCTATATCTCAATGAAGCAAAATCTTGAAGGAATTTCAATACTTTATTTCTAGTTTTAAATGGAGAATTCTTTATTCAATATGGTTGGGAGAAAGAAGCAAGATTGATAAACATATGTCAATATTGCATGCCTTATGCCAATATTACATGCCTTTTGTTAATGGTTGTATTGTTTTCATATGTTAAAAAATTCAAAATAACAACTCACTCTCCTTAGGCGCGTTGATATATGTAGGTTTTGGTTGTAATATATGGAAGGCATAGAATTTATATCCATTATCAAGTTTAATGACAAAGGTTGAAAATAATAATCTAAATCATTGGATGCATGTGTTCTATGAGGTCTAAAATATTTATGTACAAAAATTCTTACATCCCTTACGTACATGTCAAATATTCCAAAGTCAACTTAAGATATTCTTCTCCTAAAATTAAACATATAGGAGGTCTTGAGATGCAATTAAGAAGCCTCCAAAACACGTGAAACAATGTGTATATGCTATCTCAATGAGAATGTTTTGCACTCCAACTGTTGATGTTCTTTCTTCCCATTCTCAAGACAAGGTGGATGGATGTGCATGCATGGAACCAATGTCCTAACAGGATACAAGATCGATGGTAGTGCATCCTATAGTCTTGACCTTTAATGACTTCCGCTACGGAGACGCTACCTTCTCGAGGAAGAGAGAGTGGTGACAAAGATCTATGAGCAACAGACTATAATTCAAGAATAAATGTGCTGAGGGTAATTTGAAAGATAAACTGTCAAAATAAATTTGGTATTTAATTCGATTGTTCATTGAAGGACTTTTTTCAAAGTTATAACTTAATACTTATACATGTTTTTCCTAACTACTGAATAGTAATCTCTTTTTAGTGTTGACACCTGACCCTACTCCATCCACCTTCTTTTGGCAATCGTTGTAGTTGGTTTTATCCGTTTTACTCCACTTTCTATATACGTTCCAATCTCTTAGCCCTCTTACATCTCCTGTTAGAACGGTGTCTTAACACTTTTGAGGGCCATACTTATAATGGACCGGTACCTACTACTTCAGGAACTTGACCTAAGCCTCGGGAAGCACTCGGCCTAGTTTAACTTAATTCCTATTAGTCATGACTCGGTCTATATGGTGCGGTACATAGTGGGGACTTGATCAGCCTACCACTAGCATTCAAAACCTTACATCTTGTTATGTTTGACCATCCTAGTGGATATCTATATATCTATCCCTCACCTAGCAGCTTCCCTGCGTGCTTGTTGAATTAGAGTACTTGACCCTCCAAAGTAGGGTCTCTTAGTACCACGTGGCTATCATCTAATTAGTCTTTGGACCCTGACTATAGGTTATGATGTGGTATAAATACTATCAAATAGGTTAATGCAATGTGTGAAATTTGTTGTGATTCGAATATTTTCTTTGATCACACAAGTGGAATGTCTTTTTTGGGGCACATAGCTTTTCTTTATATTTAATTTGTGTGCCATGTGAAGATGGAAGGCCCACTTTCGGGTCTGTCCAATAAAAGAAAACCATCATAAATTTTTGTAGAAAAAGTATAGAGCCTCGAAAAATCATAATTTCATGATTATTATACCTATCATCGTACTCTCAATCTATTTCTTAAATTTTATTTTTTTAATTAAGAAGTTGCAACTTTTGATGATATGATATAAATTCTTTATATTCCATTTATCTTTTACATTCTATACGAGAGATAATTCAAATTTCATTTCTTTATTTTTACTTATTTCATTTTACTTTCTAGGTTTCATGATTTATCTTTCATATATCCTTTTCAAATTGTGGTCAAATTTTCTCTACTTTTTTAAAAAAAAAAAAAAATGTTTGTTTTATAGTGAACTTCTCTCGGAGTTCTTGGATCATGGATGTGATTCTGTTTTGAATGAACCATAGGAAATCCTTATTCCTGCTGGTATATGTGCCTAGATCTCTTAATTTTGAAATTTTTGCTCGTTTGTGCATGAGAGATAATTAAATCCTAGAGATAATTTTCCATACCATCACTTACATAATTTAAATACATAGGGCAGCTTTCAAAGTTGTTTGAAACGTTTTCAGGATATTATATCATAAAAGTAGCTTGCCAGCAGCCATTGATTTTTCCCATGGCAAATCATTACTTTAAATTTTGAACTACATGTCTGTTGGTTAATTTCTATCATGGCAACGTACGTACTTGCTCACGTATACTAATAGCGGACGTGTCCTGCTTTGATCCAGTAGCGGACGTGTCCTGCTTTGATCCAGTGGGACCTTCTGACAGCAGCACAGGAATGGCTTCCACCGACACATCCATCACTAGTCGCAACACCGAGGAATGGATCAATGACGTGAGGGAGTTCGTAAATTCAGCACAACCTACGGACCCCAACAGCCGATGCACCATCTTCAGGATCCCCCAGCACATCCGGCTGTTGGCTAGAGGAGCGTATGGACCAGTGGCTGCTTCCATCGGACCTTTTCACCACCACGGGCATCATTTGCATTCTTACATGCGGTACAACAAGTGGCGTTGTGTCCGGCACCTTCTATCACGTCATGGAAATCCAGAGCGTGCAAGTCAATTGTTGGACGAGTGCTTGATGGAGTTGATGAAAAAAGATGACGAGGTCCGGAGATGCTACTCCGAGGAATTCTCTAAACTTGATGCCAAAGATATGGCATTAATCATGTTGCTTGATGGATGCTTTATCATTTATCTCATGCTAAAACGGATAGAGTTTTTGCAGAAGAGGAACATGGAGATGGGTATAGAAGAGAAGACGGAGGAAGAGGAGAAGGACGAGGTGGAAAATTTGGAAGACGAGAAAACCGAGGATGAGGGCAACAAAAGGAGAGAATGTAGCATGATCGAGATAAGGGAAGAGGAGGTGTTTTTAAATATCCAGAAAGAGAAGACGGAGAAAGAGCAAAATGGAGAAGGGGATAATGAGTTGTTGGAGAAGAGGAAAATGGAGAAGGGGATAGAAAAGAAGGCGGAGGAAGAGGAGAAGGACAAGGTGGAAAATTTGGAGGACGAGAAAATCGAGGATGAGGACGACAAAAGGAGAGAATGTACGTGTGAGATAGGGGAAGAGGAGGTGGTTTTAAATATCCAGAAAGAGGAGGAACAACTTGAGGGCCCAACTATGGCAGGGCTATCCACTTTTTATTTAGTAGTTTTTGATCTGCTAAAGCTTGAGAACCAAATTCCTTTCTTTATCGTCAAATTGCTGTTTGATAAGCTCAAAACACGAGAGGATGAAAGCAAAGATCTTGTCGACCTTGCTCTCCAAGCCTTTCAAGACATTCATCCCTTCCAGTCTAAAACATTCGTGAAAAGGCCCCCCAGCGAATACCATCACCTGCTCCACCTGTTTTATTCATCTCGGATCCCTGGATCAGCACATGCACCTTTACCTACAGCAATTGAACACAGGGATTTGGATTATTCTGCACCTAGGTGGAGTCCTAATGCGACCGAGCTTGACAGGGCCGGGGTGAAGTTCAAGACGAAGGAACCAGCAGACAGTTTCTTGAACATAACATTCGAGTCGAGGAGGAAGATGATCTTCCCACTGCTTAGGAGTGGACGGATGGAGATACCACCAATGCAAATCTATGACTATACCGGTCCTCTCTTCCGAAATCTCATAGCTTTCGAACAGTGCTATCCTGAAACTGAGATGCATATCACGATATATGCACTCTTTATGGATTGCATCATCGACCAGGCTGAGGACGTGCGGTTACTCCACTTGAGAGGCATACTGGAACACAAATTGAATAATGATCAAGCAGTGGCAGACCTCTTCAATCAGTTGGGCAGTCAGATACACTTTTTTGGGATAACGGAATATCATACAGATCAGATTGTGCAAGTAGCTTTACGCGTAAAAGACTTTTGCCAATTCAAACGGCAAAAATGGATTGCTATGCTGAGGCGAGATTATCTTTATAGTCCATGGGCTATAATCTCAGTGTTTGCAGCGATCATCCTTCTCTTGCTGACCATTGAGCAGGCAGTTTTTGCTGGTTTGTCCTATTTTCACTATAATGGATCAGGAAAAAGATGATGATTTTTGTACTGTTGCATTGCTATAATTCAAATTTCCCTCTCAATTTCAAGTTTTTCAATCAAAATAGATGAAGTTATTGAAGTTTGAACAAGTGAAGATAGTTTATTCTATATTTACCTTATTTTGTTATTTAATCGGTAGCAGTTTTATTTGCATCTTTCAAATTCGAAAGCCAGTTTGCCTTCTAGATAGTTAGTTACTTCATTTGAATTTGAAAGTATGTTTTTATCTTGTAAGCTTCTTATATATTGAAGCTAGTAGTTAACCAATAAAAGTGTGCGAGTTATCTGACTCTTAGTTTTGTTTTTGTTCTTTTCCAAAGCTTCTCCAAAATCAGCAAAGTATTTGTTGCTATATTTTCTCTTTTATACCAACATTCTGGCATTACCAAAGAGAGTTTTCCACAAAAATCCTGTTAATTTCTAATCTGGCTTCAACAAGCTTTACTCCTCTTCCTTCCCCAAAGTTCATAGGTGAAAACTTATGCGCAGTTGACTGTTATGATGAAAGCCTTTGAATTACAGGAAGTGACTGAAAATGATGCAGAAGTAGTCCCTCTTCCAGCAAATCCTAATATGGTTCAACTAAAAAATTATAGTAAACAAGGCTCTAAGCAATATAAAGCTTTGACTTGCATCCATTAATCAGCTTTGTTAGAAACTATTTTTATCAGGATCATGGCCTATGAAATAACTAAGGATGCATGGCAAAGGTTGAAGGAAGAGTATTCTGACAGTGAAAAGACCAGAAATATACAAATGCTTAATCTAAGAAGAGAGTTTGAACTTCTTAGAATGAAGGAGACAAACTATTAAAGAATATAATGATAGGCTTCTCAAAGTCGTCAACCAAACCAAATGCTTAATCTAAGAAGAGAGTTTGAACTTCTTAGAATGAAGGAGACAAACTATTAAAGAATATAATGATAGGCTTCTCAAAGTCGTCAACCAAATGAGGATTATGGAAGAAGATTTTCCTCATAGAAATGCGGTTCAAAATGTGCTAATTAGTATTCCAGAGGGATTTGAAGTAAAAATATTCTCTGTGGAAGACTCAAAAGAACTAAACGCTATTACTCTTGCTGAATCGATCAATGCTCTATAGGCTCGAGCAAAAAAGGCTCCAAAGACAAGGAGAGTCCATTGAGAGTGCTTTATAAGCTAATAAGCATGAATAAAAAAGGAGAAACAACATGGAAAGCGTGATAAGAAATTTAATGAGACTAGCAAGACTTCTGATGGAAGAAGATAGTATTCTCCTTATGATCATTGTAAAAGAACTGTTCATCCTTCAAAATTTTATTGGAAGAGACCGGACTTGATTTGCAAATTTTATAATGGCAAGGGTCATTCAAAGAAAATTTGCAAGAAAAAGAATAATTATTAGCAACAAAATTAACAAAATCAATAGCAAGCTCAGACAATAGATGATGAAGTTTAGCAAGCAGAAGAGTAATTATTTGTTGCAGCTTGTAGCACTGCACTTCAGACCAAAGATACATGGCTTGTTGATAGTGGGTGTATCAATCATATGACACTTGATTCAACCATCTTCAATAAACTTGACAAGTCTTTCAAGTCTAAAGTTGAGATAGAAATTAGAGAGCTAATTCAAGTTGAAGGCAAAGACATTACAACTGTCCAAATAGATTCGAGTACTAAAATCATCACAAATATTCCTCATGTACCTAACATAAATAAGAACATCTTAAGCATAGGACTATAACCTGACAAAGGCTATTCCTTGATATTTAAGGACAAGTCATCTATAATTTTGGATACTATGAAAGTCTCTAATCTTGTCCAAAAAAAAGGTCTCTAATCATGCATTTACTATCTCTAATGATTAATTTACCCTGTGGCACAAGAAACTAGAACATTTTCATGATCATGGCCTCTAGAGCTTGCAAAGAAACACTACAAGAAAACACTATTTTAGCAACCAAAAAATCGGTTGCTAATAATTGAAAATCGGTTGCAAAATTAATTTGCAACCGATTTTGCAACTGAAATACGTCGGTTGCAAAAATCCAGGTTGCAAGATTTTGTGACTGATTTTATTCAGTTGCAAAAATTTAGCAACCATTTTGGTGTATTTATAAAATTTAAATATTTTTTTGAAATAATTTTTAAGTCAGGAAATTGGTTGCAAATTCGGTTGCTAAGTAATAATTTTATTTTAAAATATTCAAAAAAATTGACTGCAAAATTAATTGCAAATTAATAAAAATCTGAAAAAAAATTAAAAATCGGTTGCAAATTAATAAAAATATGAAGAAAAAAATCAGTTGCAAAATTGATTGCAAAATAATAAAAATCTAAAAAAAAATTAAAAATCGATTGCAAATTTAAAAAAATCTAAAAAAAATTAAAAATCGGTTGCAAAATCAATTGCAAATTAATTAAAATCTAAAAAAAAAAAAAATCGGTTGCAAAATCGGTTGCAAATTATTAAAATTAAAAAAAAAATTAAAATTCAGTTGCAAAATTGGTTGCTAAAATAAAATAATTTAAAAAAAATTAAAATGCTAATTTTTTTCATGTATTTTACAACATTACAAGAGAATCAAACGGCAAAAGAAAAAAGATATTGCACAATGGCAGCAAATTAAGAGAGAATCAAACATACTATATCATTCAAAGGTGACCATCAAAGACCAACAACATTACAAAATCTTTCTCATCAAAGACCAACAACATTGAGAAATCGTAATTCCACTCACAGCTAAACAAGGTTGATCACAAAACAAAGGTTGATCACAAAACACTATATCATTCAAAGGTGACCATCACTGTAGGCATCCTCTTAAATAGACACAGTTAGTTCATATATCAAGTGCATTAAAAAGGAACTCATGTAGAGATGCTATACAATAATTAAATCCTTATAATTTTTCCATGTGCATCAATAATACCACCAAATATATAATTGGGATATTGTTGCATGAACCAACTTAAAAGTGACCATGTAATAACCGCAGCATTAGATTCATGCAATAACAAATTATGAACATAATTTGAGCACTTCCCTTGAAACACTTGCACATACTGTCTGACAATAGCTAGAACTAAAAAATGGACAAAGCCTTATCTATATAGCATATAAAATAGATTATGAATAAACCATGGAGCATATAATACAAGCCTTAACTTGGCTAGATCATGCACACCAACAAACTTCATATTACTGATATAGGAAATAGCTCGAGCATCTTTTCCCACGGTTCAGTGTAGTAAGCAACAGCATTAATAACATCACAATCATTGTAAATAGAAGGTTAAACACTAAAAAGAATGTCTTAACCTGAATTGCAAAACAATCCTCAGCAAGTGGATATGTTTCCCCCGACGAAAAAGTCTTTCTATAGCTTCATGATGAACATCTGTAAGAGCATAGCCATCAACAAAATAAAACAGATGTTACCATAAAAAACCATCTAGAAAAAAGAACGTAAGTGGAGCAAATAAAGAGAGCATAGAACTAACCTTCATTCATTTTGCTGTAGATTTTATCTACAACCAAACCAACTTAAACGAAGAAAAGTAGTTACAACAACAAAAATAAAACCATAAGAGGAGGCAATGCATAAAAATAACAAACCTAAAACAAATTCAGATCAAGAAACTGCAAACAGACTTAAAACAAATTCAGAGATCCACGAAAATAACAAGATTTGTCAATCCATGAAAATGCACAATAAAACCACAAAAGGAGAACAAAAGTGTCAAACAAGAAGATTCAGAGGCTCAGAATTGCCTATTTTTATACATTGAGAAGGGTCTAAGGCAGCAAATGGTTGCTTACAATAATAGCAAGCCATCCAAATATGCAACACCATTTAGATCTAGACAAAATGGTCCGAGCCAACATACACTTTTAGCACTTGAAGCATCATGAAGATACCAAGGCAACTCATCACAGCCTATAACCGCAAATAACAAGATTTGTCAATCCATGAAAATACACAATAAAACAACAAAAAGAGAACAAAACTGTAAAACAAGAAGATTCAGAGGCTCAGCATTGCCTATTTTTATACATTGAGAAGGGTCTAAAGCAGCAAATGGTTGCTTGCAATAATAGCAAGCCATCCAAATTTGCAACACCATTTAGATCTAGGCAAAATGGTCCGATCCAGCATACACTTTCAGCACTTGAAGCATCATGAAGATACCAAGGCAACTCATCACAGCCTCTAACTGCAGATAACAAGATGAGGCAATCTATGAAAATGCACAATAAATTAATAAAAAGAGAATAAAAGTGTCAAACAAGAAGAGGTGCAGTTCATAATACAAAGCAAAATAAATAATAGTAAGAAGATGTGCAGTTCATAACACAAAGCAAGGCAAGGATAAAATTTTATTGCAACCAAATTTAGGGTAGAGATCTGGTACCATTTTCTTGATGTCCAGCAAGGTCTGGGATGGTTTAGTGGGGCCATCATGTCATATTTTAAGTTGCACTAAAAAATTAAACAAATTTTCAAGGTATCATAACCTACACTATGTGCACTATAAAAAAACTCCATACTTGATGTGGTGCTTCATAGAAACAACCCAAGACAAGATGAGGAGGATGACAATCTAACACATTGACGCATCACCAACGTGATGCACTTGATGTAGGATGTAATTTCTCGAAAATTTATATTCAACAGCAATATAAATACTTGAATTTATATAAGAAAATCCCTATCAACTAAAATATATTTTTTTAAAAAAAATATACCCGGATCATAGGTTTGGATTGCATGTAGTGATAATAATAATAAGCAAATTATTATTTTTTTAAAAAAGAAGGGAATGACATCCCTCTAAACACGTGTGCATGCAGATTTGTTGAGATTATTAGCATTTTTCATCTTGAATGGCTCCATTCAATTTTTTTTATTAAGAAATCAAATCTTGCGGTATAGTAAAATAATTAACAAGTACAATTCTTGTATTTACTATAAAATTGTTAATATGAGAGAGAGAGAGACCACGTTGTTGACAGTCAAACTATATTTACTTTGTTGACAGTCAAACTATATTTAATATTTAATAAAGGACTCAAATCAAGCTAGATATGTAATCGGAACCAAATACATCGAGAGTTACATTAGAAGCCAACTTCCAAGTGTACAACTTTGTTGGTCAGCGAGCGCACTAGAAATAGAGCAAAAGGCTCTCGACAAGAGTGTAATAATTAGTAGGTATTAAGAGTAAAGTTTCTAATTTTTAGGTAAAAGTAGCAAACCACTTGGCACCACTAATACAACACAGTTAAACAAAAGCAAGACTTTGAGCACCTGACAATTCATTCCAATTGTAGACTCATTAGAAGTTAATGTGGTTTCTTGACATACATTCATCAACTTTAGTTGTCATATTGCTTGTTTCAAAGATAATGAATCACCTATCAATGCATGGCATAAAGGGAAGAACATGAAATAGGTTTCGGATCAATGTGATCTGGTTGGGAAATTTGGGCCAATGATATCTACTCATAACAGAGTACTAGATTCGGCAAACTCTACCACATATTGCACTTAAAAGTTCAAGCAAATCTGATGGAGGACAATGTCCATCCGCTAAATGAAATGGAGCAGGCAGACAACAAAATAAACCATAGCAATCCAAAGAATTATGCAATTTGCTAAAGCCAAGGCATCAACTCTAGGCTTATGGAGATAAGGTTAATTGAGAAAATAATACGAAGAGGGGAGGAAGGGAGGAAGGGAGATAGAGGAGGGGTAGGCGGTACCCGGTAGCCAATGGGGCTCGGAACCGAGGAAGGGAGAGCCAGTGGGGTAGGAGGTACCCGGAGCTAGCGGGGCTCGGAGCTGAGGAAGGTAGAGCCGGAGGGGTAGGCGGTACCCGGCAGCCGGCGGGGCTCGGAGCTGAGGAAGGGAGAGCCGATGGGGTAGGCAGTACCCGGTGGCCGGCGGGGCTCGGAGCTGAGGAAAGGAGAGCCGAAGGGGTAGGCGGTACCCGGTGGCCAGCAGGGCTCAGAGCTGAGGAAGGGAGAGCCAATGGGGTAGCCGGTACCCAGAGCTGGCAGGGCTTTGAGCTGAGGAAGGGAGAGCCGGAGGGGTAGGCGGTACCCGATGGCCGGAGGGGTAGGCGGTACCCGGCGGCCGGCGGGGCTCGAAGCTTAGGAAGGGAGAGCTGGTGGGGTAGCCGATACCCGGAGTCGGCAGGGCTCTAAGCTGAGGAAGGGAGAGTCGGAGGGGTAAGCGATACCCGACGGCCGGCATGGCTCGGAGCTGAGGAAGGGAGAGCCGGTGGGATAGTCGATACCCAGAGCCGGCGGGGCTCGGTGATACCTCAATAAAGGACACCTATATATATTCTTCATATTTGCTCAAGCCTTGAAATTATCCTTCATCTTGCCCTTGACATCTATAATAGTGTATAAAACATTATCTAATACATTCTTCTCAATGTGCATAACGTCAAGGTTATAATGGATCAAATTGATGGACTAATATAGTAACTTTGAGAAGATGCTCAATTCACTCAATTATGAGTTCTACTGAACTTCCAAGATTTTTGCTTGTTAAATAGTATGTCAAACTGAACTTTGTTAACTTGGGATACTCTTTGAAATACTTCTATACTACTAAGGTATGGGGGTACATGGTCCTCAATCTTATTCCTCCTAAAACTGTCTCATTGCATTCGAAAGGGATAATGCTTAAAAAAAATTAATGATGACAATCGAACCAGGGCTTATGACCATGCTCAAACTGAAATAATTTTGTATTCTCAATGCAATATAGACAAGCTAGCTTTTCATGAATGCTCCATCTTGATAGCATCCCATAAGCAGGAAAATTACTAATAGTCCATATCAATACAATCTCCATTATAAAATTCTATTTTTTTGATGTATTATAAGAACGTGTGCCATCAGACCATAAGAATTTTAGCTCATTAATAAGATATTTCAAATATACATCAATATTTCTACTAAGGTATCATGGTCTAGAAATGACTAATATAAGAGAGATGTTATGTTATTTCATGCATATCCCAGGCGATAGATTGTATAGAGTAATAAAGACTAGCCAACATGAATAAGGGGTCGCTGCATAACTAAACGGTGTAAACCCATCGTAGATAGACCTAATTAGACATTGCATGATTCCTGAGCATATAAAGGGTGGCAAGCCTCAAATTTCTTTTATGCCTCACTATTTGATGGATGATACATCATATTGGTATGCTTATGAATTCTTTTTTTATGCCATCTCATCTGCCTTGCAGTATTCTTAGACAAGTAGAAACTTCGAAGCCTAGAAGTGAGGAAAAGATATCGAATAACTTTATATGGTATATTCTTCCAATTTTTACCATCTTATCTCGACTTAAATCAGATTTTACCGTATATATCACATAAACTCTTAACTTGATCCTCCTTGTAAAAAAGTATACAATCATTGTGGTATGCATCTATCTTCTTGTATCATATGCCTAACCCTTTTATCATTTTTTTAAAGCATAAAAGCTCTCAACAAGTTGCTCCTCCTTTAGTAGCATGTTCTTTATTATTGCTACCATCTTATCATAATCATTCACTATCATATTAAACTCGGCCTTCAAGTTTAATAACTCTGACACAATTGATCGTATAGTATATGTTTTACATTCCAGTTATAATGGTTCATCAATATCTTTTAGCATATGATAAAAATCATGACTATCGATTTCTGGATCATCCTCCATATCCTAGTCAAATTCAAGACCATGTGCATCCATAACTATGTCTATAATTCTATCTGTATCCCTATGTTGCTAATTTCTAACCATTGTAATTGTCTCCCATGTCTTTCCATGTAGGTACCAATACTTATAGTTTAGTATAAATCTGCTCCTATATAAATGAACAGTTATTGTATCCTTATCATATATTTTTCTATTGATACATCTATTACAAGGACAATGAGCCCATTTTTCAAATAAGAGTGCCGCATTTCCAAAAGTATAATCATAAAAATACTTGACACCCTCCTTATATTCAGTAAAAATCATCTTGTTGACTACTCGATGGTCCATCCAACCATGATCTACTATACACTATCTAAGAGTTTTGCATATACAAATATAAGGCAAAATACTTACCAATTATTTTATCATTTCACATGGCAACACAAGTATTTAAAATGATTAAAGGCATGCAAGAAAGAAAATGATACGAGAAGGTTCCGAGGATATTGAGTACACATTCCATCACTAAAGATAAAATTTAAAAATATGATAATGATCAGAGATGGCATTCCTGATGTGAGATATAAGATCATGAATGTCTAGATGGATGCCATCACTGAAAGGTGCTCAGACTTGGAAGTAAAGTCCAAGAAAAAAAAGTGAAGTTTCAAAGAAAAATACTCGAGTAGAAACAAAATCTTCATGACGAAGAGGCATATAAATACTTTGCAAGAGGTAAATCATGGGAAATTAGAGATCCTGAAGTTTAAGACAAGAGAGGAGCATTACTCATCAACTTTTTCAGATATTTGGTATCCTTCAAATTTTTCATCTAATTATTTATTCTCTTCTTCATCTTCTCCGCCTTCCTTCTCTTCCTTTCCTTCTTCGATAGATTTTTTCTATCCAAGAAATGGATGAACAAAAAGTAGAGGAAGAGGAGGAACAAGTGGAAGAAGAACTAGATAAAGAATCTGAAAGATATAAAATATTTGAAAAGGTCAATGAGCAATGCTCCCTGCTTGTGATAAATTTCTAGATCTCTAACTCTCGTGCTTCACCTTTAGCAAAAACTCATGTACCTCTCAATCGCAAAGATTATACTCTTGCTCAAGTACTTTTCTTTAAAGCCCCATCTTTTCTTTCTTGGATAACACTTCCTAGTAAAATCACCTCTCAACAATAACCTCCACCAAACATCCAAGTTTTTATATCTCGCATTCGAAATGTCACCTCCAGTCGTTCTCATTTTTTAAAATTTTATATTTAATGATGAAATACGAACTCAGTATCCTAGTAACCTTCTTATGTCATTTGATATATCATATCACCAACTAATAGATAAAGATAGGTCCTATCCCATTCAGGAATTGCATTAATTATATATGTCAATTACAGTAATCAAACAATATATAATAGGGACTAAAATAAATTTTAGCAATATTTTATCTTAGTTCTTCATATATTACTGAAGATGTGTGAGAAAAACTATAGAAAAATATTGTCCAAGATTTTTATTGAACCCTTAGTATACCAAATCATTACTATAACTACCTATAAATTTTTTTATAATTTCCAAACTATCCAAACTAAATAATTAATTGATCAATTTATATAATTTTTCCATCCATATAAAAATATATAAATATATGGATGCTGTAGCATATGCACATTAATCAATTAACGGGTTTATGGTTCTATACAATATAAATTTGGTAAAAATAAATACCTAATCAATTAGTTTAATTAACACATAATTATAAAATATTAATTCATCAATAACCATAGTTTATATATATTAAAATATGATAATTTTATAAAATATTAATTCATCAATAATAATTTATATTCATTAAAACATGATAATATACGAGAACAATGACAGTCAAATACAGGTGAATAATGACTAAATAATTTTTCTGAAAGGTTTGGAAACAATTCTAAAACTTTATGCCTTGCGAGTAATGGCAAGACCCCTTGTGTGACTCAAGAAGGCTTCTTGGAAGCCCTAAGACACAGGAGTGGTGTGACTGACTATCATGGCAATGCCACTAGGACCTCATCGCCAAAGACTGATTTTCACTTGAGAAGAAGTAACACAATGAGATATCCTCTCTAGTACTCTATCCTCAACCAGCGATAGTAGCAGCTACGTAGCTAAAGCACCGGTCATTTTCAATATCTTCTATTCGAAGGTGAGTATCCATCAACACACCTTGGCACCAAGACAGCATAGGATCCTAGCTTATGCTCTATATATTGAGACCTGAATCTCGTGCATGCAGGACATGCATCCGTGTACACCTAAATAACTAATTAATTAATTAATATCTTGATATGGCTACAATGCTGACGTGGCGCACGTGTCAGATCCAGCCAGACATGGTCAGTACCACGTGTTTTTTTTCTTAAAAAAAAAGAGGTCCCCCGTTCGGGAAAAAGTACTCCTGCTCCTTCGCCAGGTGGTGCCCGGAGATGGGTCCACCTCGACCGAAGTCGAGCACCTCTCTACCGCTCTGCCAGGTGTCCACCTAGGAAGGGTCCACCTCGGTCGAAGCTGCCGGCCCCTTGCTCCCTCGCTGGGTGGCACCCGGAGACGGGTCCACCTCCGTCGAGGTCGAGCTGGGCCCTTCTGCTCTCTCGCCAGGTGGCGCCCGGAGACGGGTCCACCTCGGCCGAAGTCGAGCACCTCTCTGCCGCTCCGCCAGGTGTCCACCCAAGAGGGGTTCACCTCGGCCAAAGCTGGCGGCCCCTCGCTCCCTCGCCAGGTGGCACCCGGAGACAGGTCCACCTCCGTCGAGGTCGAGTCGGGCCCTCCTGCTCCTTTGCCAGGTGGCGCCCGGAGACGGGTCCACCTCGACCAAAGTCGAGCACCTCTCTGTCGCTCTGCCAGGTGTCCACCTAGGAGGGGTCCACCTCGGCCGGAGTTGCCGGCCCCTTGCTCCCTCGCCAGGTAGCACCCGGAGATGGGTCCACCTCCGTCGAGGTCGAGCCGGGCCCTCCAGCTCCCTCGCCAGGTGTCGCCCAGAGACGGGTCCACCTCGGTCGAAGTCGAGCACCTCTCTACCGCTCTGCCAAGTGTCCACCCATGAGGGGTCCACCTCGGTCGAAGCTGGCGGCCCCTCACTCCCTCGCCAGGTGGCACCCGGAGATGGATCCACCTCCACCGTGGTTGAGCCGGGCCCTCCTGCTCCTTCACCAGGTGGCGCTCGGAGACGGGTCCATCTCGACCGAAGTCGAGCACCTCTCTGCCGCTCTACCAGGTGTCCACCCAGGAGGGGTCCACCTCGGCCGGGGCTGCCGGTCCCTTGCTCCCTCGCCAGGTGGCACCCGGAGATGGGTCCACCTCTGTCGAGGTCGAGCTGGGCCCTCCTGCTCCCTCGCTAGGTGGCACCCGGAGATGGGTCCACCTCGGCCGAAGTCGAGCACCTCTCTGCCGCTCCGCTAGGTATCCACCCAGGAGGGGTCCATCTCGGTCGAAGCTACCGGCCCCTTGCTCCCTCGCTATGTGGCACCTGGAGATGGGTCCACCTCCGCCGAGGTCGAGCCGGGCCCTCCTGCTCCTTCGCCAGGTGGCGCCCGGAGACGGGTCCATCTCGGTCGAAGTCGAGCACCTCTCTGCCGCTCTGCCAGGTATCCACCCAGGAGGGGCCCACCTCGGTCGAAGCTGGCGGCCCCTTGCTTCCTCGTCATGTGGCACCCGGAGACGGGTCCACCTCCACCGAGGTCGAGCCGGGCCCTCCTGCTCCTTCGCCAGGTGGCGCCCGGAGACGGATCCACCTCGGCCGAAGTCGAGCACCTCTCTACCGCTCTGCTAGGTGTCCACCCAAGAGGGGTCCACCTTGGCCGAAGCTGGCGGCCCCTCACTTTCTCGCTAGGTGGTGCCCGGAGACGGGTCCACCTTTGCCGAGGTCGAGCCAGGCCTTCCTGCTCCTTCGCCAGGTGGCACCCGGAGACAGGTCCACCGTGGACGAAGTCAAGCCTTTCCCCTCTCCTCCGCCAGGTGGCGCCCCCTGACGGGTCCACCTTGGCCGAGGTCAGCCCTGCTCAGCGAAGCCTCCGGGAAGTGGGGGTGCGGGTTTCAAGATCGTCACTCGGGTAGCGCGCGCCGTGCCCCATAGGGGGTGCCAGTACGATCTGTAGTGACGCACGAAACCTCGTTTACACCAGTCGGATGGGCCTCGCAACCGAGAAGCAGAATCCTTGTGAGCAGGAGTCCAAAATGGCTGGACGCTCATCGTTAACGCCTTGGAGGGAGAGCACCCGCACTCGGCCCAAAGCATCATCAATATCCTTCCCCCCCTTTTTCCTCGTTACGTACGATGAGCGAGGCGATTCGGCCACTAGGTTCCCAGGCCCGAAGAGGAAAGGAAGGGGGGGAGAAAGGCGAGAAGTGGGAGGGAGCCCCCCGAGGGGAGAGGAGGGGCTGGAGGCAACGTGATGATATAAAAGGGATGGTAAAAACGGGCAGCAAGGTAAGTGAAAAAGGGGAGAAAACACACTGAGAGGAGGATCCTGGGAGTCCTCGAGGAGTCTTCAAGCGTGAGCTCGGTGAACTCAGCACAGGGAGCTAAGCATCAACTTCACTCTTTCTCACACTTCTTTCATTAACATCTCCTCTAAGCATGGGAGTCCTTCAAGAACCCGCCTTAGAGGATCTGTTCCATCTCGCCGCTCTCTAACTTGATCGTCGGAGCGCCCCCGCCGGAACCCCCGGCCAGGATCTCTGACTCTGTTTTGCAGGACCGGAAGCTTGGAGATCTCGAGGTGAGACAGTCCGAGACCGGTGCCAGCTCAGGCGCTATAGGCCACCGCGGTGAGATCGACAACATATCTAATTAATTAAATAAATAACTAATTATTTAATTAAATAAATAGCTAATAAATATATAGCTAATTAATTTATTTATTTATTAATAACTTATTAATTAACTAATTAATTATATAAACAAGTAATTAAATAATAAATACTTAATTTAAAAATAATTATTTATTAAATAAATAAATAACTACTTAACTAAATAATTAATTAATTATGAATTAAATTTTTAGTGATGGTTTTATTATCATTGCCACCACCGTTGCTAATACTTGCTATGAGCCCCATAGATGATGATTTTGGCAACGTGGAAAAAGATGATAGAGGGTGCCGAAACATGCGATGGTGGTGCAAAAGGATGTATGAATGGCGACACCCAAGGGAAGGAAAGGAAAGGCATCGAGGGGAGGGGAGAATCTCGACGGTCAATGGTGTGTATGGAGGAAATGCAAGCTTGAGGGAGAATCTCGATAGCTGATGGCATGCAAGAAAGAAACTTGGGCTCGGGAGAGAAATCTCGATGGCCAGTGGCATGCAAGGGGGAAGCACAGTAGCTAGTGGCATGTAGGGGGCAAGGAAAGCATGGTGGCTGGTGGCACATAGGGAGGAAACCCGTGCTTGGGGGGAATCTCGACAACCTGTGGTGCAGGGGAAAGCATGATAGCCAGCAGCCCACAAGTGGGGGGAAGCATGGTGGTAGGTGGCTCGCAGGTAGGGGAAAGCATAGTGGTCGGCAACGTGCAAGGAGGAAACCTAGGCTCGCAGGAAAAATCTCGGCAACTAGTAGCGCATAGGTGGGAGGAGGGGGAGCACGATGACTAGCAGTAGGGAGGAAAACCAGGAGGAATGAGAGGCACCAGAGGGGTGGGGAGGAGGAAACCAAGAAGCGGGAATTAAAAAAATTGCCAATGGAGTGGTTATAAAGAGAATTATTAGTGACGACAAAATGCCATCACTAATAACCAGATTGCCATCAGTAATACCTCTTTTCCTATACTATTATTAGCGACAGTAATTACCATCATTAATAATCAAAACATTATCACTAATTTATTTTTATAAAATAAAATTCTTTGAAATTATAAAAATTATTAGCGATGGCAAAATATCATTGTTAATAATCAAAATGCTGTCGCTAATAGTATTTTTCAAATTATTATTATTGATGGTGACTGTTTGGAGATCTTACTGGACTGTAAATCTCACAAACCCTATTTGTTTCCATTCTCAGAGTTGTGCAGGATCTTCGGGCTTGGTGATGGATTGGATTCGTAAAAAAATAAGGAATAGTTAGAAAGTTATTACAATCAGTTGGATGACTAAAGGATGACTGAAGTTGTAACCATATGAGTTGTGTTATTTTTTTGTATTAGGTATTTTCTTATGAATTGTGATCAATAGTATTATGGAGCATTAAAGTTGAAATGAAGATTTTTAGGCCTTACATGATCTAGGATAAAACCTAGGGTTTGTGTGGTCAGTCGCGTAGCCGGGTGCTGGATTCGGGACGTGATAGAGTGGTATCAGAGCTTAGGTTATGATCATTTGGGACGGTGATATAAGTGGTTAAAAAAATAATAACATGATGGTTATCAGGATATGATAAGAATAGTATCAGAGCTTAGGTTATGATAACCTAAGACTGTGGTATAAGTGATTAGGATAGATATGAGCGACATTAGAATTCAAGTCATGATTGTTCAAGACTGGACATAAGTGATTTAGAAATAACATGGTGATTATTAGGACATGACTGAATGATATTAAAACTTAGGCTATGATTATTGAGAATATAATTTGAATGATATTAAAATTATGGTTATGATCAATGTGGACTGTGATTTTAGAGGTATTTGAATTTAGCACCGGAATCGGCTACACGATCGGCCGCACAAACCCTATATTTTATCCTAGCGATCATGCTAGGCCTAAAAATTTTCATTTTAACTTTAATACTCAATAATACTATTGATCACAATTCATAAGAAAATACTCAATACAAAGAAAATAACACAACTCATATGGTTATAACTTCAGTCATCCTTTAGTCATCCAATTTATTGTAATGACTCTCTAGCTATTCCTTATTTCTTCACGAATCCAATCCACCACCGAGTCCGAAGATCATGCACAACTCTGAAAAGGAAAATAAATAGGGATTGTGAGCTTTACAGCTGAATAAAATCTCTAAATAGTCACCATCAATAATAATAATTTAAAAATAACAAAGATATAATAATATATTATGCTAAGAAACTAAATAACTCAATGCCATATGTGGTGTGATTTTCATCTTCCTCTGCTTGAATGTTATGTTCAAGAAACAGTCCGTCGGTAGTTTCTTCCTCTTGAACTTCACCCCAGCCCTGTCGAGCTCCGTCGCCCTGGGAATCCACTTGGGTGCAGATGTCGGAGTCCCGTTTGCCGATCCAGCAGCTTCCACCTTCTTCTTCCCCTTGGACGTTATGCATTCGATTGCACTACGAATACATCCTCGGGTAGATGGAGACTCTACTGGCTTTTCTGAAGGGATCCGAGATAAATAAAATTGATGGAGCAGATGATGGTATTCACCGGGAGACTTTTCCTTCTTTTTCTTGAATGATTCGGATTTTTCGGGATGTATGCCTTTGAAGAGTTGGAAGGCAAGGTCGACAAGATCAATCTTTTCAACCCCACATGGTTTGAGCTGATCGAATAGCAATTCGATGATGAAGAAAGGAACTTGGTTCTCAAGCTTCAGCAGATCACGTATCACTAAATCAAGAGTGAATAGCCCCGCCACGGTTGGGTCCTCAAGTGGTTTCTCCATCTCCTTGATATTTAAAACCACCTCCTCTCTCCCATTCTTGCCCTCATCCTCCTCGGTTATCTCGTCTTCCAACTTTCCGACCATGTCCTCCTCTTCATCTTTCGTCTCCCTCCCATTATTTCCCTCGTCCTCCTCGGTCATGTCATCTTCCAACTTTCCTACCACGTCATCCTCCTCTTCCATCCGCTTCTCCTTTTTCCTCTCCTCCTCCAACGATTCCTTCCCTGCACACACTTTTAGCATGAGATAAATGATGAAGCACCCATCAAGAAACATATACAATGCCAATTCTTGGGCATCCAGCTGCCATCCAGGGAAATCCTTGGAGTGGCAGCTCCGGACCTTGTCATCATGTTTCCTCAACTCCAACAAGCACATGTCCAACAATTGACTTGCATGTTCTCGACTTCCATGACGTGATGAAAGGTGCCGAGCACACCGCCACTTGTGATCCTGCATGGCTGAATTGTCATACGGGGTGGGTGTATTGGTGAAAAGGTCCGATGGAAGCAACAAATGGTTCGTAGGCTTCGGGATCCAACTTCCGGATGTGCCGTGGAACCTCGAAGATGGTGCATGGGTTGCCAGGTTGGTCCACAGGGCGTGCTGAATTTATATTTCTCCTCACTTTATTGATCCAGGACGTACTCTCGGCAGTTGTGCTGCTGGCAGAAGATCGATCTGCTTCCGATAGTATGAACCGGTCTTGACGGTAATTGCGTGGCCGGCGCAGCCTCGCCCCTGAAGGCTGCCATGACTTCTAAGAGAAATTATTTAACATACATTTAGTTGAAAAATTAAAATAATCAATTTACCATGAAAAAAATTACACAGTTGCTACTAGCAAGCTACTTTTATAATATTATATAATATCTAAAACATGGGCCGAACGAATTTGACAAGATGTCTTATGTACTTAGACTATGCGCGTGATGGTACGAAAGTAGTCCCTAGGATTTAATCATTTCTCATGCACAAACAAGGAAAATTTTTAAAATTGAGAGATCCAGGCATGCATATCCTATGAATAATTAAGAATTTTTTACCGTTCATTCAAAACTATATCACAGCCATGATCCAAGAACTCCAAGACAAATTCACTAGAAAGCAGGGGCTTAAAAACAAAAAAGTTGATAATATTTGGCCACAATTTGAAAAGTATAAATAAGAAATAAATCTTGAAACCTAGAAGGTAAAATGAGAAAAGTAAAAACAAAGAAATGAAATTTGAATTATCTCTGATAATAATGGAATTATGTTTTTTTCTTTTTCGCCGGCGGTGCTATCCATTTTTTTAATTTATGAAGGTTATGAAGGCTTTTTTCTATTAGAGAAACTCAAAAGTCGGCTTTTCTAACTTTACGTGGCCCACAAATTAAATATTAAAACAAAATAAAAGCTATGTGCCCCAAAAAGGTCTCGCCCCTCGTGATATTGGATAAAAAATTCCAGGCACAGCAAATTTCACTCATTGCTTTATATATATATATATATATATATATAGTTCAATTACAGGAGGATTCATCTGACGTATTTGATAGTTGGTGTCTACACTTCATCCTAACCCAATGCGGAAGTCTAAAGCCCGGTTGGATGATAGCAACATGGCATTGTAAGAGAATAGATAATAATGAGAAATTGAATTGAAAGGTCAACTCTAATTGAACGAAACACATACGCGGAAGCCACTAACTGGGGGGGGGGATGGATGTAGATCGACGTACTAAGATAGTCATTACAAGAAAACAGTATTTTAATAATCAATTTTATAATTAATTTTTTTTGTTATATTTATGATTTATTTTGCTACAAGAAAACAGTGTTTTAGCAATCGATTTTGCAACCAATTTTTTTAGTTATATTTATAACTTATTTTACAACCGATTTTGCAACCCATTTATTTTTTTATAATTTAACAATCGATTCAAATCGGTTGTAAATTCAGTTGCAAGATTTTCATTTTTCAACTGATTTTGTAGCTGAAATCGAAATTCATTTAAAATATTTTTTTAAGTTTATTTTTTAATTTTGTAACCAAATTTTTGGTTGCAAAATTTTATTTAAAATTAATTTTAATTTTCTTTAAAATTTTGCAACCGAAAATTCGGTTGCGAAAAAATGATTTTTTAAAAAAATATTTTTTAAAGTTTATTTCTTAATTTTGCAACCAAATTTTTGGTTGCAAAATTTTATTTAAAATTAATTTTAATTTTTTAAAAAATTTTGCAACAGAAAACTCGGTTGCAAAAAAAAAAAATTTAAAAAAATATTTTTAAAACTTTATTTCTTAATTTTACAACCAAATTTTTGGTTGCAAAATTTTATTTTAAATTAATTTTAATTTTCTTTAAAATTTTGCAACAAAAATTTGGTTGCAAAATTTTATTTAAAATAAATTTTAATTTTTTTAAAGTTTTGCAACCAAAAATTTGGTTAAAAAAATGATCATTTAAAATATTTTTTAAAATTTATTTTTAAATTTATAACCAAATTTTCTGTTGAAAATTTTATTTAAAATAAAATTATTTTTTAAAAAAATTTTGTTGCATTTGATAGATCGCCAGGGAATTCTGAATGGTAATCTAGATTACTTGCAATATAGATTACCACTAGATAGATTGCCAGTAATACTGATTACTGTATTTGGTATACACAGGTAATCTATCAGTAAGATTGATTATCATGTTTGGTATGATAAATAGATTACCAGTAATTTAAATTCAAATTTCCAAAATATCCCTAAATCAAATTTATTAAAAATATATTATAATATAATATAGTAATGTAATATAATATTACATTAATATAATATATTATTTGATATTTTGTAATGTAATATAGTATTATATTATTTGATATTTTATAATGTAACTATTTATAAAATTATATAGTTAATAATGTATTATATAATATTATTAATATATGTTATGTTATAAAATATAATATATAATTTAAATTATATTATATTACACTCTATTGTTATATTAAAATATTCTATTTTCTAATATTGAAAATAAAATAAAATAAAAATTATATATTATTTTAAATTTAATAATATAATGTATATAAATTTAATATATTACTTAGTATATTTAAAAGATTATATATAATTTTTTTACATTTATTTATTATAAAAATAATTTTTAATTTTTTTAATTTTAATATAAACATATTAAATATTTTATATTTAATAATATAAAATATTTAAAAATTATATTTTTAATAAATAGTTAAAATGTAAAAAGTATATTTTTATAAATAAAATATAGATTCAAGAAGAGATCCCAACCAATACTTAGAGGACGTAGATGAGAGAGAGAAATGAAATGTTTCGTTCTCATCGAGAAACGGACGGGATAATTTGATAAAAATAAAAAATATCAGATTACTATATAAAAGATAATCATGATTATTACTCTAACATATATTATCGATTTAAAAAAATATTAAACAAGATTATCCGATAGACTCAATTTAAAATTACTGATCGATTTTAAAAAATATCAAAATTATCTAATAATATTAATTTAAAATTATCGATAATAGATTACTCTCTGTCAAAAAGATTCAAGCAACGCTGGCCATCTTACTCGGACGTCATCCTCTAGCAGCGCTGCTTTCGTCGGATCCGACCCCCGCCGGCCGGCACTACCCGACATCGACCCCCCGCAGCTACCTTTCTTGGATCCAAGCTCCACCGGCCACCAACATCTTCGATCGTCCCCCGCCGGCTGCCGCTGCACCAGATCATCACAAAAGATTCCTTCTTTGGTTTGTTTGATTTGAAGTCCAAGAAAAAAGTTAAGTTCATCCATCATACTCATCTCGAACTTTCCTTGTATAAGCTTGGCATGACAAAGAATTTCATTAGTAGCACTAAAAATGATGTCATCAATATAAATTTGCACTAAAAGATTATCATCTTTTCTTTTCAGAAATAGAGTAATATCAACATGGCCTCTAAAGAAATTATTTTTAATTAAAAACTTGCTGAGTCTTTTATACCATGCTCGAGGTGCTTGTTTTAAACCATAAAGTGCCTTGTGCAGTTTAAAAATATGATCAAGATGTGCATGATTTTCAAATGCAGGTGGTTGTTCAACAAACACTTCTTCACCAATAAAACCATTTAGGAAAGCACTTTTAACATCCATTTGAAATAATTTAAATTCATAAAACAAGCAAATACTAAAAGTAATCTAATGGCTTCAAGTCTAGCCATAGGTGCAAAGATTTCATCAAAATCAATGCCTTCTTCTTGATCATAATCTGTAGCAACCAGTCTAGCCTTATTTCTAATGACAATATCATTTTCATCTAGTTTATTCCTATATATCCATTTTGTGCCAATAATTGAAACATTAGATGGTCTTTCTATTAGTGTCCAAACTTTATTTCTTTCAAATTGATTCAATTCTTCTTGTATTGCATTAATCTAATTAGGATCTTTTTCAGCTTCTTCAATGCATTTTGGTTCAATTTGAAAAACAAAAGCAATATAGTCACATTCATTTCTAATAAACGATCTTGTTCTTACCCCTTTGATGGATCCCTAGGATTAATTCCTTAGGGTGTCCATGAGCATACCTCCATTCCTTGGATAGATCTTGATGCTTTGGTGTGGATTATATGACTTCTTCTCTTTCCTTCTAGTCTTGATCTTCTTCATTTTCTCGGGGGGGTTAATTATCCAAAGTCAGCTTCTTTAATCCTTCAGCACCTGCACATGCATCAGAAGTATCCTCTTTTCTAGAGGATTTGTTAGCAGATTCTTCAAATACTACATATATAGATTCTTCTACTACTAATGTTCTCTTATTAAAGACTTTGTATGTCCTGCTAGATGTAGAATATCCTAAGAATATACCTTCATCGGACTTGACATCAAATTTATCTAAGTTATCTTTACCATTGTTCGTAATAAAGCATTGACAACCAAAAACTCGAAAGTGTTTTAAAGTAGGTTTTCTTTATTTCCAAAGCTCATATAGAGTTTTTTTTAAAGTAGGATGAGTTAAAACATGATTTAAAATATAGCAAGCGATATTTATTGTTTCAACCCAAAAATATCTTGGCAAATCATTTTCACAAAGTATTGTGCATGCCATTTCTTCTAAAGTACAATTTTTCCTTTCTACCATTCCATTTTGTTGAAGTATCCTAGGTGCAGAAAAATTATGTTCAATATCTTTTTCATTACAAAAGTTTTCGAAATCTTAATTTTCAAATTCAGAACTATGGTCACTACGAATACAAATAACTAAAGTACATTTTTCATTGAAAATTTTTTGATAAAATTTAACAAAAGATGAAAACGATTCGCTTTTATGAGCTAAAAATAGAATCCATGTAAATCGAGAAAAATCATCCACTATAACTAGTCCATATCTCTTGCCTCATAAGCTAGATATCCTAGTTGGTCCAAAGAGATCCATATGGAGTAGCTCTAATGGCCTAGAAGTTAAAATAAAATCTTTAGATTTGAAAGATGTTTTTACTCATTTTTCAAATTGACATGTTTCACAAATTTTATTTTTCTCAAAATTAAGTTTTGGTAAATATCTTACTAAATCCATTTTATATAATTTAGAAATTAAATACATGCTAGCATGTCCCAATTTACGATGCCAAAGCCAGCTAGTCTCATTAATAGTAGAATTCATTGCAACTAGGCATTCACCATTAGGCAAAGATAGATTATCCAAATCAACAAGATAAATATTACCATGCCTTTTTTCAATGAACTTTACTCCATTATTATCAGGACTAGCAATCATGCAAAAACATGATTCAAAAATAACTTGAAAGTCTTTATTACAAAATTAGCTAATACTAAGTAGATTATGTCTTAATCCTTCAACTAATAGTACATTATCAATCCATGTAGAAGGAGAGATGTAAACTTTATCGATACCGATGATCTTTCCTTTACCATTATCATCAAAAGTTATACTCCCTCCATTCAGTGCCTCCATTCAGTGCCTCAAGAGAGGTGAATTACTTCACATCTCCTGTCATGTATCTTGAGCAATCACTATCCAGATACCACATTCTTTTCTTTTCTTTGATTGCAAGATACACCTGCAAAACAAATTAAGTTTTGGTTTTAGGTACCCAAGCCATCTTGGATCCTTTTGGATTAGTACTAAACGTGGTTCCTTTTGGAACCCAAATCTTTCCAGAATTATTGATTTTTCTCAAATATAATGATATGCTTTACGACCTACCTTTCTACAAGAGTAATAAATGATGCTTGCTGATGTAGGAATAAAAAAACTTAAAAAAAACTTTTGCTATTTTTGGGATTTAAAATCTAATCCAGTTTTGTTAAAAATAGCTTTCTGATTGTTCAAAAGTAGATTCAACTTTTCATAACTATAAGTAAATTTTTCAATAAAATATTTTATCCTATCAAGCTCGTCTTTATATTTCTTGTTTTCTACTTCAAGATCTTTACTTTTCTTCAAAAATTCATTGTTTGAAACATTAACTTTAGGTCTTTTCAAAATTTCATTTTTCATTGATAAAGTATTGTTTTGTTTTTCTAAAATATCAATCTTATTTTTCAAATCATTAACTTCATTCACAAGATTAGAGTTTTCATGTAAGAAAGAGTTTGCATGCTTTTTTAATTTTTCATTTTCAATCATAATCAGTTTATAGTCATGCACTAACTCATCAAATGCATTTCTTAATTTATCGAAAGTATAATCAACTTCAAGTTTAGGATGTACCTCTTCTTCCTATTGTGCCATGAAGCAAAGATTGGCGATTTCAGTTTGTTCTTCTTCTGAGCTGGAGTCCTCACTGTCACTCCAAGTTACCATCATTGCTTTATTTCTAAGCTTCTTCCTTGACTTCTTTAGGGGAGGACAGTCATACTTGTAATGTCAGGCTTCTCGTATTCGAAGTAAATAGGTAGTTCATTCTTCTTGTCCTTTTCTTTATCCTTTTCTTTTCCCTTTACCTTGCTTGGTTAAAACTTTTTCTTGTAAGGGAATTTCTTTTTCTTCATGAATTTCTTAAACTTTCTTGCTAATAGTGCTTCTTCATCCTCATTCTCTTCTTCTGATTCCTCATTTGAAGACTCTTCTTATGTTGTAGACTTGAAAGCTATACCCTTCTTCTTATCCATATCCATTGCTTTTTATTTCAAGTTCAACTCATAAGTCATGAGTGAACCTACCAATTACTCCAATGAAAGTATATCAACATCTTTGGCTTCTTAAATGGCTATCACTTTTGGATCCCAAGATGCTGGTAGAGACCTGAGTATTTTATTCACAAGATCGGCAATAGACATATGTTTACCAAGGCTTCTCATGCCATTAACAATATTAGTGAACCTAGTGTACATGTTAATAATAGATTCATTTGGTTCCATGAGAAATATCTCATAAGTGTGTACAAGCATGTTAACTTTTATGTTTTTCACTTGATCGGTATCCTCATTAGTGACCTCAAGTGTGTTCCACATTTTTTTGGCTGAAGTGCATGCGGAAATCTTGTTGAATTCACTAGGATCCAATGCACAATAAAAGAGATTCATTGCTTTTACATTGATATCAGATTGTTTAATGTCATTTTCATCTGAATCCTCTTCAAGCTTTGGAATGGAAACATTATTAACCATAACTGAAGGAATATAAGGATCTTTATCCACTACTTTCCATAAATTATAATCTATAGAATGCATATAAATTCTTATTTGTATTTTTCAATAAGTATAATTTGTACCATTAAAGAAAGGGGGTCTATTTGAGGCTCGTCCCTCAACTACACTAGTACCAAGTGGGGCTACCATAGATCTTTACTCAAGACGGTTAGACCAATATATTGAGAACATGGCTCTGATACCACTTGTTACCCAGTAAGCAACCCAAGTGAGGGGGTGAATTGGGTTTCTAAAAAATATTTTCAAGTATGTGTGCCAATTCAATAATCATTTCAAGTGCTTGTGAGATGAAAGTGTTGTGTGCTCTTAAAGAGTATGCAGCGAAAATTTAAATGTAATGAAAGTAAGAGCAAGTAAAGAGGAGACAATCAACCACAAATATAAGCAAGTACAGTGGTTCGGTGCACTCCAAAGCACCTACATCTACTCCCCAAGTTTCATCCAGGTTGGGTCAGGTCGGGTTGTATTATTAGGTTATTTGTTCATTAAACAGGTTTGTGTTCATTAGTATGCATCATCAGCATTAGAATTTATATAAGTTAGTTGCTTAGTTAATACTTGATCCTTGGTATATACCTGCATCTTACTCAACATGTTATGCTTTAAGATTTGTTTATTATTGCAAATCCTTCATTTCAATACCATGTATAGTTTTGTTATGATCAATAATGATTTTTTAAATATTTTTTATAAAACTTGCATTGCATAGAAACATAGACCCGTCAATTGATTAATGTACATATTCTATATCATCCGTACATTAATTTTATTTTTGTACGAGTGGAAGAATTATGTATAGTGGTCAATTGATTATCTAATTTGGACAGTTTGAGAATTGCAAATAATTTTATAGGTACTTACAGTAATCAAGCGGTATGGATAGAGTTCCAGATACATTTTGGACAGCATTTTCTTTTAGTTCTGCTCATACATCTTTACTCGTATAGGGAGAACTAAAGGGAAATGCTGCCAAAATTTTATTGGATCTCCTATTCTGTATCTTTTGATTACTATAAATGACATATATAATTAATGTAATTATTGAATGGGATAGGACTCCTTTACCTATTAGTTGGTGATAGGATGTGATATGGCTACATCGCTGACATGGAACGTGTGTCAGATCCAGCTGGATGCCGTCGGTGCCACGTGGATTTTTTCTTTCAAAATTCCTGTTCCTTCGCCAGGTGGCACCCCAAGACGGGTCCATCTCGACCGAAGTCAAGCCTCTCTCTGCCACTTCGCCAGGTGTCCACCCAGGAGGGGTCCACCTCGACCGAAGCTGGCAGCCCCCGCTCCCTCGCCAAGTGGCACCCCAAGATGGGTCCACTTCTGCCGAGGTCGAGCCGGGCTCTCCTGCTCCTTCGCCAGGTGGCACCCCAAGACGGGTCCACCTTGGCTGAAGTCGAGCCTCTCTCTGCCATTTCGCCAGGTGTCCACCTAGGAGGGGTCCACCTCGGTCAAAGCTGGCAGCCCCGGCTCCCTCGCTAAGTGGCACCCCAAGACGGGTCCACCTCGGTCGAAGTCGAGCCTCTCTCTACCACTTCGCCAGGTGTCCACCTAGGAGGGGTCCACCTTGGTCGAAGTGGTAGACCCTGCTCCCTCACCAAGTGGCACCCAAGACGGGTCCACCTCTACCGAGGTCAAGCCGGGCTTTCCTGCTCCTTTGCCAGGTGGCATCCCAAGATGGTTCCACTTCAATCGAAGTCGAGCCTCTCTCTGCCACTTCGCCAGGTGTCCACCCAGGAGGGGTCCACCTCGGTCGAAGCTGGCAGCCCCCACTCCCTCACCAAGTGGCATCCCAAGATGGGTCCACCTCTGCCGAGGTCGAGCTGGGCTCTCCTTCTCCTTCGCCAGGTGGCACCCCAAGACGGGTCCACCTCGGTCGAAGTCGAGCCTCTCTCTGCCACTTCGCCAGGTGTCCACCCAGGAGGGGTCCACCTCGGCCGAAGCTGGCAGCCCCCACTCCCTCGCCAAGTGTCACCTAAGACGGGTCCATCTCTGCCAAGGTCGAGAAGGGCTTTCCTGCTCCTTCGCCAGGTGGCACCCCAAGACGGGTCCATCTCAATCGAAGTCGAGCCTCCCTCTGCCACTTCGCCAAGTGTCCACCAAGGAGGGGTCCACCTTGGCCGAAGCTGGTAGCCCCCACTCCCTCGCCAAGTGGTACCCCAAGACGGGTCCACCTCTGCCGAGATCGAGCTAGGCTCTCCTTCTCCTCCAGGTGGCACTCCAAGATGGGTCCACCTCGGTCGAAGTCGAGCCTCTCTCTGCCACTTCTCCAGGTGTTTACCCAGGAGGGGTCCACCTCGGCCGAAGATGGCAGCCCCCGCTCCCTCGCCAGGTGGCACCCCAAGACGGGTCCACCTCTGTCGAGGTCGAGCTGGGCTCTCCTGCTCCTTCGTCAGGTGGCACCCCAAGACTGGTCCACCTCGACCGAAGTCAAGCATCTCTCTACCACTTCGCCAGGTGTCCACCTAAGAGGGATCCACCTAGGCCGAAGCTGGAAGCCCCCGCTCCCTTGCCAAGTGACACCCCAAGACGGGTCCACCTCTGCCGAGGTCAAGCCGGGCTCTCCTGCTCCTTCGCCAGGTGGCATCCCAAGATGGGTCCATCTCGGCCGAAGTCGAGCCTCTCTCTGCCACTTCGCCAGGTATCCACCCAGGAGGGGTCCACCTCGGCCGAAGCTGGTAGCCCCCGCTCCCTCGCCAAGTGGCACCCCAAGACGGGTCCACCTCTACTGAGGTCGAGCCGGGCTCTCCTGCTCCTTCACCAAGTGGCATCCCAAGACGGGTCCACCTCGACCAAAGTCGAGTCTTTCTCTGCCACTTCGCCGGGTGTCCACCCAGGAAAGGTCCAACTCGGCTGAAGCTGGCAGCCCCTGCTCCTCCGCCAGGTGGCACCTCCTGACGGGTCCACCTCGGCCGAAGTCAGCCCTACTCTGCAAAGCCTCGGGGAGGCAGAGGCACGGGTCACGAGGTCGCCACTAAAATCGGCATGCACCGCGTCCCGTACAGGGCGCCAGTACGGCCTACAGCGATACGCGAAACCTCGTTTACATCAGTTAAACAGGACCCCGCAATCGAGAAATGAAATCCTTGCGGGTAGGGGCTTGAAATAATTAGAAGCCCACTGTCAACGCCCCGAAAGGAGGGCTCCCGTGCTTGGCTCGAGGTCTCGCCAGTCTTCCCCCTTTCGTGACACACGGCGGACGAGGCATGCTGGCCACTTAACTCCTGGACTTGAAGGAGAAGGGGGAGGGGGAAGATCCAGAGACCTCCGGGAGCCTTCTGGAGGGAACGTGGGCTGAAGGTGGTCCGGTGGTATAAAAAGGATGATAAAAGCAGACAGAAAGGTAAGTCGAAAGGAGGGAAGAATATCGAGAGAACGATCCTAGGACCCCCAAGAAGTCCTCAGGCGTGAGCTCGGGGAACCCAGCGCAAGAAGCCGAGCTTCAACCCCTCTCTTCTCCACACTTCTTTCATCTACATCTCCTCTAAGCACGGGAATCCTTCGGGAACCCGTCTTAGAGGACCTGTTCCATCTTGTCGTCCTCTAACTTGACCGTCGGAGTACCCCCGCTGGAATCCTTGGCCCGGGTCTCTGACTTTGTTTTGCAAGACCGGAGGCTTGGAGATCTCGAGGTGAGAGAGTCTGAGAACCGGCGCCAGCTCACGAGCTACAGGCCACCATGGTAAGATTGGCAACAGATTGGCATGCCAGGAAGGGGGGCAGAACAGCAACCCCTGCACAAGTAAGCTCTCCGAGAGCGAAAGCATACTTCGACCATGGTGGTGACACGTGGGAACGAAACATCCACCAGCCAAGCAGGAGAGGTTCCTTCTCCCCAGGGGCCGCGCAGCCCGGAGAGGGAACTTCCTGCTCCACCTCCTCCTCTGCCATCCTCGGTGGACGGTCCTTTCGTAGCTGTCGTCCAGCAGCTGCAAACACTGACTATGGCCGTGCGGTAGTTGCAGCACCAGTAGCGCTCCATGGCCACTCAGCCCCAGCCGGGAACCCCCGCAGCCCGAGCCGCGGGCCCCCGCGGAAGCTTGCGCTCCATCCAAGGCAGGCCTTCCCATCCACGGGCAGTTACCAATCCCCGCGGGAGCCATCAAACTCCCGCGAAGAGAAACCACTCCGGTTTGGCGGATCACGAGAGTCAATCCCAGCCAATGACGCTGAAGCAGTACGGCGCAGTAGGCACCATAGGGGCAAGGCCCCTCGTCGAGACCGATCGGCACCTCCTTCTCCAGCGGCCTCGGTGGAAGGTTCCACCGACGAGGCCATCAGACACCTGACCGAGAGGCGTCTGGAAGAGCATAAGCGCAAGTTGGCGGAATTCTCCCACCGTTTTGCCAACATGCAGAGCTCCCCAGCCGAGCCAGTGGGCTATAATGCCCAACCACCATTCTCCCGGGAAATCCAAGAGGAACCGATCCTGAATCGGTTCCGCATGCCCCTGGTAGATCCCTACGACGGGACCACCGACCCCTTGGACCACTTAGAGAGCTATAAGGCTCTCATGAGTGTCCAAGGAGCGACGGACGCTCTTTTGTGTATCGCCTTCCCGACCACCCTCCGGAAGGCTGCTCGAGTGTGGTTCACCCGCCTCGAGCTAGAATCCATCAGCTCCTTCCAGCAGTTGGAAGGAAAGTTTGTAGCACACTTCGACGCCTGCCGAAAGATGCCAAGGGAGGTGGATAGCCTCTTCTCTATCCGCCAGCAAGACCAGGAGCTACTGCAGGACTACATTACCTGCTTCAAGACCGTTGCCCTAGAGATTTATAGCATAGACGAGCCTGTCACCATGCTGGCATTGAAGCACGGGCTCAAGACCTCCCGCCTGATGTATTCCCTGGACAAGAAGCCCCCCAAGACATATTCTGAGCTCCTCCTCCACGTCCACAAGTACATCCGTGCTGAGGAGGTCGACCGTACCAGGCGAGAGCTAGACGGAAAGCCTTCGAAGAAGCCTGCCCCAAGGGATGTCCCTGGGACCCAGAGGCCTAGACCACCTGTAGACTTCCGTTCGGGACCGAAGCTGAAGAATGGTGCTACCCCGGAGCGAGCCTTCACCCCCCTCCTCGCTCCCAAAACGAAGATCCTCATGGAGATTGAGGGTGAGCACTACCTTCGCCGACCTCCTCAGAACCCGAGGAACATCCATGACAAGACGAAGTATTATCAATTTCATCGCAAGCACGGCCACGACACGAAGGAGTGCCGCAATCTAAAATGGGAGATCGAGGAGCTGATCAAGAGGGGCTACCTCAGGAAGTTTGTGAGGAATGAGGCCCCGGCGGAGGGCCAACCACTCGCGGCCCTTCCCCCCGTCCCTGTAATTGACAACCGCCCAATAGAGAAGCCGGTGGGCATGATCTCGTGGGGGATAGGGCGTGCCTCGAAGAGAGCCCGGGAGGCGGGAGACCTGGAGAATGTACTTCCCTTTGAAAAGGGGAATGAAAATGAAAATGTAAAAAATGATGCAGTGGTGGTCGAGATAACCATCGCAAAGCATCCTATACATTGCATTATGATGGATAGTGGGAGCTCTACTGACATACTTTTTTATGATGCATTCTCCCGAATGAATTTGTCTCATGATCAGCTAAAGCCGGTGCACACCCCTTTTGTAGGCTTCATTGGATATTCTATGGGGGTCGAAGGAGAGATCACTCTCCCTGTTACCACCAGATCCCCACCTTAGCAGAGCACGGTCATGATGACGTTTATCGTCGTCAGGCTTCCATCACCTTACAATGCTATCCTAGGCCATCCAGGGCTCAACCAGCTGGACGCGATCGTTTCCACCAAGAGGTTGCTGGTGCAGTTCCCTACCACCTCTGGGATGGGAGTGATGAGAGGGATGGCCCAACCTGTCCCGCATTGCTTGCAGACGGTCCCAGGGGCCCGGAGTGCCGAGCTCGGCTCCGATGTCGATGACCTCGACCTAAGAGCGCAAGACCCCAGGGGGGTCCCGTAGAGCGCTTGTTGACGTACTCTCTCGGCTCGGACCCTCAGAAAATGGTGCATATAGGAGCCCAACTCCCGGAAGAGGAGCAGGCTCGCTTGTTGGATTTCCTCCAGGCGAACGCTGATGTGTTCGCCTGGTCTGCTGTGGACATGCCTGGTATCCCCTCGGAGATCATCACCCACCAACTAAAGATTGATCCAAGGTGCCGCCCAGTCCGCCAGAAGAAGAGTTTTGCGGCAGAAAGACAGAAGGCCATCAATGAGGAAGTGGAAAAGCTTCTCACCACTGGCTTTGTACGAGAAGTGCAGTATCCTAGTTGGCTGGCGAACGTGGTCATGGTGAAGAAGAGCAATGGCAAGTGGAGGATCTTTGTGGACTACACCGACCTCAACCGAGCATGCCTGAAGGACAGTTTCCCTTCAAAGATCGACCAGCTCGTGGACACCACTTCGGGGCATCGCCTCCTCTCTTTTATGGATGCTTTCTTCGGGTACAATCAGATTCGAATGCACCTGGAGGATGAGGAGCACACCGCCTTCATCACCGATCGCAGGACCTACTGCTATAAGATCATGCCGTTCGGCTTCAAGAACGCAGGTGCCATGTACTAACATCTAATCAACAAGGTCTTCAAAGACCAAATTTGCCGCAACATGCAGGTGTACGTGGACGACGTGCTGGTGATGAGCAAGCCAACTTCGGACCACGTCGGCGACCTGACGAAGACTTTCGGTAACCTCCGTCTTCACCAAATGAAGTTGAACCCTGCGAAGTGTGCTTTCGGCATATCCACGGGGAAGTTCCTAGGCTTCATGGTGACCCAAAGAGGAATAGAGGCCAACCCGGAGAAGGTCCAGGCGATCCTGGACATGGAGCAACCCACCTCCAAGAAGCAGGTGCAGCGACTCACCGGCCGGATAGCCACCCTGAGCCGATTTATCTCAAGGTCCGCTGACCACTGCCAGCCCTTCTTCAAGGCATTGAGGAAGATGCACGACTTCGCCTGGACGAAGGTGTGCCAGGAGGAATTTGAAGAGCTGAAGAGGACATTGGTGTCGCCGCCATTGCTTTCCCGGTTGGAGGAAGGAGAGGAGCTCCTCCTGTACCTGGCAGTCACACCGAAAGCTGTCAGTTCGGTCCTGGTTCGGACGGATGACAAAGGGATGCAGAGGCCGGTGTATTACACGAGCAAACTCCTCCGCGATGCGGAGCTCAGGTATTCTCAGTCTAAGAAATTGATTTTTGTGCTAATCGTGTCCGTCCAGTGTCTCAGGTCTTATTTCCAAGCGCACCCCATTGCCGTCCTGACGGATCAACCACTAAAAGCGGTACTAAGCCAACCTGACACGTCTGGATGCCTAGCGAAGTGGGCGCTCAAGCTCAGCGAGTTCGACATCACCTACAGGCCGAGGTCGGCCATGAAGGCACAGGTACTCGCTGATTTCTTGGTTGAGTGTGCAGGCCTGGGTGAGGGGCCAGAAGAGAGCCCCCAAGATTGGCAACTGAAGCCAAGACCAGAGGAAGATATTTGGATCCTTCACGTGGACGGAGCCTCAAACTCTGGTGGGAGCAGAGCTGGACTCATCCTTGCCAATGGCTAAGGGGTTGTCATCGAGTGTGCACTCCGCTTCTAGGTTGCCGTCACCAATAACCAGGCGGAGTACGAAGCATTCCTCGCGGGGCTGAGGGTGTCCCGTGAGCTGGGCATGGCCTACCTCAGGATCTTTACCGACTCGCAGCTGGTGGCCGGGCAGGTCTCAGGAGAGTACGAGGCACGGGACCCCCAAATGGCGAGGTACCTGGAGCTACTATGAACGAGCGCGGCAGGTTTTAGGCACTTCAGTGTCTCTCATATTCGTCACGGGGAAAACGCCCGCACGGACGTCCTCTTTCGCCTGGCAACCCTGCTGGACTCGTCGCTGGGCTGCGCTTACATTGAGCATCTTAAAACCCTAAGCTACGAGACACCCATGGAGGTCCAGCAGGTCAACCAGGAGCCCAGCTGGATGGATAAGTACATCGAGTACATTACCAATGGCACCTTGTCGGAGGACCGCATGGCGGCTGGCCTCATTAAGAGGAAGGCCTCACGGTTCGTGTTGATGGACGGGCTACTGTATCAGAGATTCTACTCTTACCCGCTCCTCAAGTGTCTGAGACCCGTCGAAGCCGCACTCATGCTCCAGGAGATCCACGAGGGCATTTGCGGAAACCATGTGGGGGGCAGGACGCTGGCATATAAGGCCCTCTGTCAAGGTTACTTCTGGGAGACCATGAGAGAAGATACAGCTGACTTCGTAAAAAGGTACGACCGATGTCAGCGACACGCTGTGGTGCAACGTCAACCTGCTGCTCCGCTTTCCTAACTCTCTGCCCCATGGCCATTTGCCTAGTGGGGCATGGATCTCCTGGGACCTTTTTTCCCGGCGTCCGGGCAACAAAATTTCCTGATCGTGGCTATCGACTACTTCACGAAGTGGGTCGAGACCGAGCCCTTGGCCCGGATCATGGAGGCAAATGTCACTAAGTTCCTTTGGAAGTCAATTATCTGCCGCTTTGGCTTGCCCTACACCATCATCACCGATAACGGATGCCAGTTCAATTATCGGAAGTTCGAGGAGTTTTGTGACGACCTCGGAATCCACCATCATTTCACTTCGATGGTGCATCCCCAGATAAATAGAGAAGCCGAGGTAATAAACAGGACCATCTTGCAAGGCCTCCGGACAAGATTAGACCAGGCCAAGGGGAGGTAGGCAGAAGAGCTCTCGAGCATCCTGTGGGCATACCATACCACCCCGAGGATGGCCACGGACAAGATCCCTTTCAATCTCATTTTCGGAGAGGAAGCGGTCATTCCAATTAAGCTCAGCCTGCCAACCTTGCGCGTGGAGCAGTATGATGAGGCGGAGAACCCGGCGTGGCTGCTACTGAACCTGGACCTCCTTGAAGAAACGAGGGATAGGGCCCGAGTTCGGATGGCAGCTTATCGGCAACGAGTGGCCAGATACTACAACTCCAAGGTGCGACCGAAGTCTTTCCGCTAGGGAGACCTAGTGCTACGCCGCGCTGAAGCCTCCTAGCCGTGGGAGTGCGGAAAGCTCTCCCCAAATTGGGAAGGCCCTTATAGAGTGGCAGAGGCGCTTCCCCACGGGGCGTACTACCTGGAGGAGCTAGGTGGATCCCGGTTCACGCGCACTAGGAACGCCTCAAACTTGAGGATGTACTACCAATAGTGTAAGACTTCTCAAACTTCAATAACAAAATTTTTTTCACCAAATGCCTACTCTCGTTTTGTAGGACAAAAGCCATCCAGCTCTAGGTTCGACGAGCATGGGGCACGACGAAAGATCAACGAAGGTGCAAAGTCCCCTCTCATAAAAATCCCGGAGTTCAGTCCGGAGTGTCGCACGGAATTAAATTCTGACATGTGGCCCCGGAGTTCAGTCCAGAAGAGGTCCCGGAGACTTAGGTCCCGGACCTACAAAATCCCGGAGAACAGCTCGGTAGGTCGTGCAAGGCTCAATTCCAGCCTGCGGTCCCAGGGTTCAGTTCAAAATTTCGCACGAAACCTGGTTCCAAAGCGAAGTCCCGGACCTCGATTTGGAAGGTGGAGCAGAACCCAGTTCGCCCACACAACCTCGGAGTTCAACCCGGAACGCCCCACGAACTTAGTCCTGTGATGGCACCGGGGTTCAATCCGGAAGATGCACAAAAAGAAAAAAAGATAGAGAAGGAACAAGTTAAAGGAAAAGGGATTTTCATTTCTGATAAAGTTCCTTACAAAAAGGGGCTTCGACAGGCCGGGTGACCCCAAAGAAAGAAAAATAACACATGTTCTTGCAGAAATAAAGTGAAAACAAAAGGAGGCGCTGGACTACTTCGCTACGACTGCATCCTCCTCCGGCTGGGGGGCACCATCTCTGCCAGCGGCGTTGTCGGAAGGCTATTCGGGAGCCACCACCTCAGCAACCGCTGCAATCGAGGCTCCCTCACCGGGCTCCTCCCTCCGACCGCCCAGAACTACTCCACTGAGGTCGAGCTCGGGAAAAAAGGAACTTACTTTCTCCCGGCACACCTGGAAGCCCTTAAGGAAGGGGTCGACGGCCACCTCATGCACCTCCACCCTAAACTCTTCGGAGGCCCGGAACTTCGGCACGGCCTCCTGTGCCTCCCTCTTGGATGCCTCCAGCAGCCCGTTGACATGGGAGTTCTTCTTCTTGGCTGCATTCAGCTTTTTGAGGACCTCGACCCGGCGCTCCAACGATCGAGATTGGGCCATGAGGCGAGACATCTCCTCCGCGTCGTCCTCAGTGCGTCGCTGGTTCGAGATCCTCTCCTCCGACAGAGAGGTCTAGAGCTCCCTCGGTGCGACCCAGGTCCGCTTGAAGGGCCTGGTTGTTCCTCCGCAGCTCGACCCCCTTTTCCATGAGGTCCTTCACGTCATCTGCGAGTTTGCCGAGCCTCTTCTCCTTCTCGGCATCCTTCTTGGCATAGCCCGAGAGGAAGTTCCTCAGCAGCAGAACATCGGTCCCGATCTGTGCCAAAGAAGAGACAAGATGTCAATAAGATCCAACTAAAACTTTAAAAGAGGAGAGCTCGAGACTTACCGTGAAGAGTAGAGGGAGGATCCCTAGCAGCGCGTCGGCGTAATCCCGGTGCCCCATAGACGGCGGTCCCGGGGGGTGCTCACGAACTCCATCATCCTCTCCACGAGCCCTTGATCATGGATAACGGAGGAGCTGGCGGTGAGAATTGGAGGTGGAATGTGGATGACGGCAGCAGGCTGGGTGGTCGTCCCTTTGCCGGGCGATGCGGCTGTCGGTGGGGCTGCTGTCACCCTGGTGGCCACCGTGGAGATGACTGGCGTGGCGACCGGTGCAGGCGTCGCCCGAGGGGGTTCCAGCCTCCTCTCTCCCCCGACCCTGTCGAGCTCGACGACAGGGACATTGGGCGCATGGGACTGAGGCGGCCTAGGAGCAGGACCCGTTGCTCCGGGGCCGGTAGCGGCAGGAGTGGGCGCGGGCCCTCGGCTTGTCTCAGTGCGAGCCCTCTTCGCTGGGGCCTCGGTCCCTTCAGCGGCATCCCTCTTCAGGATGCCCTCCATCAGGCTTTCGATGGAGAACTTCATACCTGAAGGAAAAGGACAGTTAGGCCAAGTATAAAAGAAAAGAAGAGCAGAGCAGAAAATAAAGACGAAAGAAGGAGATCCGGGGTCTCACCCAACTCCCAGATGGGACTGATCCTTGCCTCGAATAAATTATGCTCTAAAAGCAGAACATCGAGAGCCGGAACCATGTTGCCCAGCATCTGTGAGTAGACTTTTTGGTCCGCCGGCTCAACCTGGGAGTTCCGATTCGGGGACTGGTCCGGCTCACTCCAGGCCCAGTCGACGTCCTCGACCGAGGCGAAGAAGAATCGGTTCTTCCAACCCTTAATCGATGAAGGGAGGTCGAACCTGAGGCACCTAGGCCGGGATGAAATATACCACCGGCCATCATCGGCAGAGTAGCATTTCAGGATGAAGAGGGCCCTGAAAAGGGAGAAACGGGCAACGAACCAGTGAAAGTGACAGAAGACGATGAAAGCGAAGATGACCCGGATGGCATTGGGAACCAGCTGGGCCGGGACAAGATGGTAGTGATTGAGAAAGGAAAGAAAGAAGGGATGAAGGGTGAAATGAAGACCCCCAACAAGGAAGTCTTCGTAGAAGGCGACCCTCCCAGGGCCACTCGAGGTTACTGGGTCCCTAGGTCCTGGGAGGGAAAGACGGATTGAATCCGGAACCCCATAGGTATCCCAGATCCAGGAAAGATTGTCTCTGGTCATTGTCGAGGCATAACCGGATGGACCAAAAGAAGAGACCTCCGCCACTAGAGGAGGAAGAGAAGAAATGGGATGCGCGGAAACTACAGGGGGAGACCTAGGACCCCTAGGGACGCCTATGGTCAAAGTCCCCGGCCAAAGCTGCCTACGAATCTTGACCGAAATCTCTTCCCCCTCTAAGGAGGAAGACGATGGAGTCCTCAGCCGGGAAGGACCGGCCTCGTCCGAGTTTGAAGAAACATGACGACGACGCACCATCAAGGAAAAGGAAGCAAGAAGAGCTAGCACAAGGATTGGGAGACGAAAGAAGAAGGAAAAAGGTCACAGGCACTCACCGGGATGCTTTGTACCGAAGGAATGGCAACCCCTGGAAGATGAAGGGAGACCATTGCAACTGCCGGCGAGGTATGAGAAAGCCGAGAGACCTCGTTTCCGAAAAGTCCCCCTCCTTTTCAAACTCAATCAACAGCAGCCATACGCTTCTTTCCGTCCTGGGCCATCAGATGACCGTCACGTGGAGGCACTCCCGACATCGACGCTTCAGTCCGATGGAAACTGCCTTGTTTTCGAAATGGCATATTAATGGCCCGTCAGACGCGCGCACGTGGCAACCTCCCATAGGGTTTCGGTCTAAACAGAAGCGGCGGCAACGATCATGGCAATTATGGCACGAGATTTTCATCCTTTCCATATCATCTCTGCATTAACTTCCCACGTCCCAAGCCGCGATGCTTTGATGGGACCTAGGGGTGGGGGGCAACTGATATGGCTACATAGTTGACATGGAACGTGTGTCAGATCCAGCTGGATGCCGCCGGTGCCACGTGGATTTTTTTTTTCAAAATTCCTGCTCCTTCACCAGGTGGCACCCCAAGACGGTCCACCTCGGCCGAAGTCGAGCCTCTCTCTGCCACTTCGCCAGGTGTCCACCCAGGAGGGGTCCACCTCGGCTGAAGCTGGCAGCCCCCGCTCCCTCGCCAAGTGGCACCCCAAGACGGGTCCACCTCTGCCGAGGTCGAGCCGGGCTCTCCTGTTCCTTCACCAGGTGGCACCCCAAGACGGGTCCATCTCGGTCGAAGTCGAGCCTCTCTCTGCCACTCGCCAGGTATCCACCCAGGAGGGTTCCACCTCGATCGAAGCTAGCAGCCCCCACTCCCTCGCCAAGTGGCATCCCAAGACAAGTCCACCTCTGCCGAGGTTGAGACGGGCTCTCCTGCTCCTTCGCTAGGTGGCACCCCAAGACGGGTCCACCTCGACTAAAGTCGAGCCTTTCTCTGCCACTCCGCCAAGTGTCCACCCAGGAAGGATCCATCTCAGCCGAAGCTGGCAGCCCCTGCTCCTCCGCCAGGTGGCACCTCCTGACAGGTCCACCTCGACCGAAGTCAGCCCTACTCTGCAAAGCCTCGGGAAGGTAGAGGCATGGGTCATGAGGTCTCCACTAGAATCGGCGTGCGCCGCATCCCGTACGGGGTGCCAGTATGGCCTACAGCGATACGCGAAACCTCGTTTACATCAATTAAACAAGGCCTCGCAATCGAGGAATGAAATCCTTGCGGGCAGGGGCCTGAAATAACTAGAAGCCCACCGTCAACGCCCTGAAAGGAGGGCTCCCATGCTTGGCTCGATGTCTCGCCAGTCTTCCCCCTTTCGTGATACACGGTGGATGAGGCGTACCGGCTACTTAACTTCCAGACTTGAAGGAGAAGGGGGAGGGGGAAGATCCAGAGACCTTCGGGAGCCTCCAGGAGGGGACATGGGCTGAAGGCGGTCCGGTTGTATAAAAAGGATGATAAAAGCGGATGGAAATGTAAGTCGAAAGGAGGGAAGAATATCGAGAGAACGATCCTAGGACCCCCAAGAAGTCCTCAGGCGTGAGCTCGGGGAACCCAGTGCAGGAAGCCGCGCTTCAACCCCTCTCTTCCCCATACTTCTTTCATCTACATCTTTTCTAAGCATGGGAATCCTTCGGGAACCCGCCTTAGAGGACCTATTCTATCTTGCCGCCCTCTAACTTGACCGTCGGAGTGCCCTGCCGGAATTTCCGGCCCGGGTCTCTTTGTTTTGCAGGACCGGAGGCTTAGAGATCTCGAGGTGAGAGAGTCTGAGAACCGGTGCCAGCTCATAAGCTATAGGCCACCATGGTTAAGATCGGCAACATGATGTATTTATTATTTAATATATGTTATTTTTGATATATTTTTTTAAAAAAACTTGGTACATTATTATTGACTGAAGAATTTTTTTTTGTATTTAGATAACTAGAAAGTTGGATCATTTTATCCTAAAATGGATAAAAGTTGGATAAATAAACTGAGAAATACCAACGAATATTTTGATGGAGTTCGTGATTTCATTAAATTCGGTATGGACAAAAGTAGTTTGAATGGAAAGATTTCATGTCCATGTCGATGATGTGTTTACAGTTCCTATCTAGATCCACCAGTAGTTGAACAACATTTGATATAGAATGGTTTTGCAAGGGTTATACTTGGTGGATTTTTCATGAAGAATTTATGTTGCCAGAATTAAGTAATCAAACCTCGTCTGATTCTGGATCCAGTAATATGCAAGGGAATCCAGTAGGAGATGATGATATAATAGGTTTGATCACAGATACTTTTCGACATGATGTTCAAAATTTTGGAGGTTCAACTGGTACACATGAAATAACTGGAATGTGTGAAGGTTCTACATTTATTGAACAAACATATATCGAGGAGCAAATGCAACCATCAACTTCTGAGTCAGCTCGGTATCATAATTTAATGAAAGAAGCAGATGAACAATTATATCCGGGTTGTTTGAAATTTTCTAAGATATTTTTTCTTATACATTTATTTCATATAAAATATATGAATGGATGGTCGGGAAAGAGTTTTACTATGCTTCTGAAGTTATTAAAGGATGCATTTCCAGAAAGCAATGGCTTACCATCCTCTTATTATGAAGCAAAGAAAGTTGTCAACAATCTAGATCTTAGATATCAAAAGATTCATAGCTATCCAAAAAATTGCATATTATATCATAATGAAAATGCTGATCGAGAGTCATGCAATGTATGCGGATCTTTGTGATGGACAACTCATGAAGGAGATGAGGATGATGTAGTGAATAGAACAGATATATTGTGGAGTACAAAGAAACTGACGAAAGTATTGCGTTACTTTTCTCTTATTCCTTGATTGAGAAGGTTATATTCATCATCAAAAATAGCTTTATTAATGAGATGTCACCATGAAGGACGTACGAATGATGGAATGTTGAGATATCTAGTAGATAGTTTAGCATGGAAAGCATTTAATACCAGGCATTCTAATTTTGCCTTTGATATTCGTAATATTCGATTGGATTTAGCTTCAGATGGCTTCAATCTTTTCCGAACTCTAAATTCTATATATAGCACTTGACCAGTTATTCTGAAACTATACAATTTATCACCATGGTTGTGCATGAAATAATCATCACTTATATTGTCAATGGTTATTTCAGGTGATAAGGGTCCAGGAAATGATATTGATATTTTTCTCCAACCTTTAATAGAAGAATTGAAATGATTGTGAGAAGGTGTCGAAGCAATTGATGCTTCAAATGGTGAGACATTTAAACCACGGGTGGCTTTGCTATGGACTATAAATAATTTTTTACCATATGCCAATTTATCTGGCTGGAGTATAAAAGGACGAGTTGCATGCCCTTGTTGTGCAAATTCGACACATTCAATTTAGTTAAAATATTAAGAAAAATTCTGTTATATGGGACATCGTCGATGGTTAGAACCAAATCATCCATTTCATTTTCAGTCAGATTTATTTGATGGTACCATAGAAATAAGATGTGCACCTATTCCACCTTCTGGAATTAATGTTCGTAGACAAATGGATTCCATCAGTTACATATATGGTAAATTCTCAAAGTCTTCTAAAAAAAGAAGGGATGATCAAGAAGGATTGGTAGAAGAAATGACTACTGGTACTATGGATACACAAGTATTTGAAGATCCTGATATTTTTTTTAAAAATGAAAATGAGGAAGATATACATATAACATCTACAAATTAGTCCAGCAAACATTTATGGAAGAAAAGAAGTATCTTCTTTGACTTACCTTATTGGGAACATAATCTTATTCGTCATAATCTTGATGTCATGCACATAGAGAAGAATGTATATGATAATTTGATTTGAACATTATTGAATCTTGATGGAAAGACCAAAGATAACATGAAGGCCCGAATGGATTTACAAGAATTGGGTATCCGACACGAGCTTCTTCCCAAAATGCTTGCTAGCGATAGAATTTATTTGTCTCCTGCATCTTATAGCATGTCTATTCGAGAAAGATAATTTTTTGACAGTATTGAAAAATATTAAAATACTTGATGGATATGCATCTAATATTTCAAGGTGCGTTCATCTTAAAGATCGAAAAATTTTTAATATCAAAAGTCATGATGGTCACATATTGATGCAAGATATCTTTCCAATAGCATCAAGATCATTAGTGCCTAAACAAGTTCTCACAATTATAATTCGATTATTATCATTCTTTAAGTCATTATGTTCAAAGGTTATTGATCCTGGAGAGCTTGATCAGTTGGAGTCGGATGTTGCTGTTACACTTTGTTAGATGGAGAAGATATTTCCATCTAGATTTTTTACTATTATGGTACATCTACTAATTCACTTAGTTTTGGAAGTCAACCTTGGTGGGCCGGTATACTATAGATGGATGTATCCTATTGAGAGATATTATTGTCAATTTTTAATCTCTACATAATTTTTAATAAAAGTAGCATCATGATGATATGTAAATAAATTTTTAAATATTATAGGTGTCTTGTACGATTGAAAAATTATGTACGAAACAGAGCCTATCCAGAGGGTTCGATTGCAGAATGATATATTGCTAAAGAGTGTTTGATATTTTGTTTAAGATATCATCAAGGTATAGTTACTGTGTTTAATAAACCTCAATGGCATAGTGATTTCGTAGACAATGCAGAGTTGTATAAGTTTTTAACTGCTGGAAGAGTAATGAGAAAAGGTGAAAGTATTGTATTGGATCCAAAATCAATTGCACAAGCATATCGTTATGTGTTACTTCATAGTGAAATAATAGATGACTATCGAAGGTTAGCATATTTAGCATATTTCAAGTTTAAATATCATATCTTATTTTTTAAACTATATTAATAAATATAAATTTTATGCAGCAAATTTTTAATGTCTCGGTGACAAGCTAATCATAGCACTCGATCCAATCCAAGGATTGAGCAGCGATGGTTAGTCGAGTTATTTCCTACATGGCTTTCCAAATAGGTTTGTCATATAATTAAAGAATATATTGATAGATTTATCATCGAATAACTTGTTAACATTTCTTATTATTTTTTAGGTATCAACAATGATGGAGAGAAATTATTCAGATGAAATAATAGCCTTGGCTCGAGGATTTAACAAAATTGTCAACAGATATAATGATTTCATAATCAATGGTTTTAAATTTCATACTAAAGATTGCGAGAAATGTAGAAAAATACAGAATAGCGGTGTTATGGTGGAAGCTGATGGAAAGACTTATTATGGTGCACTTAATGATATATACGAGTTAGATTACTACGGAATCTTTAAAGTCATATTATTCAAATATGATTGGGTAGATATAAATTCATCAAGGGGTTTGAAAAAAGATGCAAATGGATTTACGCTTGTAAATTTTACAAGGTTGATACATACTGGTGTTTATTGAAGGATGATCCATTTATATTTTCTTCTCAAGCTCGTCAAGTATTTTTTGTACAAGATGCAAAAGACAAAGATTGGGCTACTGTTATTAAAACAAAGCCTAGAGACTTATATGATATGGAAAAATAGCTGGAAGATGATGAAGATGATGATACTTATACAAATTCTATGCCATTCAATTTTGTACCAGTTGATGACGTACATGCTACAGTATCCTTGGTTAGGATGGAGTTTGAAGAAAATGCTAATACTTAATTCTTATTGGTATTAAATTTTGTAATATTTGTAATTTGTAGTAATTATTATGTTAAATTATTATTTAGCTTCACTAATTCTGTATTTGATGTAAATGATAGGTGATACTATGCTACGCTCGTGATGATTTCGTGGTGTGCAGTTTCAGGACTCATGGACACAGGCCGGCACTTCTTCGGCATAGCAGTCTGAGGCCAGTACTTCAGTGCAGGATGTTCATGCTGATCCTTCGTCAATACCGGACGTTGCATCCAGTCGTTCGGCACCTCAGTTTACTACAGGTCCATCATCCTCGGGGCATCATGATCTTCCCATCGATCCAGCAGATGATGAGCTACACATGCAGGGTAATTTATTCTAATATCATTGGTTAGATAAAATCTTATTGCTCTTTTTACTATAACTTACTTTTATCTATTTCTATGCAGACGGATCTGGGAAGGTTATACGTAGACGTGGGCCCACAGTAGTACGGGATGTATGGCAGATGCCTGAGGGTAAGAAGATAGTGATTGAGTGCAATGAGCTGGGGCAGCCAATTAAAAAAGCCGCTAGTTTATTGAGTTCTTTTTTAGGAATAGTAGCTCGGAGGCATCAGCTTTGTCTACTGAGTTATGCAAAATGGAATGACATGCTTCCGATATATAAAATAGAGATTTTATGACTTGTACAGGTAAAAAATTGATATTAAATTATTTGTTATATTGCATAGTTGATATATTATGTTATGTTTTATATTTTTACTAATTATCTTCTTTTGCAGTCCAAGTTTGTACCCATCCATCCTCTCATGATTTTGTACTGAAATCTCTTAACCAGAAATGGAAAGAATATAAAGCATATTTGAAGATGAAGTACAAGTTACTGGGTATGACAGAGAAGGAGGTAGTTGGTACTTGTCCTCCTGATGTACCCCCTCATTAGTGGATAGAGTTGGTTCATTATTGATTTTTCGAAAGGGGATATGTATCTTCTAATTTCTTTAAAGCAAATTTATTAAAATATTTAGTTTATATTATATATTATACATATATACATTACTTTCTATATATGTGGAGTTATCAATTTGATTTTGCAGATATATTCTGATATTGGTAGAGCTGCACAAGCATCTCTATCTGTTCCCCATATATCAGGATCCAAGAGTTACGCACGAGTCAGACATGAGTTCATAAGTTTTTTAAACTATAAGTTTATATTTTCAATATTAAAGTATTTATATATTTTAATAAAACTAAAATTATAAATCATGAAAAAATGTATCGCATTATATATACTTATCGCGTTATATATACATGTCGCGTTATATATACGTATCGCGTTACATATATGTATCGCGTTACATATACGTGTTGCATTACATATACGTGTCGCATTACATATACGTGTCGCAGTACATATACGTGTCGCATTACATATACGTGTCGTGGTACATATACGTGTTGCGTTACATATACGTACTGCGAACGATGTATCATGATACAAATATATATCGTGATATTTAAATAATTTTTAAATTTGTTTAAATTATTTGTTTAAAATTATAATTTTTCTTGTAGATGGATGAGCATGGAAGGGAACCCGGTCATGTGAGTTTTATCGGATGACTCATACTCATCGTGATGGCACTGTTATCAAAAATGATTCCAGAAATATGTGTAAATATTTATTATAATTTATTTCATACAATTAATGATTTAAATTTGATTTTGTTAGTATTTAAGATCTAATTAATTTTTCTAAATTAATATAAGAAAGAGCTATAGCTCTTATTGCCGAGCATGTCGATGATTCTACAGCATCTACGCAGAGTAGTCGCATCGAGGTCGAGGTGTTTATGGAGTTGTTGGAGCCGGAGCGCTATGGTCGAGTGAGGGGATATGGAGTTGTAGTCACCCCCACTCAGTTATCTGCGGTTAGTAGACATACACGTGAGACTGCAGAGAGTACTCAGGATGCACGTATTCGCAGACTCGAGGATGAGATAGAGATGTGACGGAGTCATGCCGCCGAGCTAAAGAAGATACGACAGAGCCGTGCCACCGATAGAGCAGCGATGGATAGCATGAGAGAGAACATTGAGCGGCTTACATCTATCATACAGACGTTTGTTCCACATCAGGTACATATATATATATGATAATAAATATATATTCTTATATTAAATTAATAATTTATATAATATATTATCATTCATAGTTTCGTAAAATAAATATTTTAAATATTTTTTTATATAGGCTTTTGGAGCATCAGATCCTCATGGACATGATGACGATCTACCTCCTGCAGATCATTGATCTTGGCTTTTTGTTATTTTATACTTTGTATTTTCATGTATTTTTTAATTTTGTTAAACAGACATATGTATAACAAATATTAAAAATATTAGATTGTAATGAATTTTATATTTGGATTTATATTTTGATGTGTAAAGAATGTATGGAATGAATGCATGGAATGAAATTGAAATATTTGTTATTACTATATTATACAAATTTTAAAAATTTATTACTGTGTTATTAATGTGGTATTACTGCGAAATTGAAATATTTGTTATTACTGTGTTATTACTATATTATACAGGTTAAAAAAAATTATATAGATTTTAGTATAAATTGAGTATAACATTGTTGGATTGTACAGATTTTACTGTGTTATTACTGTATTATCAGCCGATGAGCTGGTGCTGACTGGATTCGCAAAGCTTGGATATCGGTATATCAATATATATAGGTAATTCTCAATCTTTCTATCATCTTATGGATTGCATATCAAGCATATTGTTCCTTGAATTTAAATTAGTTTTTTTCCAAAAGAGAAAAAAATTATTAAAAATATTTTGCTTTTTGACTGTTCAGATGATTGTTGGGCGGAGCAGAACCGTGATTGCTTTTTCTGCATATATAAACTCTAATTAGGTTGAATATTTCCTATCAGATTCAGAATATATAAAATAGTCTAAAGTATGTCTTGTTCGAGACAAACTCGGACATGTCTTCTAATCATTTGTTACTGGATAGATCATTACTTATTGGTGACATTTTATTAATCGTGCTATGTTCTTGTTGATTCATGCTCAAGAGTTCGGGGTCAGGTATAAAGAAAGAAGTGAGAGAGATGCTTCCGATAGTCATTGTCAGGGAGAGCTTCTTTTTCAGAGAGACACAGCGAGTGATCCTTTTGCAATGCTTATTCGCTTACTTTTGTAATGCTAGGAGTGTGTTTTTGATTGGTGAGTATACCGTCATCAACTTCGCAAATGTCAGCCTATGTTGTGTTATTTGTATCTCTGGATTTTAGCTGGTTCGTAGAAGTTCTTCAGGAAATTAAATTGATGCAGGTGCTGAATCTAGCCGGGTCATTTGATTGGTAGTAGAATATTGTAGTTTGTGGACATCTCTGGTGTCGTGCTTTCACTCAATGACTGGCAAGGATATTGGAATTTATATCCTTTGTCCTTTATATAAATACATGACTTAACAGATGTGGAACCTAATATTGTGCTCAAATTGGTAGAGCATTAGGAAATAAAGTAATCCGTACTGTGGTTTTAAATAATGGCCAGTATACAATAATGATGTTGTTAAAGCAGTATAGCTAGCCTCTTTTATGTTGTAACTTGTAAGTGTACATAACCATGTGTAAGTTATTGGTATTGTATATGCTTTACAGCCATTATAATCTTCTATATAATGACCTTTTTAGCATTGAAATGTTTTTTTTAATAAATCATTATTGTACAAACTGCTCTATAGCTTTAAATTGGTTATACCTTAACTTGTATTCCACTTTCCATTTAATCAAACTCGTTCTTAATCCATTCAATTCCTTATTCTTGCTGTTGACCTTGTAATTTTAAATTTTCTATGTTGCTGTACATGATCTTCATTCAGAAGTACACTGCATTGCACCAATGGGTCAATTGATTCTTTTGATGGCCTATAACTTACCTTTTCTGATGTCTTTGCTGAAATAAATTTAAACTGCATGCCTTGTAAATTTTTTTCGGCATAATGCTTCTTATTTGAAGCATGAGTCTTCCTATTTTGGTTGTTAATATTGCCAAGAAGAATGCTGGTAGAACATTAATATATTGTAAATAATGCTCATCTTCCTAGGTTGGTCATTGTTTGCTTTGAAAGTAGACTCAATTTCTGTGAGCATTGATCATTTAAAATTATGATTGTATTCTAATGCCGAATTAATGAGCTTATTTTTCTTTCTGTTTTTACCTTTTATTTACCAGGCAGTTCTGGAAACTGTGGCTAGAGTTACAACTAAGAAAAATGAAACCAAAGAGGAAAAGTATATGTTTCTATCATGTGAAATTTACTTTGATTCTTCTGGAAATCTTTATATTTTTGTAAACTGTTAGCTGGATACTTAGGGATTCAGTAGTCAACAGAATCTCAAGTTCTCAGGTCTTCATATTTCCTTTCCAGATCTTTTCAGTTTCATGATGTTTTTTTAATCTGGATAATGAGAACCGAGCAGAGGATATTCCTACCTTAATAGATTGCAGGGTATGCTTTTTATCATTTTGCATGGAACTTATAAGCCTTCTCTTAGATGTTAAAAACGAATGTGTTTCTGCACTATCAATTTGAATTTGTTTATTTTAACCACTTTCTTGTAGAAACTCTTATTTGCCACACAAAATTGGTCTTTCCAGTATAATGTTTTTATTATATCAAACCCCAAATCAAAGTATCCTGTTCTACAGTTAGATCTGAGGTATGCCTGCTAACTTGTGAGACAATAATCACGATCACTGCAACTTGTTTTTCTGATGTTAATGGAAAACTTTTACAGGTTGATATCTGATCTTGTGGTGGTCATTGTACCCGCTGCTTGTGGTGGTATTGCCTTTGCCTGTGCTGGACAACCGGTAGGTATTGGAAAAAGATAGTTTAACATTCTTTAAATAGCTTCACACATTTACTTTTGAAAAAAAAAAAATAGTACATATATTTCCTGGGCATTTCATTCTGTTTGTGTACTTTGAAATTTATATGTTCAACAAGATCAATCTTACTGTTCATAAGGCATTATTAACAAATTCAAGAATTGCAGGTGATTACTGGATACTTACTTGCAGGGTCTGTCATTGGACCTGGAGGTTTAAGCTTCATCAGTGAAATGGTGCAGGTAAGTTTTTGCTTTTACGAAATTGTAATCGTTGCTATTATCTTTGCACCATTTTTGTTATTCATGCAAATTGTTTAGGCAGCCTCTCATTTCACTGTTTTTATCCTTTATATTCTTGTATTGAGTAGTACCTTGAAGCATGTATAGAAACAACAAAACAAGCTAGAATGTTTTAGTCTTTGAAATATATGTCTTGGTAATTTTTTTGCTGAAGTAAGCTTGGCGGTGATTGCTGACAACAAAAGCATTAAAACAAGTTTGATTATCCATTTTCATGTATACCTCTCAAGTGGTCTGTTACATTGTTTTTTCCTAGTGCTAGATGTGTGTTTAAGTGCGAAGAGAGAAAAAAAAAACTTACTGTGGTAGATAGTGTTTATAATGTCTCATATAAATGGTGGAAAAGCTGCTTTTTCTATATGTTTTTATTTATCAGCGAATTGTTCATTTTTGTTGTATTAGTAAAGTTGCATGTGATGTATTATTATTATATTTTTCATGGTGTGCACCATTTATAGCTCACTGCATTGTGTCTTTCACTGACACTTTTGTGTATAGGTTGAAACAGTAGCTCGATCAGTTTGGCGTTATTTTTCTTCTTTTTGCATTGGGGCTTGAGTTCTCTGCAACAAAGGTATCCTGCAGGAAAGATCTTTAGTCTCCTTCTCAATGCAGATAGTTTGGCAGTTTGCAAACTAGATTCTAATGGTAGATTTCATTGCATTTACAGTTTCCGGTTGTTCGAGCTGTTGCTGTTCTTGGAGGCTTGCTTCAAATCATACTGTTTATGTGTTTGTGCGGTGTAGTTGCATCAGTATGTTTCTGGTGTCTTATATATAGTTTTATGTGTTTGGTTGATATGCTTTGCAAAATCTAAACATTGGGCACATGTGGCAACATGTAAATTTGTTATTTGTGCTGTTCTTTTTATTTATTTATTTTTTAAATAATGTGATTGCGTTATCTTATACATCAGCTACATGCATGTGTGTTTTGGTTAGGGATGAACCTTATGGTTATGCAAAGTGGTTTTATGCTGTTACAAAACGACAATTTAGCCCTGTGGTTTCTCACTTGCTCCTAGGTTTTCATGGCATCACCACCAAAGTTGACCTTAGTGTGAGGCTTTAGGTAATGCTGGCTCCTCCATTGGCCTTATCAATTCTTAAGGTTGAATTAGGACATAATGAGAACTTTTAGTCTCCCCAAAAGTAAAGCCATTGAATGATTGCTCGAATTTGTGATAAGGCTGCTGGGCACAAAGGTCTAATATCAGCCGGCCATTGGGGTTCCTGAGGGTAGTGCTTAAGGGAGTATGAGTTGTAATGTGGCCGTTATTATTTTGACTATTGCAATCAGGGTTCACGGAACCATCCCATACCATCCGGTACAGGACATACCGTATCGTACTGGCCAAGAGCCAGTACGATTTATATATAAAATTTGATACGGGATTTAAAAAATAAAAAAAACTCATTTCCGTACTGGTAGTTCGGGATCGGTTTAGCCCGGTTCAAGTCCATTTTATGTTTTAATTGCTTGGAAGGGGAAAAAGAATATTTTTATATTAAAAAAAAGGATCGGTATGCCTGTCGGTAGCCGGTACGGTTCGGTACCGTAGCATACCGTACCGGCCTCTTGTCAATATGGTTTTCAGTACTGGTACCGGGAATCCTGATCATAACCGTCTTCCTTTCTTCCAAAACCCCAAAATGCACACGGGTGCACGCGCACACAAAAAAAAAGGAATAAAAAACCATTTTCACATCTCCAGAACGTTGTCTCAGACAAGCTATTTTGTTAGTCCTTGGTTCATGATGGAGTTGGGTTGAAATTTAGCATGTGCATTTGCACTTCTTCTTTTACAGATTTGATTTATTTATCTTTTAAGCATATTTCTAGTATTTCATGCATATATCCCACCTTGTAGTTCAGTAACTTGCCAATTAGTGCACTACACATGAATATTCCATGTTTAGCTTCTCCTTAAATTTGAGTCTTGGTCAACTACTAGTAGCTTATTAGGTTATTGTATGACCCAGATCATCTTCGAAGCAGTGCAGAACAGACCATTGTAACCAATTAAGCATGTTTGGTGGACCACAGTTTTATCATTTCCATTTCAATAGTGAATCCATCTATCACTACAGTGAAACAAAGTTTTAGCGATGCTTTTTTTGATCTTTACCGACGCTTTTAAGTGTCGCCAAGAAACCTCCCGACGCTTCTTAAAGCATCGCTAAAGCATCGCCTATGCAAGCATGGGGACGCCACCTGTCGACGCTTTTTAAAAGCGTCGACATTTCTCGACGCTTTAAAGCATTGCTAGGTTTAGACCTGGCGATGCTTTAAAGCGCCGCTAGGGTTTAAATTTAGCAATGCTTTAAAGCGTCGCCAGTTTTAAATATAGCGACGCTTTAAAGCATCGCCAGGTCCAAATCTAGCGATGCTTTAAAGTGTCACCAGGTCCAAATCTAGCGACGCTTTAAAGCGTCGCTAAATTGAAACCCTGGCGACGCTTTAAAGTATCGCCAAGTCCAAATCTAGCGATGCTTTAAAGCATCGCCAGGTCCAAATCTAGCGACACTTTAAAGCGTCGCTAAATTTAAAACCTAGCGATGCTTTAAAGCGTCGCTAAATTTAAACCCTAGCGACGCTTTAAAGCGTCGCTAGACTTAATTCTAGCGACGCTTTAAAGCATCTCCAGGTCCAAACCTAGCGACGCTTTAAAGCATCGCTAGACTTAAAATTGGCAACGCGTTAAAGCGTCAGCAGAATTTTTTTTTTAAATTAAACAAATAGTAACAACCCAACCTGTATACATCATCAAAATGAAATTCTTTAAACCTGTATCACATCCAATATACACAAACAAAATAAAAATATTCAAACCTGTATCACACCCAATATACAGAAACACAAACACAAACCAATCGTAAAGATTTATATATATATATATAAAAGTACCGATCCAAGTTCAAATAAAAAAAAAAGATATACAAAAATAATAAAAAAAATAGCTGGCATCACTGATCCATGGGAGGCTGGTCATCGTCAGGTCTGCGACTCACAGATGCACCAGGAACCTACAAGATATACATCAGAAATTATGATACATACATTATATATATTCTAAATAATTAGATACATACAAAATTAATAAATAATTACTTACCTGAGATGACATGAATATATGTAGCACAGATGTAACATGCTCTAGCTGAGACCTAATGGTCTGCATTTCTGCTCTGTCTGTATCACGTGTCTATCAGAGCTCTGATATCTCCTCCTAGAGCTGACGAACATGTAACTAATCATGACTCTCTCTAGTATCCCGAGTATATCTACTCACCTCAGATAACTGAGTAGGGATAACTCCAATCCCATAACCCCCCACTCGTCTAGGATGCTCTGGTCCAATCAACTCCAAGAATACCTCGGCCTCGATGCGACTACTCTGAGTAGATGATGAACCCTCGCTAGCACGCTCGGAGATCATAGAGATAGCCCTATTCTATATTTTATAAAAAACACATATATCAATACTTAATAAAAATATAAATATAAATTATAATATAATATAAATAAAAAAATATACATATATATATCTCTAGACTCCTCCCGAACAAAACTGTCATCCTGGTGAACGTGAGTCATCCGATAGAACTCCACCTCACCAGGCTCCCTCCCCTGCTGATCAGCCTATATAAAGAATAAATATTATAAAAAAAATCCAAAATAACACATCTTATACCCCCGTACCATGATACATGGCACATGTATGATACATGATGATACATGATGTTAAAACTATAAGTGTGCTAAAAGTATTATAGGATGAGAAACATACAAACTCATGCCTGAACCGTGCATAACTCTTGGACCCCGTTATGTGAGGAACAGACTGAGCTGCTCGTGCAGCTCTACCAATAAATATAATTTAATGAGTGAAAATTAATAAATTTTGAAGTGTTTGATGATGCCACACAACCTGTGCCCTCTCGAAGAACCAATAGTGCACCAGCTCCATCCACTGATGAGGGTGAACATCAGGAGGACAGGTAGCTACAACCTGCTCCTCTGTCCTACCCTCTCGCATGTAGTCTCTCTTCAACTTCGTCCTATATTCTTTCCACTTGCGATTGAGAGACTTAAGAATAAAATCAGAAGAATCTGAAGGAATAACGAACTTGCTCTACAATTTAAATAAACAATAAAATAAGTATTAAATAAAATAAGCAATTCAATTATTAAAAATCTAAGATATAATATAATATATCAATTTTTTTACCTGTACAACTCGTAACATCTCTATTTTATATGCAGGAAGCATGTCGTTCCGCTTCGAATAATTCAGGAGACATAGCTAACCCCGGCATGCTACTATCCCCAGAAAACTAGTCAACAAGCTAGCAGCTTTCTTAATAGGTTGCTCTAACTTGTTGCACTCTATGACTATCCTCTCGTCCTCAGGTAACTGCCATACATCACGGACTAGTGTGGGTCCTCGCCTCCGCCTAAATCTCCCGGATCCATCTACCAAAAAAATATAGAAAGTTATATATCAAAACTATTACATATGTATGAATTAAAATGTGATGAAATTATTAAATTATCCTGTATCTATATGTCATCGATGATAGGCTCATCATCAGAATGATCCATAGGAGATCGTGATGTGCGGACTCGGAGGGAATGGCGTCGTCATGAGGTGGAGAGGTACTAGCATCAGCCGGATGTGCAGAAATAGAGGGACTCGCATCTAACCAATGTGAAGATAGTCGACTGCCCACGGGCTGCTGTGTTGAAGAAGTACCAGCCTCGGTCTGGAAAAACTGAAACTGTATATCTGATAATCGTTTCCTTCGAGGCATGGTGTACCTAACATGCATTATTTTAAAACAAGTCAGTCAACATTATAATCAAATTATAATGGAAATGAATTGTAATTTAAAAGATAGCATAATCATTCATGCAAAAATATAAACCATCTTATAAACTACTTACTTGTCATAATCAACCAGTTGTACCTTCTTCGGAATCCAACCTAACGAAAATGATTGTATCATTTATATGATCATCCGGCATAATCTTATAAGGCATACACTGAGTGTAAGTATCATCATCTTCTTCTTCCACCCTTTTTCTCATGTCATACAAGTCTCTGGATTTTGTCTTAATAATAGTAGCACATTCTTTATCTTTCAAGTCTTGTATATAAAAAACTTGTCGAGCTTGAGATGAAAAAATGAATGGATCATTCTTCAATAACACACCCATATGTATCAAACTTGAAAATTTGATAAGTATGAATCCATTTGAGTCCTTTTTCAAACCTCTCGGTGCATTTATATCCACCTAATCGCATCAAAATAATACAACTTTAAAATTTCCATAATAATCCAACTCCAAAATATCTTTAAGTATACCATAATAAGATTTTTCATTCGCTTCTACCGTAACACCACTATTCTGAGTTTTTCTAAGTTTCTCGCGCTCCTTGGTATGAAATTTAAAGCCATTGATAATAAAACCATTATATTTGTTCACAATATAATTTGTACCTCTGACAAGTGCTATTAGTTATGCTAAACTATTTTTCTCCATCAGTTCCATTACCTAGAAAATATAATATCAATTATCGATCAATTATTCAATGTTAAATGTATATAAAATTATTATATGACTTATATATACTAACTTGATTAGCAAGCCATTTAGGGAATAACTCAACCAACCATCTTTGTTCAATCCTTGGATTATGATGAGTGGAATGATAGGCTTATCTTTGTACAGCTAAAAATTCACTGCATGACAATCAAATATAAGTTTGACAATAACATGTTTAATATTTAGTATTATCCATGTGTAGATAGACTAACCTGCGATAGTCAAATATTATGTCACTATGTAGCAATACATAACGGTGTACTTGTGACAAGGATTTATGGTCAAGAACAATACTTTTAGCTTTTCCTATAAATCTTCCGGATGATGCAAATTTGTATAGATCTGTATTCTCCATAGTATCACCATGACGTTGAGATCGATTGAATACAGTCTCTACACCTTCGAGATATCTTGAACAAAATATTAAACACTCTTCAGCAATATATCCCTCTACTATTGAGCCCTCAGGATGGGCTTTATTTCGTACATAATCCTTCAAACATACAAGATACCTTCAAAAAGTATGATATTTATTAATATTAATATCACATTAAATAATGAAAAAGATATATAAATTATAAAATTTAAGTTTTACAGCATTACCTCTCGATAGGGTACATCCATCTGTAGTGTACCGGTCCACCAAGTTTAGCTTCTGAAGCTAGGTGAATGAGTAGATGAACCATAATCGTAAAAAATCCAGGAGGAAAAATCTTTTCCATCTGACATAATGTAAGTACGACTTAAGACTGCAACTGATCAACCTCCTGAGGATCAAGAACCTTAGAACATAATGCCTTGAAGAACGATGATAACTGAAAAACAACCGTAATAACTTGTTTTGACATTGACAACCTTAAAGCCAATGAAAGAATATCTTGCATTAATATATGTCCATCATGACTTTTAAGATTTGAAATTTTGCACTCTTTCAGATTCACACATCGTGAAATATTTGAGACATATCCATCAGAAACTTTGATATTCTTTAAAACTGTCAGGAAGAGATCTTTTTCTCGACTAGACATTGTATAACATGCATGAGGGATATAAGTTCTATCATTTGCAAGCACTTATGGATGAAGTTCATGTCGGATGCCCATTTCTTTTAAATCAAGACGCGCCTTCATGTTATCTTTAGTCTTTCCATCAAGATTTAATATTGTTCCAATCAAATTATCATAGACATTCTTTTCTATATGCATAACATCAAAATTATGCCAGAGTATATTATGCTCCCAATAAGGTAAGTCAAAGAATATGCTTCTTTTTTTCCATAATTGTTTAGTATGCTGATGGGTAGTTGCTGTGATTATATCATCATTATTTTCAACTTCAAAGAAATTATCCGGATCCTCGAACACTGCCATATCTAAGGTGCAAGTATTGACTTCCTCCGATACTTCTTGTACCAAAGTCTCAACATCATCTCTTCCTCGCTTTTTAGAGGATTTTGTCATCTTGCCATAACTGTGTCTGATACCAAGCATTTGTCTATGAATATCATAACCAGAAGGTAGAATCGGAGCATATCCCAACTCTATAGTACCATCAAATAAATCCTTCTGAAATCGAAATGGATGATTTGCCTCCAACCATCGACGATGTCCCATATAACAGAACTTTTCTCCATGTTTTAACTAAATTGAATGGGTTGATTCACCACAAGAAGGACATGCAACTCGTCCCTTAGTGCTCCAGCCAGATAAATTAGCATATGCAGGAAAATCGTTAACAGTCCATAATAGAGCTGTCCGCAGATTGAATGTTTGGCCATTCGAAGAATCAATTATACTGATACCCTCCCATAGTTGTTTCAATTCATCTATTAAAGGTTGTAAGAAAACATCAATATTATTGCCTGAACCCTTATCACCTGGAATGACCATTGATAAAATAAGTGAAGACTGTTTCATGCATATCCATGGTGGCAAATTATAAGGGATCAGTACAACTAGCCAGGTGCTATAGACAGAACTTAAGGTCCGAAATGGATTGAACCCATCACTGGCTAAACCTAGCCTGACATTATGAGTATCAAATGCAAAATCAGGATGTTTGTCATCAAATACTGTCCATGCTAAACTATCCGCTGGGTGTCTCAGCATTCTATTTTTTGTATGGCTTTCATCATGCCATCTCATTGACGAAGCTATCTTTGATGATGCATAGATCCTTTTCAATCTAGGTACAAGAAAAAAATAGCGTAATACCTTCGCCGGCTTTTGTTTAATTTGTGTTGCATCCAATTCATCTAATCCCTCACTCTCATTTTCTTTTTGCTTCGTCCATCGTGAACATCCACACACATGGCATGACTCTAGATCGGCATGTTCTCCCCGATATAATATACAATCATTTGGACAACTATGAATCTTTTCATATCCAATATCCAATTTCTTTACTAGTTTTTTGGCTTCATAACAAGATGTTGGTAAACTAGTACCTTCAGGAAATGCATCCTTTAATAACTTGAACAACATAGTAAAACTCTTGCCAGACCATCCATTCAAGTATTTTATATGAAACAAATGCACAAGAAAAGAAATTTTTGAAAAGTTCTTGCAACCGACATATAATTCTTGATCTGCATCTCTTATCAACTTCTGATAACGATCTGTTCCAACATTAGTTGGGGGTATCGGCTCTCCATCATGTATAGATTTAGTAAATATAGGATCCTCAGGTAACCCAGCTGCTACTTGTCCTCCACTGTAATCTCCAGGATGTTGAGCACTATATTCAAAAACATCTCTGAGCAAACCCCTGATATCATCATCTCTTGCAAGATTTTTTTATTGGTTACTGGATCTAAAATCAGGTATATGTTCCATGTTAGAGGTTTGGTTACATGTAGATTGTAACCTTGACTCTCCATGAAAAAATCATTCAGTATAACCTCTTAAAAATCATTCCATACCAAATGTTCTTCAATAATATTTGGATATAGAGAACTGGAATTTACACATTTTCGGCATGGACATAAAATCTTCCCATTGATACTACTCTCCATACCAAATTTAATGAAATTCTATACTCCATCCAGATATTCTTTGCTATTCCTCAGTTTAGTTATCCAACTCTTATCCATTGTAAGATAAAACTAACTGAAATAAACAAATATTTATAAGAATAGAATAAATTTAAAATAAGTTTATTCAATAGATCAATTGTATTATTATTAAATGCACTCTATCACCAACTAATAGGTAAAGAGGTCCTATCCCATTCAAGAATTGCATTAATTATATAGGTCTTTTATAGTAACCAAAGGATATGCAATAGAAGTTCCAGAAAAATTTCGACAGCATTTTCCCTTAGTTCTTCCCATACAAATAAATATGTATGAGGAGAACTAAAAGAAAATGCTATCCGAAATATATCTGAAACTCTATCCATATCGTTTGATTACTGTAAGCACCTATAAAATTATTTGCAATTCTTAAACTATCCAAACTAGACATTTAAATGACCACTGTACATATTTCTTCCATCCGTACAGAAATTAAATAATTGTATGGATCTTGTAAAATATGTACTTTAATCAATTGACGGATCTATGTTTCAATGCAATGCAAGTTTTTAAAAAAATATCTAAAAAATTATAATTGATCGTAACAAAGCTACAAATTGTATTGAAATCAAAGATTTGCAATAATGAAACTAACCTTAAAGCATAACATGTTCAGTAGGATGCAAGTATACACCAAAAAATTTATAAATAAATAGAAATAATTTACTAAAAAAAATAATAAATAATAAAAAATAAGGAGGAGGCTCAGTTATATACTATTTAATCTGCAACTAAATCAAAGCGACTACAATCGATTGCCTACAAAAGAAGGCCATCCAAGATTGTTGCCATTAGAAACAGTTGAATCAGCCAAACATACATCGCATAATCATCATAGCCTCCATATACAAATCTTAAACCAATTTTAAAATTAATTGCAGAGTTTCTTTAATCTCCAAGCAGTCAAGCACCTGATAAGAAAAGATAACAAAACAGGTAAAGCATATTTTTCTTAGTGATGTACAATTACCAAGTTATTTAAGCTTGAATCCTTGCTCCTGTACTTGGACTAGTATAATATATGACTTTAGAAGAATCAAGATGACTTTTTGAAAACCATAAACTCAAACCTATTATAATAACAGAATATCATAGTGAAGTACAAAACCTGTGAGGTGCTACATTTTTTGCATAGAATATAGTTGGACTATGCATGGACGGGGATAACCTTACATACTATCTGACAAACTAATACATGAAGCACGTACTATTTTCGTGCATGTACATACAGTTTCCAGTTTGGCAAAATATATGGCCAACTTAAATGTACTGAAGATATGGATATTCTAGCTACTTGGCCCATACCTATCTCAACAAAAATGAGATTGAATCTAGAACTAGATTCTATTAGGTCACCATCTCCATTAGACCGGACATCAAATTGGCTCTCAGACTTTAGATAGATCCTAATATTAGTTCAATGATCCTAAAATAACCTGATAGCTCCAAGCCCAGTAATATCTTGACCTAATTCTCAACTAAAATAATGATGAATGGAAGCTTGATTATAGTCCTTGTACCCTAAGGAGCTGCAAGCAAGCCTGCAAGCATATCGCATGAATCGATTATTGAATCCCTACAGTTATTATTCATAAGTCAGCCAACAAGAATATGCATGCATTTGATTTAAAAAAAAACTGTGCCACAAGAAAGCAAGGAATTTAATAACATATAAATTTCGAATAAATTATCTAAAGAACTAGAGATGGTGATCATTTCCTAGCAATTAAAGGAGCATAAGGAATTATAACATACAATAGAGTAGACGGACAAAGAAAAAAGATAAAAGAATATATTTACCGGGAAACCTAGGCAATATGGTGATGACTAAACGAAAATGTTAAGTGCAAGTGTTTTCCAAAATCAATTTGGATTGGGATACGGTGAAAGAGAGGGTATCGACAGATAGGTGTGATTGTAGTAATAGTAGTAATATTGGAGCTAGTTGGGTTGCCAGCGAGGAGGGCAATGGGTAAAAAATCAAAGTTACCAAGGACCATCAGGATGAGAGATAGAAAAGGGATTAAAGTTGTTGAAGTCAACAAAGTTACCAACAAAGATGACGAGGAGGAGTTCGTCCAAAAGATTCACTTTTAGGTTGGACTGTTGACAATCTAGGCTTCAGCATCAACAGGGATAGGCCATCCAATGGTATCTAAATATTAATAGTTTTTCAAAATCTGCTGACATAATATTTTTGAAAGAGACTTGTTGACGGTGAATAAGTAGTTATTAAATCAATCAATTTATAAAATTAGTTAAACACATTCATGCTGGTTCTTGTAAGTAATGTCTGGAGTATGGCCCCCTCTCAATTTATATGTGTTGGTTGTCACCATGCCCCTAGCCATCGCTACAAATCTCTCATGGACTAAAAGATTGAGAATAAGACCAGTAGAAATCAAGCCAATTCACAAAAGAAACTCAAAGCCAATTACCCTACTCTTTTTTTTGGTTTTATGTATTTTAAGCAATTCCCCAAATCTGCTCATTCTTGGGTGAATGTCATGGCAAGTACTATGATGGTACGATGAACTTATTTCATTTGGAATGAGTGAAATCTACTGCAGGCCAAATATTAACCGAGCAGAACATAATCAGCCAGTTGATATTAAAACATTAACATATCTAATTAATATACATAATTCGGCCTAAATAAGCATGTTAAGGACAAAAAAAAAAAAATTGCAAAGAAAAAATGATCGGTCTTGAATCCATAGTGGATGATGCCATAAATAAAGAAATCTAGCCGGAAATGAAAAGAGGATAGGAGGAAACCAAGCTAGTTATTATCATGCTCCAAAGCAAGTGCATAACAAATACTACCTACCTAAAGAGCAAGCCTTACAAGCATACAAGGCTAAATCCTACTTGAATGTACCCTAAAATGGCAAAAAAAAAAACTTAACCCAAGGAAATTAAGAAAAATACTTATAGATAACTGGACGAGTGAAGCTGGATGGGTTTTGGTGCAATGCGACGGAGATGAAGGCGCCGGAGATCGAGCTTCAGCGGCGAGGGACCGAAAGTAACACGCTGGAGATGAAAGAGCAAGGAGAGGGAGGAGGAAGAAAGATGGGGTTCGGGCGGCGGCGGATGAAGCGAATGAAAACCTAGGGCTCAGGTGTGATGGAAATGAAATTTTGGCGATGCTTTTTCCGGCGACGCTTTTAAGCGTCGGAAGATGCCGACGCTTTCTGAAAGTGTCAGTGGGTTTGCGGGCGGCGACGCTTATAAGCGTCGTTAAATTCTTGAAGTCCGGCGACGCTAATAAGCGTCGGAAGATGCCGATACTTTCTAAAAGCGTCGGCGAGTATGCGGGAGCTCCCGACACTTCTCAAAAGCATCGGGATAAAACCGTTGCCGTTGCCCTTTTCTGTTGTGGTGTATTTATAAACTAACAGTTATTACTGTCAATAGAAATGAGGGCTTGTTCACTTTATCTGCTTAGTATCGTTTACATCTCATGCCTAGGATATAAAAATGAGTACCATATGCTTTGTGTGTTAAATTTAACACATCTTTTTGGATCTTTGGAATATGCAGCATTCCAGATTATTGCACGTGTCCTGGCATACATGCTGTGTATATATGCACTGAAAACATGCATGTTCACTCATCATTTCCTCTTTATTTTTTTTATGAGCATTCACTGTTTCCCAATATGCGGTAATGATGACCATTTAAGAATGTTTTTAAAATAATAATTATTTTTTAAAAAAAAATTAAAATTTCCGACACTTTAAAACATCGGAAATAAATTTATCCTATCTTATTCTCGATACTTTAAAGCTTTGGGAATAAAATTATTCTTGATGCTTTAAAGTTTTGGAATTAAAGTTTTTCTCAATACTATTTAAAAGTATTGGGAATAACATATCCGAGAGTTATTCCTGATGCTTTAAAGTATCAGGAATAACTTTATTCTCAATGCTTTTAAATAGTATCAGGAATAACTTTATTTTCGATGCTTTAAAGCGTCGGGAATAATTTTTGGATAGGTTAATTTCCAACGCTTTTAAATAGCACCGGGAATAACTTTATTTCCAATGCTTTAAAGCATCAGGAATAACCTATCCGAGAGTTATTCTCGATGCTTTAAAACGTCGGGAAAACTCTGTAGCAATTTTTTTCCACTTCTCCTTTTACAATGCTTTTTAAAGCATCAGAAACTTTTCTAGCGATACTTTAAAGCATCGGAAAAAGCCTATATTAGAGTCGGGAATAACCAGAATTGTTGTAGTGAGAGTAAAGATGGTAGTTCAGCATAATCGGAAAGTGAGGCCCCTATGATACATCACACCTTAGGTTGAATACTTGCAACTTAATGAAGTCAGTCATAGGTGCTAGCAATAAGGATCCTATCATTTTCACACTATTTATCTATAGATTATTCCACTCTTCCAATTTTTTGGCTTTAAAAATCATGTCATGGTGCTGGGCTATTACTAACTAGTTGAAGATATCATCAATGGGCAATCTGATTCAGGGAACCTACATCCTTTTGAATGGTGAGTAGGCTCCATCCCATTAATTATGAAAAACTTGTTTAGCCTTGACTTGTATCATGATATATATTTATTTCAACACCAGTGCCATAGTGAGTATTCTTGACTTGAATAGTATTTCCTATCCAATTGGATTATGACTCATGAGGTGATTGTGGTCACCATTTCCTTCGATAAAGACATTAGATCAGCCTCTGCAACGTGAGTCACGATGAACTTTGCAACGTAACTTGCATTTTAGTTACATAGTTATATAAAATAAGTCCAATATTAAAATTAATTTGGCTATGAAACTTAAAATAAATTTTAATGGATCTAAGCCATGCATGCTTCCTAATTAGAACATGCCCATTGCATTGCCTAATATCAAATTAGATCACCTGCAATATGTAAATATACTTGGCCCCATGTGGCATTCTAAGATTGTGTGGTATATGGCATATGTTGTGCCACTAAACTCCATATATTGATCCACCAATTACTATCCTAAATACAAGATTAGTGATCTAAATGGTGATTTGGTGGGTAATTTCTTGTATTTGGCATCTTTTTAATATCCTTGTTGACATATTACATAGGCTATCAACCAACTTTTTATGCTACAGAATAAATCAATTAGGTCATGATCTTGTTCACATGGCTTATGTAATGTGTGCTAGAGTTTTATAAGTTGTAAACATTTACTCTCTCTCTCTCTAAATCTCCCTTTTCCCCCTACTTCTCTCATGATGCAATCATTAGAATTTTCAAAATATGGTGGGAAAAAGATTATAGCCCTCAACAGGTTCCCTCTTAGTGGCTGTAGCCCTTTGATATGACATGAGTAAAAATAATAGTTCAGCAAAATGGAGATTAAGGCCCCTATGAAGCACCGCACCTTAGGTCAAATACTTGCAATGTTTAGCCATGATATGTACCCTCGAGGGCATGGCTTGGGACACCTATAGATAAATAGTGTGAAAATGATAGGATCCTTATCGTTGGCACTTATGACCGGCTTCATTAAGTTGTAACTAGTTGCCTATAAGAGACATGAAAATATGGAGTGGAATTAGCTAGATATAAATTCAGCATGACCATGGTAGCCAATGATAATTGGAGCCTATTTAGATCAAATTAGTTTAAGATATTATCAATAAGCGAACTAATCTTGGAAAGCTATGCCCTTTTGATTGGTGTGGGAGGTAGGGGATCTCAATTTGCAGGCCCCATCTCATTATTTCTTACCTAATTGGATGATGACTGATGGGGTGACTATGGTCACACTAGACATAAATTCACCATGACCATGGTGGGATCCCAATGATAATCGAAGCCTATTAGATCATATTAGTTTAAGATATTATTAATAAGCGAATTAATTTTGGGAAGCTATGCTCTTAATTTGTAGGCCCCATCTCATTATTTCTTGTCAAATTGGATTATGACTGACAGGGTGATTGTGGTCACCCTCCAATGATAATTCGAGCCTATTTAGATTGAATTAATTCAAGATATTATCAATAAGTGAACTAGGAGGCAAGGGATTTCAATTTGTAGGCCCTATCTCATTATTTCTTACCGAATCAGATGATAACTGACAAAGTGATTGTGCTCAGAATTTTCTTGGAAAGGAGAGGCCAAATAAGGATTTTAGATCAGCCCATGCAACATCATTCATGATAAACTTTGCAACTCAACTTGATTATAGATACCCCATTTTGGTAAAATGTTATAGAAAATAAGTCAAATATCAAATTTAATCAACTTAATTTGCTTTTTAATCACTTTCATTTTAAAGGATGTCTGCTAAAAGATAGTCACAGACCATATAGCCTTTGGTTGTAGCTTAAACATCCTATTCTTTGTTTGATTATTATTTGACATTCAGCTTTTACATAATTACTTAGTTAATAGAGTATGCATTTATATATTCGCACAATAGGCCTAAGTGTACAAGGCACGGGACTAAGTATAAATTAGTCATCAAAGTCTTTGTTCAACAAAGAGGGTCATTCAAAAAAAGTGATGGAAATAAAATTTATAATTGTTATCGCCTAGATCACTCTCGCCTACAGCTCTTATGTGGCCTGGATGAGTGGACTCCCTACCAGCGTCACCGGATTCGCCGATCGAAAGCAACCAAGGGGAACAGGCCCTCCTCTATAGGACTTGGTGGAGACACCGTGTTTGGAGGGGTTGTTGTAAGAGTGAGAGGGGCTTGAAACTATGCTGGTCGTCCTGTAGGCTTCCCCGGTGGGGAGGAATTCTTCTCCCCCGTCTCTCCTTATGAATGGAGACATGCAAAAAGTCCTGGCTGGGGGTACCGGCGAGGACACTTCAACGCTCAAGTCAGTTGGGAGAACAGCCGGAGCTGTGTGGAAAAAATAATGGCCCGGGAGCCTGTCAATGAGCGTGTGGTAGTTTTATTACCTTGACCGGAGTTCCCTCTTACCTCTTATAAGATTGCTCTTGTCATTTGGGGAGGTGTGCTCTTCTTGACATAGGCCTGTGAGGCTAGAATATGCCTATGAGGCTATGATGAGTTGGTGAACCTTCTTCTTCTGGGTGGTTCAGAAAGTTGATGAAAGGGTGCAGTGCCTCGGGTGGGGCACTCTTTCCTGATTAGTGTAAACAGTGGCCTGGAAGGCTTTAACGTAGTCCTCCTTTGCAGGCGGCATGCTACAGGACCCACATGGATAGGGCTTCTTGGGAAGCATGCCGGGCCCATGTGCCGAACTGTGCGATGCTACGATCGAGACCCAGGTGGAAGTGGGCTTCTTGGGAAGCATGCCGGGCCCATGTGGATGGGCCGAACTGTGCGATGCTCCAAGCGATCGAGTTGGGCTGAGGTGCTGAAGTGCCGAACTGGTTGAGGCGCTACTCTTGTGCAACACACGGGCTGAGGAGAGTGTGCCCGAAGTGGGCCAAAGCAAGCCATGGGCGGAGCCGTCTTGGGGCACAATCAATGCACTAGACTTTACGTGTCAGGTTGCCATGCAAACACGTGGATTGAGAGAAGGCCCGTAGAGGATTCCCATGCATGCTGATCGAGGCGAGGCCTGTAGAGGCTCCATGCACATGGACCGAGGTGCGTGGTGCGAACCCATGCATTGCTCCCAACCATTTTAGAGGTGCTGGACTGGCTTGCCGAGGTGCCGGGCCATGCACGGACGTGCTAGACCGTGGAGGCGAGCTGTTCCCTAGTGGACGGACCGGTGCGGGCGTGCCTCCGGACCCCTGCGGGCAGAGACGAATGATGGATGTGGCCATGTGGGCATGCCTTTGGACCCCTGCGGGTGGGGATGGATGATGGATGCGACCATGCGAGCATGCCTCCGAACCCCTGCGAGCAGAGACAGACTGGTGCAGGCCCCATGTCGTGTCGGATCAAGGACGCAGGTCCGGACTTGGGTCGCGGGTGGAGCCAAGACTACGCCGGGTTGAGGCACGGGCGTGCCGCGGGTGAATGCAGGGCAGAGGCGAGTATGCTTCCAGACCCTTGCAGGCGTGCTGGACCGATCGGTGCACTGGACATGCCGGACCTGACCCGTGCCACACCTTTATGGGCATGGTCGGATCGGAGTGGGCGGAGCCGGAGAGCTCCATCTTGGGGCTGAACTCCTTGCTGCCGCAGCAGACATGGCCGACGCGGGCAGAGCCAGGCGCAGTTGAAGTGGTCGGAGCCAAGCGTGGCTGCTTCCTGGCGACGCGCGGGCCGTGCGGAGCAGAGCCGGGCTAGGGCTCGCGGAGCCGGCATGTCGAGGTGGGCAGAGCTAGGACTCTGCCGGGCTGAGGCATGGGCATGCCGCAGGCGAACGCAGGGCGGAGGCGAGCATGCTTCCGGAACCCTATGGGCACGCCAGACCGACCGGGCACAGAGTGCTATGCTGGATGATGGCAAACTAGCTGGGTGCTGAGCCGGTCCGGGATGCTCCCTATCGACGCCGATGCTCGAGCCGAGATGATCGGAGCTGGGTCGATCGGGGTGCATGATCATTGGGAGCTCCTGCCATCACCCCTCTCCCATCGGTTCACTTCATGGGAGCTTTCATGGGCGTGCTTTCGACATGCCGAACTGGGGCGAGCGGAGCTGGAAAGCTTCGTGGGCCGAAGCGGGCGGTGCCGGATGGACTCCATGCGGTGGCGTCACCAAGACTGGGCCGAACCGGACTCCACGTGGGAGAGAGCGCCGCATTGGACAGGGCCGAAGTGGGGTGGAAATGGACTTGGCCATTCCCTGGCGACGCGCGGCCGTGCTACCATGGAACCGGACTCCATGCATGGCTGGAGTGGGCTAGTTGGGCGCGCTGCCCCACGTGATGCACGGGCTAACCCACCGGATGGTCTGGATGTAGTGTCGTGCTATCTTCCGGCGATGCCGATGAGCCGGCCGAGGTGGTTGGAGCCGGGCTGGCTGAGGTGCCGATGAGCCAGCCGAGGTGGTTAGGGCCGGGCTGGCTGAGGTGCCAAACTGGCCATGGAAGAAAGTCGAGTTAAGGTGCAGGCCGAACCGGGACTCCACGCTCAGCATGGACAGGAGGTTCGGGAGAAGCTACAATGACAAGAATGGGCTCTAGGAGGAATGAGTCGAATTGCACCATCTTCCCTAGGACCTTGGCCTTCTCGACTCCCATGAGACATGGAGGTCATGGTGTGATGAACGTACGTTGGCCAGCATTGCACTGTGTTGCCATAGTCGGATGAGAAGAGCAGGAATCGGCTCCCTGCAGCCAAGTAAAAAGGGCTCTGTCTCGTTATTTGGGATGGGGGGAGTGAGGATGCCGCATAAGGCACGGGGCCATGTCAGCCAACAGGGATGATGTTGTGTCAGGGCCGAATGGATTCGTCACCACTATAATAGATGCCCCCACTCCTTGAGTCCAAAGCGTTACTTCCCATCATTTTGGATGAAGGGAGTAGCTTTACCCATTCGGCTTTATGTTGTAGCAGGCCTTGCACTGGTTATAGGAAGTCGATCGCTGGATGGAGCTTAACCTATCAGAGGTCAACCGTGGGATTTTAAGAGCCTGCATGATCGAGCACATGGTTGACATGGCCAGGCTTACAGCACCCCTTAGAGCCCTTAGTGAAGGCGTAGAAGTTGTTGGAAGGTTCAAGGTGCAGGAGCTCGACTTCGGCCAGGGCATCTCAACCTTGAGGAAGCTGCCCGGCAAAGGAGCTGGAAGAGCTGGAGCTCGACCTCGTCCAGGACATCTCGACCTTGTGGGAGCTGGCCAGCGAAGGAGCTGGAAGAGCTGGAGCTTAACCTTGGCTAAGGCGTCTCGACCTTGAGGGAGCTGCCCGGTGAAGGAGCTGGAAGAGCTGGAGCTTGACCTCGACCAGGGTGTCTCGACCTTGAGGGAGCTGCTCGGTGAAGGAGCTGGAAGAGCTGGAGCTCGACCTTGGTCAGGGTGTCTCGACCTTGGCCAGGGCGTATCGACCTTGAGGGAGTTGCTCGGTAAAGGAGCTGGAAGAGCTGGAGCTCGACCTTAGCCAGGGCGTCTTGACCTTGAGGGAGCTGCCCGGCGAAGGAGCTAAAAGAGCTGGAGCTCGACCTCGGCTAGGGCATCTCAACCTTGAGGGAGCTACCCAGCGAAGGAGCTAGAAGAGCTAGAGCTCGACCTCGGCTAAGGCATCTCTACCTTGAGGGAGCTGCCCAGCGAAGGAGCTGGAAGAGATGGAGCTCGACCTCGGCTAGAGCATCTCGACCTTAAGGGAGCTGCCCGGTGAAGGAGCTAGAAGAGTTAGAGCTCGACCTCGGCCAGGGTGTCTTGACCTTGAGGGAGCTGCCCGGTGAAGGAGCTCAAGGAATATGCGTGGCTGTCGTAAACTCCAGTTGGTGGAGGTGTAGCCATCACAAGCTTCCATAGTGGTTGGCCCTGTGCACTTCGGTGGTCGAGGATGTTTAACAAGGTTGGTGATGATGGTGTTGCGAAAATGCTCAGGAGGGGAGCAGGACAATGCATGCATTTATGAGTTTTGTATCATTCAACACCCACATTGCATGGAGGAATAGGATCACTGTTTGTGTCATGTTGCATGGAGCGGAGGACGAAATCCCACTCCATAGTCTTGCATGGTGCCCATGAGGTGATGGGGCCTTCCCTGCTTCCATCTTCTGGAAATCGTGCCTCTTTCGTTGCCTTCCCAACTATGGTGGGGGTTGGTCCTCTTCTTCTTAGATGAGAGTTCGACCTCAGCAAAGATCTTGTTCTGGCCTAAAAAATTTAATCTCAGGAGGGAGCTCGGCCTCATTATGGGGCTTGACTTCAATGAGGAGCTTGGCCTCAGTGAAGAGCTTGGTTTCAGCTCGGCTTCATTAAGGAGCTTGACTTTTGCTCGGCTTCAGAAGGAGCTTGACTTCAGCTCAGCTTCATTAAGGAGCTTGAGTTCAACTCAGCTTCAGAAGGAGCTTGACTTCAGCTCGACTTCAGAAGGAGCTTGACTTCAGCTCGGCTTGAATGAAGAGCTTTGAAAGCTTCTTGGCTTTGGTGCAGGGAGCTGAGGCCCCCATCTTGAGTGCGGGGCTTCGAAAGTTTCCCGGATTGAATGCGAGGTGCTGAGGCTCCTAGCTTGAGTGCGGGGCTTCAAAAGTTTCCCAACTTAAGTGCGGGGCTTCGAAAGTTTTCTAGCTTGAGTGCAGAGCTTCGGAAGTTTCCCGGCTTGAGTGCAAGGCACTGAGGCTCCCGGCTTGAGTGCGGGGCTTCGGAAGTTTCCCAGCTTGAGTGTGGGATGCTGAAGCTCCCAGCTTTGGTGCTTGTTAAGAAACCTTGCAGGCAGTGGCAGGCTCTGGTAGACTATGGTGCTTGCCATTGATGGTAGTATAGGAGCTCTTTCTGTAAAACTGAAACACAGTTTTTCATATTGCAAATATAGTGGGGACAGGAGTTACCTGTTGAGCTCCGGTCGTATGAATAAAATAAAATTATATTTCTTCCTTGAGAAGGCTAGAATTAAATTCGTCGACCACCATCTTAGGAGATAATGAGACTCTGCTGCATGGGAGAATAGAACTCAGTTGCATGGGGAACAAGACTCTGTTGCATGGGAGGATGGAACTCCGTTGCATGGGAGGATGAGGCTTTGTTGCATAGGAGCATAGAACTCCATTGCATAGGAGGAATGAGACCATGTTGCATAGGAGAAATGAGACCCTGTTGCATGGGAAAGTAGGAGTCCGTTGCATGGAAGAGTAGGAGTCATGAAAGGTGATGAGTGCTTGAAAAGACCACGAGCATGACTCTTTTTCTCCTACGATTAGACCCTTCTTCCTTCCCCTCTTCTTCTCTTCTCTTCTCTTCTTCTCCTCTTCTCCTCTTCTCCACTTCCCTTCTTCTCTTTTTCTCCTCTTCCTTCTTCTCTTTTTTTTCTTTTTTTTTTTGGAACCCGTGTGGCCAGCCACCCATGGCATTGGCGTGGGTTTGGACATTCCTCGTATGATCTTGCCGGGGATGAAGATGCCCCTTTAGGCTCGAAACCTTTTTCTCGAGACCACTCCCTGAAGCCTCGAGAGAGGGGGAGCTCTCGTGCCCCCATCCTCGTGCCCTCAGGCTGCCCCTGGGGTAGAGGACAAAGGTGGCTACTATTGTCCACTGGTTGAGGAGCTTTGATCTACCCCCCTTCCTAGCGCGCCAAACTGTTACCACCTAGATCGCTCTGGCCTGTAGCTCTTATGTGGCCTGGATAAGTGGACTCCCTGCCAGCATCACCGAATTTGCCGATCGAAAGCAACCAAGGGGAACAGGCTCTCCTCTACGGGACTTGATGGAGACACCGTGTTTGGAGGGGTTATTGTAAGAGTGAGAGGGGCTTGAAATTGTGCTAGTCATCTTGTAGGCCTCCCCGATGGGGAGGAATCCTTCTCCCCTGTCGCTCCTCATGAATGGAGACCTGTAAAAAGTCCTGACCGGGAGTACCGATAGGGACACTCCGACACTCAAGTCAGTTGGGAGAACAGCCAGAGCTATGTGAAAAAAATAATGGCCCGAGAGCCTGTCAATGAGCGTGTGGTAGTTTTTCTTACCTTGGCCGGAGTTCCCTCTTACCTCTTATGAGATTGCTCTTGTCATTTGGGGAGGCATGCTCTTCTTGACATAGGCATGTGAGGCTAGGATAGGCCTGTGAGGCTATGATGGGTTGGTGAACCTTCCTCTTCTAGGTGGTTCAGAAAGTTGATGAGAAAGTGCAGTGCCTCGGGTGGGGCACTCTTCCTGATTAGTGTAAATAGTGGCCTGGAAGGCTTTAACGTAGTCCTCCTTTGTAGACGGTGTGCTACAGGACCCACTTAGATGGGGCTCCTTGGGAAGCATGCTAGGCCCACGTGGATAGGGCCGAATTGTGCGATGCTCCTAGTGATCGAGTCGGGTTGAGGTGCTGAAGTGCTGAACTGATCGGGGCGCTGCTCCTGTGCAACACACGGGCTGAGGAGAGTGTGCTTGAAGTGGGCGAAAGCGAGCCATGGGCGGAGCCATCTCGGGGAACAGTTGATGCACTAGACTTTACATGCCAGGTTGCCATGCAGACGCGCGGACCAAGAAAAGGCTCATAGAGGCTTCTCATGCACGCTGATCGAGAGAAGGCATGTAGAGGCTCCATGCACGTGGACCAAGGTGCATGGTGCGAACCCATGCATCACTCCCAGCCATTATCGAGGTGCTGGACCGGCTTGCCGAGGTGCCGCGCCGTGCACGAGCATGCTGGACCGTGGAGGCATGCTGTTCCCCAGCGGACGGATCGGTGCGGGCATGCCTCTGGACCCCTGCGGGCAGAGATGAATGATGGATGCGGCCATGCAGGCATGCCTCCGGACCCCTACGGGTGGAGATGGATGATGGATGCGGCCATGCAGGAGTGCCTCCAGACCCCTGCATGCGTAGACTGACCGGTGCAGGACCCCATGTCGCGTCGGACCGAGGTACGTAGGGCCGGACTTGGGTTGCGGGCGGAGCCAAGACTACATCGAGCTAAGGCATGGGCATGCCGCGGGCGAACGCAGGGCGGAGGCGAGCATGCTTCCAGACCTTTATGGGCATGCCGGACCGGTCGGGGCACTGGAGGTGCCGGGCCTGACCCGCGCCACACCTCTATGGGCATGGCCGGATCGGAGTGGGTGGAGCCGGAGAGCTCCGTCTTGGGGCTGGACTCCTTGTTGCCGCAGCGGACATGGCCAACGCGAGCGGAGCCAGGCGCGACTGAAGTGGTCGAAGCCAGGCACGGCTGCTTCCTAGCAACGTGTGGGCTATGCAGAGCAGAGCCGGGCTAGGGCTCGTGGAGCCAGCATGCCGAGGTGGGCGTAGCCAGGACTGTGGCGGGCTGAGGCACGGACATGCCGTAGGCGAAAGCAGGGCAAAGGTGAGCGTGCTTCCGGACCGCTCCCTATCGACGCCGATGCTCGGGCCAAGATGATCGGAGCTGGGTCGGTCGGGGTGCGTGATCATCGGGAGCTCCTACCATCGCCCCTCTTCCACTAGCTCACTTCATGGGAGCTTGTATGGGCATGCTTCCGACATGCCGAACTGTGGCGAGCGGAGCCTAGGAGCTTCGTGGGCCGAAGCGGGCGGAGCTGGATAGACTCCATGCGGTGGTGTCGCCAAGACCACGCCGGACCGGACTCCACGTGGGAGAGAGCGCCGCATTGGACAGGGCCGAAGTGGGGCGAAAACGGACTTGGCCACTCCCTGGCAACGCGCGGCCGTGCTGCCATGGAACCGGACTCCATGCATGGCCAGAGTGGGCTGGCTGGGCATGTTGCCCCAAGCGACACACGGGCTAACCCGTCGGACGATCTAGATGTAGTGTCGTGCTATGTTCCGGCGATGCCGATGAGCCGGCCGAGGTGGTTGGAGCGGGCTGGCTGAGGTGCCGATGAGGCAGCCGAGGTGGTTAGGGCCAGGCTGGCTGAGGTGTCGAACTGGCTACAGAAGAGAGTCAAGTTAATGTGCAGGCCAAACTGGGACTCCACGCCTAGCACGGACGGAGGGTTCGGGAGAAGCTATAGTGACAAGAATGGGCTCCAGGAGGGATGAATCGAATTGCACCATCTTCCCCAGGACCTTGGCCTTCTCAGCTCCCATGAGACGTGAAGGTCATGGTGTGATGAACAGTCGTTGGTCGGTGTTGCACTGTGTCGCCAAAGTCGGATGAGAAGAGCAGGAATGGGCTCCCTGCAGCCAAGTAAAAAAAGGCTCTGTCTCATTATTTGGTGGGGGGGGCGTGAGGACGTTGCCCGGACGGGCAAGGACGGACCACACCAACTTTTCTAAGGGGGGACGAAAAAAATATAAAAATAACTAAAAATATTAATAAATATGAAAATTAATTTATATTTTTATATTATAATATTATTTAAATTTTATCTTGTTTCATATTAATTCATAATATATTGAATGTACCAAAATTTTAGTACTATCTCCTTATCGATATATAGTGGCTAAATTAATAAAAAATATCTTCCATTGTTTCATAATCTAGTCTCGACAATCTTTATTTTTTAAATTATTTTACTCTATAGTAGTAGTTGAAACCGGAAGAGTAATAAACATCATCTCGAACTATAGAGGCGCGCGCACCGGCCATAATAGTGGCAGCGTTACACCGAGTACCGTTAGTGCTGCACCAAGATGATGGTACCAAGGATGTGGTGTGAGTACAGTAACATTGGTGAGAGCCTGAGGCATGACGGTTGCCCACCCGCCCGTGTCCTTCAAGATCCAATTATACTACGCGATGGAATCATCGCTAAGACGGTGCGCGGCTTCACCGCACGCAATGTTCGTCAGTGCAGCGAGGCTAATGAAGGCCACCGAGATGGCAGTCATAGGCCAGTGCATCGATGGTATCCGGTTTTTGTATGCGCAACCCCTTGGTCTCGTCAGGGAGCGTTCTTTGATCGCATCACATGACAAGTTCAGCTGTCATTTTATCCATCGGTGTGGCGAATGGGATGGCTGGACTGTGTGTAATGGCTTCGACCATGGTGAATTCTGGAGACAGACACTGGTTGAATAATAAAAAGAAAATTTTTTATCTTCTCCTAAAATGCTATGAAAAAAATTTAATGAAAATGAAAAATAAAATTGGTGGTGATCCAACTTTCAAGTAGAAAAAGTTGATTTATAGTATTTGTTTCATTTTTAAATTTTTTTAAAAAATTTTCAAATTATATTAATATCCCCAATTTTAGAAGGGCCAATATATAATATATATATATATATATATATATATATATATATATATATATATATTTAAGAATTTACATAAAATTTTAATTTATAAAAAAAACTTTAAAAAATTAGGGGGGGGGCAGGGGGTCTCCTTGCCTCCAAACATCCATTTTTGTACATATTTAAAAAATTATAAAAAAATTTTTAAAAAAATAGGGGGGCCTTCCCCCCCCCCCCCGGCCGTCCGTCCCTGGGCACGGGGCCATGCCAGCCAACATGGATGATGATGTATTAGGGCCGAATGAATTCGTTACCACTATAACAATAATCATCAAAAATTATGCATAAAATGAGAATCAATTCTAGAGATAGATGAACTTTAACAATTTTTAAAATGTAAAATATCACATTTTGTGATGCTCTACTCTTTTTACATATGGCATCATCTATCATTTGGTTAAGCCTCGGAAGAACTGAAATCAGGATCATGTTAGTTACAATTTTATGTTAGAAAGCAAGTACTATATATTAGTGAAAAACAAGAGGAAGGCTGGGCTAAACATGATATCCTCGTGCCCAGAAATAATAATTTAGATTTTTGTCCCATATCATATTTGGGATTCTATTAAATGAAAGGAGAATCTGAACCTAATTGTCTTGACTTTTCAAAATCCACCATATAACTTAAGATGTTTTTTTTTATTAAAAAAGTATTCAATATTTGAAGCCTTAATTTGCTGAGAGGCAAACTCCTATGGTGAGGTGCCAACCAATACATGTAACTGTGATTTAGAAATTCCTCCAACTTGATAAGGTCATGGAGGGTATGCTGACGATAGAAATACCACGCAACATCCAACCAAGTACACAAGTTTGCCATTGACATGGAGCCATGAGGAATTGCTTTTCCCGTTACTTTTGCCCATTAATTGCTATGGAGCCCCAACTCCCTCTAGTGACAAAGAAGCTAAACCTTTCGTGATAGCATTGCCCCACTCCATAGTGACAACCTAGACTGCATTCACCATTTCTTAGATAGGCCACATAAGGACATTAGATAGGCTACTAGTACTGCAACGTGATTCACGATGAACTTTGCAATGTAACTTATTGATGCCCCATTTTGGTATATTGTTCAAATACCAAATTTAATTTGGTGATAAAACTTCCTCTCTCTTTTTTTTTTTTTCCCTCTCATATTAAAGGATGCTACCAAAGGATATGCATAGGCCATGTAGCCTTTGAATGAAGCTTAAACATCCGGTTCTTTGTTTGACTTTTCTTTTACATGTCTAGTCTTATCGATAGATCATTTATTTAATGATTAGTAATGTTTATTGATATGGCCGTTATGCTGACTTGGCGTATCTCAGGTTCCGTCGGACGTGATCCGAACCACGTGAATTTTTTTGGCAGAACGGGAACGGTCTAGCGAGGTCGGATGTGGATCCACCGCGGCCGAAGTCGAGCACTCCTCTGCCGCTCAGCCAGGTGTCCGCCCAGGAAGGGTCCACCTCGGCCGAAGCTGGTGGCCCCTCGCCCCCTCGCCAGGTGGCGCCCCGGAGATGGATCCACACCCGACCAGGTCGAGCCGGGCACTCCTGCTCCTTAGCCAGATGGCACCCGGATACGGGTCCAACTCGGCCGAAGTCGAGCACTCCTCTGCCGCTCCGCCAGGTGTCCGCCCAGGAGGGTCCACCTCGGCCAAAGCTGGCGGCCCCTCGCTCCCTCGCCAAGTGGCGCCCGGAGACGGTCCACCCGGCCGAGGTCGAGCTGGGCCCTCCCACTCCTTCGCCATATGGCCCCGATACGGGTCCACCTCGGTCGAAGTCGAGCACTCCTCTGCCGCTCCGCCAGGTGTCGCCCAGGAGGGGTCCACCTCGGCCGGAGCTGGCGCCCCTCGCTCCCTCGCCGGGTGGCGCCCGGAGATGGTTCCCCCCGGCCAAGTCGAGCCGGGCCCTCCTGCTCCTTCGACAGATGGCACCGGATACGGGTCCACCTCGGCCGAAGTCGAGCACTCCTCTACCGCTCCGCCAGGTGTCCGCCCAAGAGGGGTCCACCTCGGCCGGAGCTGGCGGCCCCTCGCTCCGTCACCAGGTGGCCCCGAGACGGTTCCACCTCGACCGAGGTCGAGCTGGGCCCTCCTGCTCCTTCGCCAAATGGCACCCGGATACGGTCCACCTCAGCCGGAGTCGAGCACTCCTCTGCCGCTCCGCAGGTGTCCGCCCAGGAGGGGTCCACCTCGGTCGGAGCTGGCGGCCCCTCGCTCCCTCGCCGGGGGGTGCCCGGAGACGGTTCCACCCCGACCGAGGTCGAGCAGCCTTCCTGCTCCTTCACCAGATGGCACCCGGATACGGGTCCACCTCGGTCGAAGTCGAGCACTCTCTGCCGCTCCCGGTGTCCTCCTAGGAGGGGTCCACCTCGGTCGAAGCTGGGGTCCTCCTCGCTCCCTCGCCGGGTGGCACCCGGAGAAGGTTTCACTCTGGCCAAGGTCGAGCCGGGCCCTCCTGCTCCTTCACCAGATGGCACCCGGGTATGGGTCCACCTCGGCCGAGGTCGAGCACTCCTCTACCGCTCCACCAGGTGTCCACCCAGGAGGGTCCACCTCGGCCGGAGCTGGCGGCCCCTCGCTCCCTCGCCGGTGGCGCCCGGAGACGGTTCCACCCCGACCGAGGTCGAGCAGGGCCTTCCTGCTCCTTCACCAGATGGCACCGGATACGGGTCCCCCTCGGCCGAAGTCGAGCACTCCTCTACCGCTCTGCCAGGTGTCCCCTAAGGGGGTTTCACCTCGGCCGAACTGGCGGCTCCTCGCTCCCTCGCCGGGTGTCGCCGAAGAGATGGTTTCACCCCGGCCAAGGTCGAGCCGGGCCCTCCTGCTCCTTCACCAGATGGCACCCGGGTACGGGTCCACCTCGGCTGAGTCGAGCACTCCTCTGCCGCTCCGCCAGGTGTCCGCCCAGGAGGGGTCCACCTCGGCCGAAGCTGGCGGCCCCTCGCTCCCTCGCCAGGTGGCGCCCGGAGATGGTTTCCACCCCGGCCGAGGTCGAGCCGGGCCCACCCGCTCCTTCGCCAGATGGCACACCCGATACAGGTCCACCTCGGTCGATGTCGAGCACTCCTCTGCCGCTCCACCAGGTGTCCGCCCAGGAGGGGTCCACTTCGGACGGAGCTGGAGCCCCTCGCTCCCTCGCCGGTGGCGCCCAGAGACGGTTCCACCCCGGCAGAGGTCGAGCCGGGCCCTCCTGCTCCTTCGCCAGATGGCACCCGGATACGGGTCCACCTCGGTCGAAGTCGAGCACTCCTCTGCCGCTCCGCCAGGTGTCCGCCCAGGAGGGGTCCACCTCGGGTCCCGAGAGGGACCCCTCTCGGGACCTTGGATCCTACTCTTGTGGCCCTTCTTTCTCCCAGCCCTTTTTTTCACTTCGCTTGGTCCCGGCCCAGTTGTCTCCAAACGCCATCCGGGTTATCTTTGCTTTCATAGTTTTCTACCACTTCCACGGTTGTTGCCCGCTTCTCTCTCTTCAGGGCTCTTTTCACCCTGAAATGCTATTCCATCGATGATGGCTGGTGGTACATCTCACCTCGGCCTCGGTGCCTCAGGTTCGACCTCCCTTCCTCTATCAAGGGCTGGAAGAAACGGTTCTTTTTCGTCTCGGTCTAGGACATCGATTGGGCCTGGAGCGAGCCGGACCGGTCTTCGAATCAGAACTCAAGTTGACCCAACGGACCAAGAGGTCTATTCCCTACTGCTAGTGATGCAGTCCCGACACTCTATGTTCTGCTCTCGGAGCAGAACTTGTTCGAGGCGGAATCAGTCCCATCGGGGGAGCTGGGTGAGGCTCGGGCTTCCCTTCTACCTCGAACTCCCCCCTTCTCCCTCTTTCTTTCTTTTTAACAGGCCCGACTGACCTTACTTCGTTTCAGGTATGAAGTTTTCTGTGGAGAACCTATTAGAGGGCGCCGCACAGAGAGATGTCACCGAGGGGTCCGAACCTGCGGCGAAGAGGCTCGTACCGAGGCGGGCCAGGAGGCCGTGCCGATCCCCACCTCCGATCCAGTGACGGCAGCTCCCGCACCCATGCCGCCTCGAGCCCGGGCGCCCGAACGTCCCTGTCGTCGACCCTCGACAGGGTCTAGAAGAGGGGGGGCCAGCCCCCTCCCGGGCAGCACGTGTCTGTCGTCGTCCTCGCTCGACAGAAGAGGGGTAGAGGCCAGCCGGCCGGGGCAGCATCTCACTCTCAGTCGTCTAGTCGTTGCCCCGACTGCACCCATGGTAGCTCCAGCTGCTCCGTCGGTGGCTGTTATGCCCGTGAGGAGACGGTCGCCTCTGCTGCTGCTGCCGACCCGTCTGTCCCACTGCCAAACCTCACCAGCCGGTGCTCCGTGATCCGTGACCAGAGCCTCGCGGAGAAAGTCATGGAGTTCGCCTGCACCTCCCGGGACCGCCGACTGAGGGGCGGCCGGGACTATAGCGACGCCCTGCTTGGGATCCTTCCGTAGCTTTTAACGATAAGTCCCGAGGTCAAAGCCCTTTTTAAAGTTCCAGTTGGGTTCTGGCTAACTTCTCTTCTTCTGACGCAGATCGGGACCGACGTGCTACTGCTGAGGAACTTCCTCGCTGGGTACGCCAAGAAAGATGCCGAGAAGGAGGAAAAGCTCGGCAAGCTCGCAACCGACGTAAAAGACCTCATGGAGAAAGGGGTCGAGCTACGGGGGAATAACCAGGTCCTCCGATCTGACCTGGCGCGCGCTAAGGGGTGCATCAAGGAGATGGAGACCTCCCTATCCGAGGAGAGGATCTCGAGCCAGCACCGCACAGAGGAGGACGCGGCAGAGAAGGCTCGCCTCCGAGCTCAGTCCCGGTCGCTAGAGCGCCGGGTGGAGAAGGTTTGGAAGGAGCTGAACGCAGCCAAGGAGAAGAGCTCCTACATCAACGGGCTGCTGGAAGCGTCAAAGCGGGAGGCGCAGGAGGCCGTCCCGAAGTTTCGGGCCTCCGAGGAGTACATCGCAGAGGTTCGGGAGGCTACCATGGACTTCTTTTTGGAGGTTCTAGGTATGTCGGGAGAAGGTGAGCTCCTTCTACCCCGAGCTCGACCTCAGTGGGGTAGTCCTCGGTGGCAGGAGGCAGGAGCCTAGTGGAGAGGCTCCAGCAGCAGCAGGTGACAAGGCTGCAACTCTAGAGCAGCCCCCCGTCGACGGTGCAGGTGGAGAGTGCGCACCTCAGCCCGAGGATGATGCCACCGCGCCGAAGTAGCTCCCCCGGCCCCGCGGACTTCTTCTTTGTTTTTGTATGTTTCCTTCTTGTATCTCTTTTTCTCTTTTTTTTGAGGACTCCCGGCCTGTCGGGACTCCTTCACTGTAATCTCATTTCCAAGTTAATGAAATCTCTTGTTTACCAGATCTTGGCTTTGTTCTCTCTCTCTCCTTTTTTTTTTTTTTTTGGAATCGAATGTTGGTTTCGAGCGCCGGGACTAAGTCCTGTGGTGTGCTCCGAGCTGAGCTCGCGGGCAAACTGAGTCCTGCCCCACCATTCAGACCGAAGTTCGGAACTTCCCGACTGGATGCCGGTGGAGCAGGCTTTGTGCGAGGCTTGCGCGGCTTGCCGGCCTGTCCTCTGGGACTACGTGGGTGAGCTTGGCTCTGCCCCGCCTTCCGGACTGAAGTTCGGGACCTCCGGACTAAACCCCGAGGCCGCAGGCTTTATCCGAGCCATGCGCAGCTTGCCGGGCTGTTCTCCGTGACTGCGTGGGCGAGTTTGGCTCTGCCCTGCCTTCCGGACCGAAGTCCGGGACCTCCGGACTGAAGTCCAGGACCTCTGGACTGAACCCCGGGCCACAGGCTTTATCCGAGCCCTGCGCGCTTGCCGGCTGTTCTCCGTGATTGCATGAGCGAGTTTGGCTCTGCCCCGCTTCCGGACCGAAGTTCGGGACCTCCGAACTGAACCCCGGGGCCGCAGCTTTATCCAAGCCTGCGCGCTTGCCGGCTGTTCTCCGTGACTGCGTGAGCGAGTTTGGCTCTGCCCCGCCTTTCGGACCGAAGTCCGGGACCTTCGGACTGAACTTCGGGCCACAGGCTTTTATATCCGAGCCTGTGCGGCTTGCCAGGCTGTTCTCCATGATTGCATGGGCAAGTTTGGCTCTGCCCCGCCTTCCGGACCGAAGTCCGGGACCTCCGACAGAACCCCGAGGCCGTAGGCTTTATCCGAGCCCTACGCAGCTTGCCGGCTGTTCTCCGTGACTATGTGGGCGAGTTTGGCTCTGCCCCGCCTTCCGCACTGAAGTCCGGGATCTGTCACCTTCTCGGTCTTCGGCCACATCCGTGTTCGCCGAACTCAGAGTTAAGTGGCTCTCTTCCTACGAGGTGAGAAGAAGCATTTGAAGTAAAGGATTCATTGCAGGAGTTCGAAGAACCTTACATTATTGGTAATACACCTCAAGTTTGAGGCATTCCAGGTCCGAGGGAATCAGAGCTTCCCACACTCCCGTGGCTGGGAAGCTTCAGCCCGCCGGAGCACTAGATCTCCTGGGCGAAAGGACTTCGATCGCACCGGGTGTTGTAGTACCTGGCCACTCACTACCTGTATGCCGCCATTCGGACTCGAGCCTTGTCCCTCGTCTCCTCAAGAAGGTCCAGGTTCAGCAGCATCCTGGCGAGATTCTCCGCTTCATCGTACTGCTCCACGCGCAAGTGGGTAGCTGAGCTCTATCGGGATAACCGCTTCGGCTCCGAAGACGAGGTTGAACGGGGTCTCATCGGTGGCAGTCCTCGGGGTGGTGTGGTACACCCACAGGATGCTCGGGAGTTCTTTCGCCCACCTGCCCTTTGCCTGGTCCAGCCTCGTCCGAAGGCCATGCAAGATAGTCCTATTCGTTACCTCGGCCTCTCCGTTTGTTTGTGGGTGCGCTACTGAGGTGAAGCGATGGTGGATGCCGAGGATGCTGTAGAATTCTTCAAACTCCCGATAGTCGAATTGACATCCGTTATCGTGATAATGGTGTGGGGTAGGCCGAAACGACAAATGATTGACTTCCAGAGAACTTGGCGACGTTTGCCTCCGTGATCCGGGCTAGGGGTTCGGCCTCGATCCACTTCGTGAAGTAGTCGATGCCACGATCAAAAACTTCCACTGCCCGGATGCCGGGGGAAAAGGTCCTAAGAGATCCATTCTCCACTGAGCGAACGGCCACGGAGCAGAGAGCGAGAAACGGGGTGAGGCTGCCATTGCACCACGGCGTGCCGCTGGCATCGGTCACACCTCTTCATGAAGTCGGCCGCATCCTCCTTCATTGTCTCCCATAAATAACCTTGGTGGAGGGCCTTGTACGCCAGCGTTCTACCCCCCACATGGTTTCCACAGACACCCTCGTGGATTTCCTGGAGTACGAGTGCGGCCTCCGCGGGTCTCAGGCACTTGAGGAGGGGATAGGAGTAGGACCTCCGATACAGTTATCCATCCATCAAGACGAACTGCGCAGCCTTCTTCTTGATAAGGCGGGCCGCTGCGCGGTCCTTCGGTAAGGTATCGCTGGTAATGTACTCGGCGTACTTATCCATCCAGCTAGGCTCTTGGCCGATCTGTTGGACCTCCACAAGGGTCTCGTAGCTCGGGGCCTTGAGATGCTCAACATAAGCGCGGACCAATAACGAGTCCAGCAGGGTTGCTAGTCGGGAGAGTGCGTCCGCGCGAGCATTTTCCCGCGGGGTATATGGGAGATGCTGAAGCGTCGAAATTCGGTCGCGCTCATTTTCACGAGCTCCAGGTATTTAGCCATTTGAGGGTCCCGCGCGCCGTACTCTCCAGAGATCTGCCCGGCCACCAACTGCGAATCAGTAAAGGCCTTGAGATTGGCCACGCCCAACTCGCGGGACACTCCCAGCCCCGTGAGGAGCGCCTCGTACTCCGCCTGGTTATTAGTTGCGGCGAACTGGAAACGGAGTGCACACTCAGCGACGACCCCCTCACCGTTGGCGAGGATGAGACCGGCTCCGCTCCCGCTGGAGTTCGAGGCTCCATCCACATGAAGGATCCACATGTCCTCCTCGGGTCCCGGTTCCGGCGCCGGTCCAGAGGGTCTTCTTCCATCCCTTGCCCAGGCTTGCGCACTCGACCAAGAAGTCAGCGAGCACTTGCACCTTCATGGCCGACTCGGTCGATAGGTGATATCAACTCGCTGAGCTTGAGTGCCACTTCGCCTCGCCGGATGTGTTGGGTCGGCTGAGTATCGCTTTCAGCGGCTGATCCGTTAGGACGGCAATGGGATGTGCTTGGAAATAGGCCTGAGACGCTGGGTAGACACCATTAATGCAAAAATGAGTTTTTCAAACGGGAATACCTGAGCTCCACATCGTGGAGGAGTTTGCTCGTGTAGTACACCGACCTCTAAATTCCCTGGTCATTGATCCGAACTAGGATCGAACTGAGGCCTCCGGGTGACCGCCAGGTACAGGATGAGCTCCTCTCCTTCTTTGGGCCTGGAGAGCAGTGGCAGCGATGCAAGCATCTTCTTCAGCTTGTCAAACACCTAGCACTCCTCGGTCCAGGTGAAGTTGTTCATCTTCCTTAGCACTTTGAAGAAAGGTCGGCAGCGGTCGACCGAGCTATCCGGCCGGTGAGTCGCTGCACTTGCTACTTGGAGGTGGGCTGCTCCATGTCCAAAATGGCCTGGACCTTTTTCGGGTTGGCTTCTATCCCTCTTTGGGTCACCATGAACCCCAAGAATTTCCCGGCAGAGATACTGAAGGCGCACTTCACCGGGTTCAGCTTCATCTAGCGACATCGGAGGTTGTCGAAGGTCTCCGCCAGGTCGCCAACATGATCGGAAAGAGGCTTGTTCATTACCAGCATGTCATCCATGTACACCTGCATGTTGCGGCCGATCTGATCCTTGAAGACTTTGTTGACCAGCCACTGGTACGTAACCCCGGCGTTCTTGAGGCCAAATGGCATCATCTTGTAACAGTAAGTCCCGCGGTCAGTGATGAAAGCGGTGTGCTCCTCGTCCTCCGGGTGCATTCGAATCTGGTTGTACCCGGAGAAGGCATTCATGAAAGAGAGAAGACGATGTCCTGAAGTGGTGTCCACCAACTGGTCAATCTTCGGAAGAGGGAAACTGTCCTTCGGGCAAGCTCGGTTGAGGTTGGTGTAATCCACGTAGATCCTCCACTTGCCACTGCTCTTCTTCACCATGACCACATTCGCCAGCCAACTGGGATATTATACTTCCCGCACGAAGCCAGCGGTGAGGAGCTTCTCTACTTCTTCATTAATGGCCTTCTACCTTTCTGCAGCGAAGCTCCTTTTTTTCTGCCGGACCGGGTGACACCTCGGGTCAACATTTAGCTTGTGGGTGATGACTTCCGAGGGGATGCCCGGCATGTCGGCTGCGGACCAGGCAAACACATCCACATTCACGCAGAGGAAATCCAGCAGGCGGGTCCGCTCTTCCTCCGGGAGCTGGGCCCCCACATGCACAGTCTTCTGAGGATCCGAACCGAGGGGATACGTCAACAGGTGTTCTACGGGTCCTCCCCTGGGTTCCTTCTCCCTTAAGTCGAGGTCGTCGACGTCGGGGCCGAGCTCAGTGCCCCGGGTGCCCGAGACCGT